>JAHWFO010075106.1:3497357-3567863 GCA_023313115.1 Rhysida immarginata | reverse complement strand
GCAGGTAAGTGACGCGCCATCGTCACGCATACTTGAAGGTCGTTACAGTTTAAACTAGTACAACGAACATGGACGCAAGATTTACATTTCCATCTAATTTTTTAATCTGCGGAGCTACAAACTCCGGCAAGACATCATTTACTGAGAAGTTCATAATGCGATCGATGGAACTGTGTAATCCCGCACAGAAACAGTGCGTCTTTATTTATTCTGAAGATCAACCAGCTTATGATCGTCTCCGACGTGATTCTCCAATTCCTATCACGTTTATCAGAAATTTCAATATCGAAATTTATGACACTCTCCAACCTTTTACATTGGTAATTCTAGATGATGTAGTTCACAATATAAATTCTAAAGATTTAATGAATATTGTGATCAAAGATGGTCATCATAAAAATTTAATGCAAGTTTTATTGTGTCATAATCTGTTCGAAAAAAATTTGCGCACAGTCAGTTTGAACTGTCAAATCTTCGTTATAATGAGTGCGTGCCGTGATGTTAATCATCTGAAGATTTTGGGTAATCAAATCGGGGTGGGTGCTCAGTATTTATTAAATATATATAAAGATTGCACTCGTAAACCTTTCTCTCATTTGCTCCTGGATCTAATACCTAACGTAGACGAACGTTTAAAGTTCAGAAGCAATATTTTTGACACACATTCGCACGTTTATTTGAAAAGAGACTGAAAAGGAGGAAAGAAAGGAAAAAAAAAAAAAAATGTCCAAAAAAAGTGAAAGCTTATTTTCCCATTTTACAACTGTTGGCTGGTAAAAGTATAAAAAACCACGTTAAAAAATCACTCCTCTTATGCCCCGATATTTTAAATGTCCTTTCCGAATGTTGTCTCAATGTATTAAAAGGACGAATTTCGTTAACGAGCGCGCAAATGCACAAACTAAAGCGGTATCGACACGTCGTGAAGTGCTTGGCATCGAAAAAGTTTTCTCACAAAAGAAAAACGAACATCATTAACCAAGAAGGTGGTGGATTTTTCACAGCTCTCCTTCCTCCGTTAATAGGCTTATTAGGCGGACTGTTCACGCGAAAATAATGTACAAAAAAATGGTCCTCGTACCTCAAACCCTTCATCATCCGCTCGAAAAGCCGTTGTCTGCATTAGACAATGAAATGAAAATTATTTTAGAGAGGAATGATCTGGACGATAGAACCAAAGCTAAACTCTATAATCTCACCTTGCAAAGGTATTTAAATTATTATCGAAAATTAAAAAACGAATTTTTTCAAGAAGAGAAAGACTCGTTGGAAAACGATGATGTTGATCCATCTGCCACCGTCTCTCATGCCGCGGCTGCCGCCGCCCCCGTGCGCGGCGATAGCGTCGTCAGCTGACAGTGAAATTAAAAAAGAAGTCCTTCCGTCTTCATTCCTTTCGTCCAAGGTGACTTCTTTCGAGCGTGGTCCAAGCAAAGAATACTTCAATCTTTCAGTGCCTGCATCGTGGTTCGAGACCGTGTTGCATCAATCGCCTTCATTCGTAAATCTCTTATCACGTCATTCTCATTTTCCTATTTCTGATGCTGATCACGCATCTTCTCTTCCTCGACAAACGGAGGTCGAAGAAATATTAAACCGTGTCCCTCTAAAATATAAGTCGCCAGTTAAAACAGTCTTAAATTCCACTCGATTGGCATGGGATAAAGATCGACGTTTGATTTATGATGGTCGACCCGTGCAAGGTTCGAAAATAGATCGACTGCTCATGGGTGTGGTTAGCGAAGACCCTGAAAAGACAATTTACGAGAGCGAACCGGGATGGACGGAAATTAACGCGTTAATCGATCCTGACGAAGTCGAGAAAAGAAGTGTACGAAGAAAATCCAATCTGCCTTATCGATTCAAGTGGGATGTCTTCAAGAAGAAATAATATTTTAGAACAAATTTATTTTTCCCCATCATCACCCGGCAGTTACGGAGGCGCTAAACGATTATATAGGGCGGCAGTCACTTCACACAAGGGTTTCATGTTAAATGAAATTAAAAAATGGTTATCTACTAAGGACACTTACACGCTTCATAAATACGCAAAGAGAAAATTCCCACGAAATCGCGTGATTGTGCACAGCGTCGACGAAATATGGTCAGCTGATTTATTAGATGTGTCTAATCTATCAAGGTACAATGACAATGTTCGTTTTCTGTTAACTATAGTGGATGTGATGTCAAAACGAGCTGTAATTTTTCCTTTACAAAACAAGTTGGGAAGAACGGTCGCTGCTGCCTTCGACGTCGTTTTATCTTTTGAAAAGCCGACAAAAATATGGACTGACAACGGTACGGAATTTTATAACGTCAACGTAGAAAAGGTTTTTAGAAAGTACAATGTCGAACACTATTCTGTTAAAAACGAAGAAACGAAAGCGTGCATCAGCGAGCGATTCCATCGTACTTTGCGAGACCGTTTACATCGTTACTTGCATGCAAATAATACAAAAACTTACTTACATGTTCTGCCTGATTTAGTCAATGACTACAATCACAGTTATCACTGATCTATTAAAATGACGCCGATGGAAGCACGAATGGAAACAAATAAACGTCATGTCTTTCAGAATCTGTACGGTGATAGCGTGAGGAAGAGTGGGAGGAGCAAATTCATCGAAGTAAAAAGAACTCGCGATACGACATCACGATTTAAGCAGGGTGATCGCGTTCGTCTTTCCGTAAAGAAAGAAGCTTTTCAAAGGCGATACACGCCTTCGTGGACAGAGGAAATTTTCCTTATCGATACAGTTAATCGTAATCAAAAGATTACAACCTATACAGTACGCGATCTCCAAAATCAACCCATCATCGGTACATTTTACGCGCAAGAACTACAAAAAGTTGAATGACAATGGAAGGCTTTTACTTAACACTTCCAAGCAACTCGTCTATGAATGTGTTCCCCGATAATACACTTCAAAACTATACTACTTATTTGCCAGAACAAGTCGAGCTGGACGGAGAATATGAAGCTGCCTTAACAGAAATAAGTTTTCCAAATTCATTTACAGACACCTCATTTACTTTGCATCCCAATGGTGAAGACGATCAAGCTCGTATAATGATTCACGGATACAATAAACCGCCGATAAAAGCAAAAGGATTTGACATTCCTCTCGATTGCACTCGCGGAGCACATACTTACAACAGCTAACACGAGCTTAGCCTTGCCATTAACGGTGACATTAAAAAAGTACTCAGTGAGTACGCCGACGGCTTTAAGGATCCAAAATTAGCTAAAGACGGTTGTACGCTTGGTTTACGACGAACGATATCACAAATTTATCGTTTACAATCACTTAGACGTTGATCATAAAGTGCGATTGTTTTTAGGAAAATCGATCCTTAAAAGATTTGGATTCGAAGACAGACAATTTCCGTTTTTCTTACGTGAAAAAGGGTTTCCTTTAAAGCAATTCGCTCGTCAAATCGTTCGACCTTACCCGCTGAAATCGGTTGACAGCTTGTACGTATACAGCGACCTCGTCGCACCGCAATTTATCGGTGATGTCAAAGCACCGTTGATGAGGATTGTCAATATAGAAGGTCAAGACGGTGAGAATACGTTTGTATCCTTTCATCGTTTGTATTATTTACCCGTGATTAAAACTTCTTTCCACACGCTAGAATTGGACTTAAGATTGCACACGGGAGAGCGAGTGCCATTTGCAAACACAGGACGCGTGGTGTGCGTAGTTCATCTCAGACCAAAGAAAAGATGAGGGCGGATTGCTGCGACCCATACTCTGCATATTATATTTCGCAAGCCGGAGGCGGCTTACCTGTATTTTATGGACGATTTCATCAACGTGGAAGTGGACTTGGTAGCCTTTTCAGTTCCCTCGGAAAATTTGCTTTGCCGTTCTTAAAAAGTGCGGCAAGTTATTTTGCTCCAAAGGTCTTCGATGTAGGAAAAAACGTTGTAGGTGATGTCATTCAAGGAGCAAACATCAAAGAATCTGTCAAACGAAGATTACAAGATACTGGGAAAGAAATTTTTGACGATGTTAACACGAGAATTCAAAGGGGGCGTGGGTGGAAACGTAAAAACAACGTTGGAAGTAAAGGAAAGAAAATTAAACGGAGGAAAATAACTCTCGTGAGAAAACGATATTTTGATTAAACAAAAAAAAAAAAAAATTATCCCCCCTTTGTTTTTAAAAAATTTCTCGATAAAAAGATCAACATTTAAGTGCGTCTCATCATTCGTAACCATGTCGTTCCTTCATCCAACATCGTGTACGTGTTTAAAAAGTGAATTGGATGCGTTTTCTGTTCCACCCACCCAAACATCCATTGAAAAATCCAGGTATGCAGAGTATCGTCCCGGTGCTTCCCTATCATCAGGAGGAACAATCGAATTTCTTATCCCTGGAAATGCTGAAGAATACATTAATCTTTCTGAAACCATATTATATGCTCGTGTAAAAATTAAAAAGGAAGCGAACACTCCTTTAACGAATGACGAGAGCAAAACTGTCATACCACGAAAGTTGTTGTTGCAAATGCTATTTAAGCAGATCGATGTATTTCTTAACGGTAAACAAGTTAGCACTGGCAACGATTATTCTTATAAGAGTTACATTCAGACGCTTCTGAACTACGGGAACGATGCGAAAAATTCAATGTTAACCGGATCGTTATGGTTGACTAAAGAGGACAGACAAAATGCTTCTGCAGAAAGTGCGAGTCTCGATCTCATCGGAAGAATTCACGTTGACCCCTGCTTACAAAATAAACTCCTTTTGAACAACGTATCGTGCAAATTTAGATTGATTCCTCATAAACCCGAATTTGCAATCGAAATAAAAGGATTGGAAGGTGGAGGAGCGATTCCATTTCGACCTGTAATTGTATTTGAAGATGTATTGTTATACGTTAAGAAAGTAAAGCCATCACCGCCCATATTACTCGCTCATTCCCATGCCTTAGATACAGCGACTGCAAAGTATCCATACAGGAAGACCGACGTAAAAGTTCATACAGTAATTCAAGGGACGACTTCTGCTCATATCGATAGCGTTTTCCAAGGGCAAATTCCTTCACGAATCGTAATCGGACTCGTAAAACACGATGCATTTAACGGATCATATAAAGACAATCCCATGCATTTCGACAACTATAATCTCTCTTCTTTATCCGTATCGATCGATGGAGAAATAATTGATGGAAAACCGTTGGAAATGGACTTCAAAAATAAAAATTATGCTTTAGCTTACTTGAATACTTTTGTCGGCTTAGGCATGCTGTTTCATAACAGTGGAAACACGATCAGTTATAAACGCTGGGGATTTACAGGCGATACTCTCTTCTGCTACGATTTAACACCAGATGGATGCGGCGATGACGACTCCTACATATCGTTAATTAGACAAGGTGTCCTACGTATCGATATGCGCTTCGCTGAAAAGCTATCGCAGAACATTAACGTAATGATTTACAGCGAATTGGATTCCTTATTTCAAATCGATAAAGAACGAAATGTGATTTGCGAAAATTAAAAAAAAAAAAAAAAAAAAAATTGATGCTCAACAAATATATGCAATATTGAAACCGCATTGCAAACAATTTGCAGGAGTGTATCCACTGAATCACGTACCTCGTGCACCTCGACAAAAAGATGAGTTTTTGATGGTTAATTTGGACGAGTGTCATCTCGAAGGCAGTCACTGGATTGTGCTTGGAAGTCGTGGAGAATATTTCGACAGCTACGGACTTATGCCGGACAAACTCTCTATTTTGAATTATTTATCGAACTGTAAGAGACGATTTTGGTATAATAACGTATGTTTGCAGAGTTACACGAGCATCGTATGTGGACATTATTGCGTTTATTACATATTAAAAAGATGTCAAGGATTGTCACCTAAACGTATTGTAAACGAGCTGAAATCGGTCCCTAATCCAGATGCATATGTATATCTTTACGTGAATAAAATCATTAAGTAAAATATTTAAGAAAAAAAAAATGTGTGTTGATTATTATTTAATTTTTTTTCTTTTTGCACAAACAGGGAGGGCAAAAATAGAATAAAATTAAAAATTATTAATAAATAAATGTCATTATAATACATTATTTAATAAAAAAAAATTAGATGATAATTTTTTGTATTATTTTTTTTTTCTTTCACACAGAGATAAAAAAATGTTTAAATGCAACATATGTGGACGAGTGTATAGCTACAAAAGAAATTTAACGACTCACCGCAGGAAAAAACACGGTGTGCAAAATGGAATTTCGTTAAACTTCACTTGTTTAATTTGCATGCAATCGTTCTGTACCAAGAAGGAATTACAAGCGCACACTGCAGCTGTTCATCAAAGTCCCTCATACTCAACACTCCATGAGCCTTTGTCATCAACCTCAGTATTACCGCAGGGCATTAACGAGCAGCAGAATTCGAGCTCGTCCTCGTTTGTTCCTTCTCATCCCCCTTCATCTTTATCCTCCTCAAAGACATTATCCTTGATAATGTGCCAATGACCTCCAGACAAATTCCTCAAAGCTTATCACCAAGTGCTCCCTCCTCTCCTCCCCCCACTGAAGGAACAACAATCGGTTCGACAGATAATGACGACCCTTCTTTCCAACAACATGTATCAGCTCATAGGAATTTTTTTCACCGTTATTCTTATACATGTAAGCACGATACGGCTGATATTTACACGTATTTTCAAAAAATAAGAAAAAGTATAGAAAACGTTTTTGAAATTGTGATGATGAATCTCGATCAAGTTAAATTTTTGATTTGTTTAGCAGTTACATTACAGAAAAAATCTGAGGAAACGATTGAATCGATGCCATTATACTTATGTTCGGGAACAAGATTGGTTTTATTAAAAACAGAAATTTCATCGACTATCGACGATGTGATAGAAAATTTGGTGAACAAATTCGATACGTTTCAAAAAAATGGATCTGGATGGACTATCTCGTCCATTGATAAATGCGATGTGCATTTTGGAAAATATCGTCCGTTGTCTGGGGGGTGTAAATTTAAGCTTGACAAATTATTAAAAAGTAAGAAAAATAAGAAAGCATTGCTCAATGTGGAAACTGACAACAATTCTTGTTTTATATTTTCTATCTTGGCTGCATTGCATCCTGAAGCTAAACGGAGCGATGATGAATATTACATGCAGTTTATGGGAGAACGCAATTTAAACGGAGTGTCATTCCCAACTCCGATTACATACATTCCAAAATTTGAAAAACAAAACGATCTCTCTGTAAACGTGTACGGATATGAAAAAAAACCATTCTTTCCTTTATATATATCAAAATCGTCTTGCAAACGGAAAGTTAATTTATTGCTGCTTGAAAACCGACATTATTGCGCCATTCTGAATTTTCGTCGTTTAGTCAGGATGGGTGACAAAAACCGTGATGTTTGTCGCAACTGTTTGTCTATGTTTCGTGGAAAAGCAAGGTTAGAAGAACATGAGAAAGACTGTCAATTGAATAAACCTCAACGTATAGAGATGCCTAAAAATCCGAAAATGACATTTAATCGATATGATTATCAATTGAAGGTACCATACGTCGTGTATGGTGATTTTGAATGTATTTTGCCAAAGGAACAAACATGTGTTCCTTCAAACAAATATAGTTTCTTACAACAAACTCAGCATCACATTCCTTGCGGTTACTGTTATATCATCTTGGATCATGAAGGGAACGTGTTCAAAAATAAGCTTTATAGGGGAGAAGACTGCATAGAGCACTTTTTTAAAAACATAGAAAATGATTACAAAGAAATACAAACAAAATTAGCAACATCGGAGCCTATGAAATTAAATTTAGAAATTCATGATCATTTCAAATCTGCGACTCATTGTCACATATGTGAAAGGATCTTTCTACCCTATGAAATAAAAGTACGTGATCACTGTCACATCACTGGAATCTATCGCGGAGCAGCTAATCAGAAATGCAATTTGCTTTACAAACCTAAGAAGACGCTGCCTATTGTCTTTCATAATCTTAAATCATATGATTCACATTTCATTGTGCGCGCATTGACTTATTTCGGCGATTCGAATATTCAAGTTGTCCCGCAAAACACTGAACGATACATAGCAATACAAATTAAACATCTTCGTTTTTCGGACAGTTGTCAGTTTCTATCTGCTAGTTTAGACACATTAGTGCAATCCAATGACAAATTTCCTTTGTTAGAAAGTTTGTTTCCAGAAAATCATGATATATTAAAGCGAAAAGGAATTTACCCTTATGAATATATGACAGACTTTCAAAAATTTTCGGAAACTTCTTTACCGTCAAAACATGAGTTTTACTCTTCCCTCAAAGGAGAAGACATAAGCGACGAAGAGTATGCATACGTGCAAGAAATATGGAAGAGAATGGGTTGTCAAAATTTGGGAGATTTTCACGATCTTTATCTCTTAACAGACGTAACACTTTTAGCTGACGTATTCCAGCAATTTCGCACACTATGTGACGAATATTACAAGCTTGACCCAGCTCATTTTCTGTCGCTCCCAGGTTTATCGTGGGAAGCAGCAATGAAAAAAACAGGTGAATCTTTAGAACTTTTGACAGACGTGGATCTTTACATGTTTTTTGAGAGAGCAGTCAGAGGTGGGATATCAATTATATCTCAACGCTATGCAAAGGCCAACAATTCACTTGTAGAGGGATATGACAAAGATGCACCCATCTCTTATTTATTCTATATAGATGCAAACAATCTTTACGGACACGCATTGTCTCAACCCCTTCCTTATTCCGATTTTCGTTGGTTGGATCAAAACGAAATCAGCCATTAAGACGTTCATAAATTAGATGAAAACGATGAAATCGGATTTTTCTTAGAGGTCGATCTTCTTTACCCGGATGAATTGCACGATTCTCATTGCGATTATCCGCTAGCAGCTGAGAAACTCATCGTTACAAGCGAAATGCTGTCGCCCTTCAACAAAGAATTACAAACAAAGTATAAGCTTCCTCATAAAACTGAAAAATTAATTCCCCACTTTCTTCCTCGCAGAAAATATATTTGTCATCATAAAAATTAAAGTTTTATCTCGATCACGGGTTAGTTCTGGAGAAAATACATCGCGTTGTGAGGTTTCGTCAAAAAGCTTGGTTGAAACCTTACATAGAATTCAATACGATGAAAAGACAAGCGTCTTCGAGTAGTTTTGAAAAGAATTTGTTCAAATTGATGAATAATGCGATCTTTGGAAAGAGTTTGCAAAACGTACGCAGGCAACAGGTTATTAAATTCAGCACGAGTGAAAATCGCTCGTTAAAACTCGCATCAAAACCATCATTAGATTACTTTGAAGTTATCAAAGAGGACTTGATGCTCTTTAAAATGCATCGGCATCGTGTTGTGTTAAATCGTCCCGTGTATATCGGATCAGCAGTGTTAGATCTATCAAAGCTCACGATGTATGAATTTCACTATGATCATTTTAAAAAGATTTATGGAGATAAATGTCAACTTCTATTCTCGGACACTGACAGTTTATTTTATCAAATTTTCACAAAAGATCTAATGATGAATTAAATAATCATCTAAGCTATTTCGACACCAGCAATTATCCAGATGATCACAAGTTATATTCAACTGAAAACAAGCAAGTGCCTGGAAAATTTAAAGACGAAACAGCAGGGAACGCGATCATGGAATTCATCGGATTAAAGGCGAAAATGTATTGCTTTCGTTACGGAAATACAATTAAAAAAACAGGTAAAGGTGTCAAAAGAAACACGCTTAAGAAAGACGTACATTACAACCATTATTTGCGCTGTTTAAAAGATAAAGCATCTTTTCATTTTTCTTCATCAGTTATTCAAAGTTTTAAGCACTTGCTTTACACATGTAAACAAAATAAGCTTTGCTTGTCGGCATACGACGATAAAAGATACATTTTAAATGATGCAATTCATTCTCTTCCATATGGTCATTATTTGATAAGAAACAAACAATTACATATGTCCTGATTGATCATTAACTTGTAAGAATTAATTTTTGTAATTAAATGATTTATTTATTTATTTATTTCTTAAAATATTTTGAAATTTAAAAAAATGGAACTTGTATAAAATTAAAAAAAAATTAATGCTTAATGAATTAATTGTAATAAATTTTGAATTGTAAAATAAACAGATGAATTTAAAAAAAACATCCATGACTATTTATTGTGTTTTAATTAAATAAACTCTTTGCAAAAATCGTATTTTTTCATAAATATTTATCATTGAGAAAAAAAATGGAAAAAAAGGATTGGGGTGCCATCTAGTGTCAGAAAATGTAACTAGAACGTGTGATATGAAACTGAAAAAGAGATCCAAAAAAAGGTTGGGGTGCCATCTAGTGTCCGAAAATGTAACTAAAACGTCAACTAATCATTATTATGAAAAAAAAGTTGCAAATTAACTATTCAAGCAAAATTGCATGTAATTAAAAGGAGCATCATTAATACTCCTCATTAAAACAAAACATCTGATTAAATCGATTTTGAAGATGATTGGATGTATTAACAGTTCATTGATTTTTGAAGATGGATATAATGGAGTACGAAACTAAATACAACGAATCATATCGATTTTGAAGATGATTACTGGATACGAAACTTATTAAACTTATTTTTCATAAATATTTATCAATGGGAAAAATAAATCTGGTGGCAAAAAATGAAACTACAAAACAGATATACGAAACTACAGACATCTAATCGTTATCGATTTTGAATATAAAGGGTTGGATGATTATAATCATTGATAATTCATAATTTTTCATTAATATTTACCAATATCTCATTGATATTTATGATTTTGATAACAAACTCGATAAATATGCATGAAATCTCATTAAAAATCACTATACTTCATTAATATTTACGCTGATTGGACATTAATAGTCACGGTGATTGGTTTTATTGATTTTATTGACAGCTGAAGGTATTGACAGCTCGAGGACATATCGATTTTGAAGATGATGAGTTCTATCTGGTCTAACATTAACTACTCTTCTGTTTAAAAATATAAATTACTCGTTTATTAGAATATCACCATCCACGCGAAGAAATTACCGTATTACTCCAATAAATTTTGTATTCAAATATACTGAGAATAACTGAAAATAAAATTACATGCGCTACAGGGTGATCCAAAAGCCATTTCACCCAAAGTTACTGTTTTCAAGTTACTGCGAGAACTGACTTCTGGATCACTCCGTATATTTCTTGGAAAAATTATGATCCCTTTATTTTATTAAGCAAACAATATTACTTATTTGACTTTAACAATGGGCGAGGTCAATAAATGCACGTCATTTACTTTTGGTATGCCACTGATAGCGACCTATTGTTTAGGGCAAATAAGTACAGTCAAATCCCGTTATAACGAATACCATTGTAACGAAGTTTTCCTGTGGTCCCGGCAAAAATCCTATTAATTTAATACTATTATGATCCCGCTATAACGAAATCTTTATAACGAAGTTTTCACTGTAACGAAGCAAATTTTTGGTCCCCACAGCGTTTTAATTTCACTATAACGAAACTTTATTTCGAACTTGCATTTTGTCCTACACCAGAGAGAGGCCACTTGCCTTCTTGTGTTATCGCCGATCAACTGGAATAGTTTCCGCCTTCACCAAGAGAGGGCGCTGCGGTCGCTTTTGGTCTCCTCCAATCAGAATACTCGTCGCCCGTTGGTGCAGCATCGCAGTGATGGAGGATATAAAATGGCCGCTTTCTCGACATCTCTACACTCCATGGCAATCGACGACTGCTAAGACCAAACTGTAAGTACCCATTCTGCATCACCAACTGCCATTTCGGCCATATTTTTTTTAATAGCATTTGATAATTCTTAATTTTCTTTTTATAATTACACATGATATGTACAGTACTTAATATTAATCGGTATCTTTTTTTTTTTTTTTTTTTTTTTAAGAAGCGACGAAAGAGCGCCTTTCCCCAATGGAGGCAGTAGACATGATAGAAAAAATTACAAAGATTTGCACAGGAACAAAACGAAACCGACGAGCGTGTTTTTCAGAGTTTAGGATTTTTATCCGATTTTATAAATAGCGTTGCTGTTAAAAGCTGTTCTTTTCAGTCAAAAATAACCGATGATTTTAATAAAACATGTAATGATAAATAAAAATAATTATGAGACGATCGTAATCAGTTTAATTTAATCCTGTGGTACACAACAAATCATTTCGAAATCCTAACTGTACATTAAAAGGCTAATATTGATTGGCATTTGCCATAATTAAGGGTAAAACATTAAAAATATTTATATTCTCGGTTTAACATATGCTATTTTTTATTTATTCTCAAATTAATTTGCAATCTCGATGTAACGAAGTTTTCGCTATAACGAAGTTAACCGGTGATCCCTTGAACTTCGTTATAACGGGATTTGACTGTAATACTTGTTTGCTAAATTAAATAAGTAATAAACGGGTCATAATTTTTTCGAGAGTTATATTATTTAATTTTTGAAATTTGAATAAACAAACTTAGTGGTGTATATAAATTTCTTAGCGGATGAAGGAGGGGGGGGGGGGGTAAATTCACAAGTAAACAACTAATTTATTTTTTTAAAGGGTAGTGAATTAATCACGATAATACAAGTTTATAAAAACTAAATAATATACTACTCTCCATTATTTCACCAAGGCGTCGTTAGAGATTATATACTCTTTAATAAATTCCTGTTTATACCAATCAAACAATGTTTACTTCGCCACCACGTTCTCTTTAATGATTAATAGTAGTGAATCAATCACGTTCACAGGTAAAAATCACTGATATCAAAAAGTAGCAGTCACAGTTATACCTGTGAACGTAGAATCACGACTTAGCTCATCACTACTTGACACAATACACGAGGATTTCTTTTACTTTTCCACTTACAAGGTAATTATAATCATCTAATGAAGAGTATATAATTATAATCATCTATTCAGAGTTTTTCATTTGTTGAATGATGAGCGGCCAGGCCGACATGAATGACCGCCCGTTAGCTGAAGTTCATCGTCACGAAACTTTCGCGATTCTTTCTTGCATAAATTTCTTACAATATAATTTCGATAATATGATAATTCATTTACATATTAATTAGGTATGTTACAATAATAAATTCAGAAAATAAACGCGATGGGGCTGATCGATGTCAGCCGAGAAAATTAGGGGATGCTACACGGGATTTTTACCAATTTTAAATAACGCTTCGTTTAAATAAATATAATGCGTGTTTTAGTTCAGTGTAAACGGAGTTTAATTATTAAATTAAATAAAAAAAATATTTTTATTGTAACCTTGTTTTAGTCAATTTACTGTAAACGTTTTATTATTTAATTCAATTACAGAAAACAAGCTTGTATCATAAACAAATAAAACAAACGTAATAAGAGTAACACTTAACCATCGTGTATTAATTAATTACACTGTAATTAAACTAAAATAAATACAATAATACTAAAAATATTTATTCTTCCGTATTTCTGTACTGAGGGGGTAAAATTGTATTACATTCATTTAAAAATGTATTAAATCTATTTGATACAACACAACACTTCACTACACAGTATTGTTTATCATGGAAAAATGGCGATGCCGGAAGTGTGGTTGGGCTTTCCATGGAAAAATGGCCAACTGATGTCGCTACCGCCACCTGCATAGAGCTTTCCTCGAAAGGGTCAATAGAAAATGTTGGTTGAGGTCAAATAATTATTGATAGCTGAACGGAGAATAAAATTTAAATATATTCATAGACTTGAAGGAAAAACATCAGGTTAAGATATTATTTGAAAAAATTGAAGGAAAAATTCTGCAACCAGGATTCGAACCAGTAACGTCGAGTGTCATTTCTTGATTCCTCGACGCCTCTACCATTTGAATATCATATACCAAAAAAATACTAATAAATATACTAAATTAAAAAAAAAATATAAAAGGATGTTGTTTAACTGATAAAATATAACTTACTTAAACAATCGAAAATTATTTAGTTATACAAAAAAAGCAGTACTTATGAATACTTTGTGATATTATTTTAACTTCAAAGGTAATTTATTTTAATTTCAAAAGGAATTTTGTAAGGTCAAGTTTTCTTTAATTTTTTATTAATTTTATTATTATTATTATTATTATTATTATTATTATTTAAGTGAATGTTTTTTTTTAAATGCAGTAGAAAATCCATAACGAAAAAAAATACAGCATAAATAGAAAATTTATTTAAGAAAGAGGAAATATTGTAAACTTCTAAGTGAGAAACCATCTGCTAAAATCATCACAGATTCATCACATCTGTAGGCTACTATTTCACCTTTTAGCAACACCCTATATGTGCATGCGCTGAAGCGATGGGATGCGTTGGGTTTTAACTGCTAGTATAACACAAGAACATTAAGGAAAAGAATGAAAGCTCTACTTGATTTAGTGTAAGTTTGTAGATCCTGGCGGGAAAGTGGTATGCAGAGAACCTCTCGCTCATGTCAAAGACGGCAGCAAATGCCTTTGCTATACCTGCATTCATTGAAGTTTTTTTTTAGTTTTAAAATGCTAAATTAAATTATTGATCATTTATTTTCTCAATTATTTACTGACACGGTTTATTATATTGAAAGTATAATTATTTTATTCCATAACAATATTTTATAATGAAATCTTGTAATTTTTTTTTAAAATTCTGTAATTTTTCATAAATTTTAGACAGAAAGGAAATGTTTATTTTAACATGACTTTTATTCACTTACTTTTTTTAAAAGTGATTTAAAAGCAGACGCCACAAAAAATTAGACCGTGGAATAGATGTTGAACATCTATAAAATTGTTCATTTAAAAAAAAATAAAATCAATTGCAGTCAATGCATTCATTTTTTTCAAGAATTTTTTTGGCTAAAAAACCTGCAGTGTTTACAGCCGAATTTGTTTTGTGATGTAATCACTTGTTAATTAGTTTTCTTTAATGAAATTACTGATTTTTTTTTATGAATTTTCAGATATTGGCTTAACTCTTAAGATTTAAAGCCAATATCTTGTTTCAAGGGGAAAGTAGTGTGACATAGTCACTTTGTTGTTTAATTATTTTGTTCTTATCTGTAAAGGGTTACAGTAGTCCTCCCTTAGAAAAGGACTACATGCCACCTTCTGGTGTCAAAAGTATTTTGTTGTTTTGAATATGTTTCTTTTGATCAATCTTAAGCCTATGAATGTTTAGGATATCGTGATACCTTTTTCCCCCCATGGGTACAAAACCTCCTCTTGTGATAGCGAAGTTTGCCATTCGGCCGTTAGGCCTATCGCCCGTCGAGGCCTATTTCTTATGATTTTAAGTCAAAAGGTTGTCTTTTGAATCTGTATTTCTTAAAGAATCATTGTACTTGTTGTGTAAAATTATAATAGTTAAGAATTTGAATTCAATTAATCAGATTTATTAGGTTTTGAACTATTTTGTGTATCAAGCTGCTTTTGGCTGTGGCAATGCATGCTGGGAGGATCGAATTTCGATTCCTTCTCCAACTGTGTTGTCACTTTCGATTCCGGAAGTTGAATGAGAAATTCCAGGTTCACCACTAGAGGGCGATCCCATGATTCTCTGCGGGATTTGCCTGGAGTATAAAAAGGGGGTCGGCAGCAGCATTCAGGAGATTCCTGATCCAGAGACGAATCCAGCTAGACCCATTTTAAGATGGAAGACCAGGAGGAAGAAGACGACGATGCCGAAGCAGATGACTGCAACCCGGGAATAGTCGTACTGCACGGATTGGGTTCCTGTATTTTGTAATCGATGGTTAGGCCTAACCTTCTTTCATTTACGGAAAGAGAAAACCACGTGGTAATTTATTGTATTATTGATGTCCTTAGATTATTCGTTTCTTTATGTTGGGATCTAGTATAAAGCTTAAGAGAAATTTAGTGATAGTGATAGTTCTGGAAATTTGGATTGTGGATAGGAATTATAGCGGGATTGGATTTAATAGGATTTATGCTGTGATTAGAGGGAGCTTTTGATTGTAATCTTTTGAAGTGTTAAAAAAAACGTTTAGTATCATTTAGACAGCTATGGATTGAATTTAATTTTATAGTTTGTAAAATTGTTAACTTCGGATTGTGAAGGTCTGCTTTATTGTATTCTTATCAGGGAATTGTTTAGAACTATCAAGTTTATTAGTATGGCAGAATTGTGACTTATCTGTATTTTGAATGTTATGAATGAGAAGCAGATCGAAGTATAAGTTATTCATTTGATAGTTGATTTTGGATTTTGTAATAGCTTAGGGAGATTAATTTATGAATGAATTATGAGATTGTATCATTGTAAGTGCGATGTAACTTTAAGTTTAGAATAGCTTGTTATGTTGTGGTTGGATTAGCCAACTTGGATTAAGCACTGTTAGTAATGATTCTAGCATCATTGAATTGCTGTAGTTGGATTGTATTATTTTTGTATAGATCAATAGTGGAGCATTCAGTAGATTTTGCGTACTAGCGCATGGGGTGGCTAAGCAGCCTCTTAGTTTTGGGATTGTTTGGGATTTTAGATTTCAGTGCATTCTTGGTACTGGTGTTGTGCAAGGGCATTGGTATTGTGGCTCGTTGGCAGTGGATGGGTAGACCCGTTATTATGAATGGCTAGTCCCATTAGTACGGACTGGATTTTGGGTTCTATGTGGCACACCGATGTTGGATCCGGTAGTTTGGCTTTTGTTCCCACTGCAGCGACCATGCCCTCTTTCTTTGTTTGTGTTACATGGTGGAAGTGCCATGTCAGTGACCAGTTTGCACTGTGTAGTTATTGTGTCCCTATTTAGGTGTGATCTTTATGTTTTACTGGGGAGAATCTTTGGCTTTGTTATGCGCTAATTTGTGATATCTTTGGTTGCCACTAATTTTGATCTAGTTTCATCTGCCATTTTATTTGTCTTTTATTGGATGATTTTGTAAGGCAATTTTATGTGAAGGTATTCTTAGCACAGTGGGTAGCTAAACTTTTATATTGTTTTGGGGAAGGTTTGGTTTTTGTTGTGTGCATGCTGGGTACTTGATTTGGTTGCCTGGTGGGTGTTTGGTTTAGTTGTAGAGGTGGATTTGTCCCGTTTTGGTTCGGGTTTTGGTAGCCCTCTGGTGTAGGATCCAGTGTGTTGGCTTTGGTATCCCCTTGCACTATCCAACCCCCTTTGAGGCTTTTGGGAACACGATTTTAGGTTCGTGTATGTAACCTGTATGCACACAGGGCTTCCCTTGTCCCTTGCTTAGGTTTGACGTGATAGTTAATTGGGAGTTGTTTGTTTAGACTGGTGCTAAGTAATACCGGATCGTACAGTTGTCATTTAGATTTTTTTTTAGCCC
Organism: Rhysida immarginata; assembly: GCA_023313115.1. Classification (NCBI taxonomy): domain Eukaryota; kingdom Metazoa; phylum Arthropoda; class Chilopoda; order Scolopendromorpha; family Scolopendridae; genus Rhysida; species Rhysida immarginata. The sequence goes on along the minus strand of JAHWFO010075106.1, from coordinate 3,550,508 downwards.
CAGGCTGTTATTTGTTATTTACTGCCTATTCTGTATCTGCTTTGTTCTATCTTTATATTGCATCTATTTGTATTTTGTATTTATCTTGCCTATTGTCTTGTAAATAAACCTCTTTACGCATATCAAAGTCGATCCCTCCCTTTTATTTTATGTTGGCACCCTTCTTAGGAAGGACTGCTGACGAAGTGATAATAAGTTGAAAATCACTTCACCACAGTTTCAAATAAATTTGGAGTTTCAGTGTCTAGAGTTATTGGATCTGAGTCAAAAGAAGAGTTTGCAACTGCTTCGAGTTCATCATTATCCTTTTCACAGTTTCCTACTGACCAGGATAAAATAACATTTGTGGCCATAAGTTATTTTGTAGCAATGATGTTTTATTGCTTGACAATTGTTTTACTCTTAGCAACACACGCGCAAGATATGTGATAAGCTGAGGCCGCGCTGAAATGCATTGTTATAGCAGCACAAACAATCAAAAAACGTATAATGATGAGAAGTGAAGGCCGTGTTTATATCACGTGATAAAAGCTGCCTGATCATCAAACGGGGGTTTCTCTGCAACACACATTTCCCGCCAGACTTGGGCGGCGCCACTTACGTCTATGCGAGCCTTTCCTTCTTATCCTTATACATTCTTTGGTAGAACGTAGAAATCCTTATACGTTCTTTGGTAGAACATAGAACTTCCATTGCCATTGCAATCCCAGAGGCCATTGCCAACTATGGTATACGGCCAGTTACAACCCTGCATAACCACATGATCGGACAAAAACGTGAAGAGATCATGTGAATTTCACACCTTGAAACTCTTTACAGATACGGATAATTTGAGTTTAAACAGTCAAGCAATTTACAGTGATAATTTTTTGACTTAATAAATGGTAGAAATTCTGAAATACGACGTCAGGAAAAACTAACATCGATGTTATGGGTTGTAGCTTTAATCATCAACGAAACACAATTATTAAGTACTAAAACATCATATTTGAAAATACTGTAATAAATGTCCCAGTATATTTACGTGTTCTTTCATTACAATACATTAATACACTGATATAAGCATTTATTCAGTATCAATAGATAATGAATTCATAAGGGTTTAAGAAAATCAAAATGAAACATCGAAAATTTGATGGCCGATAGTTTTTGAAGCATCGATACATTGCTAACATCGACACTTTCGCCTAGTACTACTTCATTTACATCCATGCATTATTAAATTTAATCGAGGCATGCAATATGTGCGACTCTTAGTGCATTTCCTTAAACGCAATTTCATCTTAACCTTCAACTTTCACAACCATCCAGTGCTCTTTTGGACTTCGATGATGACTTATCGGTTTTCTTTATCAATCTTTGATGATGACAAGAATAATAATTTTTTTTGAGAGTTTGAATTATAAAATGAGGAATAAATATGAGATTGGAGAGACTGTAAAAAATAAAAAAATCAGGGTCCAACGAAACTGAGATAAATATCCCTAAGCTCTCTGCCAGTAGTAGAAAAAAATGCATATTACATTACGCAATAGCCATGTGAAATTTTTTATAGTATTCTTAGTTATATTGTATGACTAAATAACATGTAGGAATAGATGAACAGTTATATTACATGTGACATTATACTTTTACATGAGGACACAGGAATTGAAAACGTGTGCTCTAGCTCTCATTCACTAAATTTTGGTAGGTCATCTTATATTCAAAGTCGTGTTATGCTCGGGGCAATACGATATATAATAAACGTAGGGCTCCAATTCTAATAGGAGATAAAAGCGCATGTGGCGTAGCTGAAAGCGCATGCACGTGGTTTATGCTATGCATTAATCCGAACACGTGGTAACATTAACATGAAGCGTTGAAAGAGAAAAGCGCGCAATTATTACAGTTTATTTACAGGGAGACAATAATCGAGCTATATGCAATGAAAAATCAAATTTTCAAAAACTACTGATTTCAAAAATTTTATTAAAAGTAACTAGAGATATCTGGATTTAGTTTATGACATGTTCGACAGGCTTGCCATCAATGGCTATTATGTGTCGCAGACGAAGAGCAAAATTCTGCAAAACTCGAGACATTGTTGCATTTGATGACGACCTGAATGGCTGTTTTGAGCTCAGCGATGGTTCCGGGGTTATTTGTGTAAACTTTGTTTTTAATATTGCCCCACAAAAACGAGTAACAAGGGTTGCGATAATGCACGGCCGCAAAGTGGTTTCTGGCTCCCATATCGGGTTATTGAACTGTCACCCACCGGACTTTTTCCTGTTTCTTAAACATAATGTGTCTCTAAAAGGACTAAGATTTACAGACATAACTGAGATCAGGAGAATATGGCGGCCAAGTGATTCCCATTCCAGTGGCCTCTGTGTACCCCAAAGCCAGAATGCGCACTCCAAAGTGCTCTTCCAGGACTTCAAAAACTATACTGATCCGAAGGAGTCGTGCTCCATCCTGTATGAACCACATCTTTTCGAAATCTGGGTCACTTTGGATAATAGAGATGAGATCTTTATCTAAACCTTTCAACGAGAAATGAACAACAACAATATGAGTGTACATGCTCAAAAAAATCCCAACATGGGCTACATTCAACTGCCAAGTTTTAACTGAATCTCACCAATTATTCAAAAGTTATCAAGTTTTTCTTTTCATGTAGCTGAATAATTGTCACCCTGTATTTGATTTATCATAATTACTGATACACTAATTGAAAATAATTAGAGAAGGTTGTAATATGTCTACGAAATTTTCAATTTTGCGGGCCGATCCCGCGATCTCGATTCATTCAGGATTTCTTTCCCACGAAGTAACACCAAACTATCTGCTACTTTTCTGAAGTCAGTTTTCAACTGAAGTAAACTCTTTGTTTTATAATATTCCTTAGAGATGTCAACCAATAAGTTTCCTTTTAATTCAGCTGTGTTCTTGTTTATAATTTTGCATGCCAATGCTTCGAAATTGAAACAAGATATATGTATTTGATTTAGGATTTCGCTGAAAAAAACAAAAAAACAATGCACATTAATGAAATTTTAACGTATTTATTTGTCTTTAAAATTAAATTTTTATATATATAACAATTTTCATAAATTTTTAAAGCTTTAAAGAATTTTAATACCGAATAGTTCAGCATGTAAAAGGTTAAGGAATTTCAAAAAGAACTATACATTTTTTATAGAAAAAAATATTTTTTTGAAACGTAGTGCCCTTTTTTTTGGAGGTGGGAGGGCAAAGTGCCCTTTTTTGATAACATCGTACCCTTTTTAGCTCTTAGACCCTGCCCTTTCTAAGACTAGAATGAACCCTTAATTTATGAACGTTATAAGCCATCATCCCCCTTTATTATTTACAACCCTTTTCCAAAATGGTTCGGCCACCTCAAAAGTTTCGTGCCACATCTACTAGAAAATTTTATTATAAAAAAAAATATTTCTTTGATCTGAAAAGTCTTTTTAAAGTTAAAAAGTTTGGTTATTTCTATACTTTAAAAAAAATTATGAAACATTTAAAGCTGGGTTCTAGCATCATTATTTTCAGTTAAAAAAAAGACACTTGTTTCAAAATGGTTCGGCCGAAGACTATTTGCATATAAAAAATTATTTTAAAAATGTTTTGTCACGTGATCTATGACTTTCCTTGTTCTTGTAATGCAAACCGTATAAATAGACAATAATAACCACCAATGTGGTATTACAACTTGATATTCTATAACGACACATCTTCTTTGAACAATCATGCCACGTGGAAAAGCCCTTTCAACTTATATTCGGCAACTTATCATTAAAAAACACAAAGAAGAACAAAAGTCTGCTGGTGAAATCGCAAGGATATTGAATATCAGTCCGTCAACTGTGAAGGACATTGTTAAGAAATACAAAACCACAGGGGACATCTCCATAGGAAAGTCAACTGGACGGCCAAAAGCAACAACTGCAGCAGAAAACCGAGCACTACGAAGGATAGTGAAAACGAAGAGGCATTCAACTGCTTCCGAAATTAATTCCTCATGGACCAATGCAATAAAGAAGCAAGTGTCTACTTCAACCTGCCGTCGTCGCCTTCACAACATGGGCTACAAATTTTACAAGGCCAAAGACAAACCCCTCCTGACAAAGAGGAACAAGAAGGCAAGACTAGAATGGGCCAGAGGACGTAGGACATGGACTCTAGATTTGTAGAAAAAAGTGATTTTCTCAGATGAGTCAAAGTTTGAAGTGTGTGTGGGTAACCGCTCATCACGCGTCATCCGGCAGGCTGCTGAAGCTTTTCATCCATCATGCATTCGCACAAATGTGAAGCATCCCCTCAGCCTGATGGTGTGGGGTTGCATGAGTGCATCAGGAGTAGGAAAACTGCAATTTATTGATGGAACTGTTAATGCTCTAAAATACATAAACATTTTGGAGGAGAATTTGATTCCATCAATTAAGAAGCTGTATCCAACTAATAGCGAAGATGCTATTTTTCAGCAAGACAACGCACTATGCCATACAGCAAAGGTAGTTAATGCTTGGTTTGAGAAACAAGCTGTGAACATACTACCATGGCCTGCTAGTAGTCCAGATATGTCACCCATCGAGAATGTTTGGGGAATGCTAAAGAAAGTGGTGCGCAGACGTCAACCAACAACGAAGGATGAACTGAAAACTGTCTTGCAAAATGAATGGGACAAAATCACCCCTGAACAATGTGAAAAGTTAATTAACTCGATGCCTGATAGAATTACTGAAGTAATTTTAAAAAAATGGAGATGTACCTAAATATTAATTGTAAATGGCCGAACCATTTTGAAATGTAAATGTAATGGCCGAACTGTTTTGAAACAAGTGTCTTTTTTAACTGAAAATAAAGATGCTAGAACCCAGCTTTAAATGTTTCATAATTTTTTTTAAAGTATAGAAATAACCAAACATTTTAACTTTAAAAAGACTTTTCAGATCAAAGAAATATTTTTTTATAATAATATTTTCTATTAGATGTGGCACGAAACTTTCGAGGTGGCTGAACCATTTTGGAAAAGGGTTGTAGCTTACGACAGTTTATGTTTTATAAATGAATTAAAATAGTAATTGTGACAATTCATCCATTTCTGGTTACAATTTTATTAAGATAAAGAAATGTTCACAAATCTGTTCTGTTTTACAACAAATTGGTCAGTGCATTTCAATATACACATTACAAATAAAAAAAAAAAAAATTTTTTAGTTCACTATTTAAAATTTTCAAATACTGATATCAGCGAATACTTTGTTTTAATAAACTTTTGGTTTCTTTAACTTGTTTTGTAGTCAATTTCTTCTTTTGATCAACTGCGAAACAGTGCCACATACGAAGTGTCTCATCTGCACCAGCTGAAGCTACTGTAGTTCCATCTGGACTTTGTGCCAAGTTCAATACCCGTGAAGTATGACCTGTAAAATCACAAATTAAGCACTTTCAAGCACAGTATTTTTAAAATACAATAATGCCTAAAAAATAAACAATTAAAAGCAAAGTAGCCTTGATTTGTTAAATTCTAGTTGGGAAACTTTGGGCTCTGATCTCACTTGGGCAGGAAGATCAATGGAGCTAGACAATGAGATGCTACATGCAGATCATCAAACAACTGAAGAATTACCCTAACCAGGCTTCGGCACATGATAGGGGATCAAAATAGAAACTTTGTAAATTAAGAAATATTTATATATATTAAAAAAAAAAAGCTCTGGCAACATTATTTATTTATTCATTCATTTATTAAAATAAAGTTAGAGTACAGCAACAACCTCACCAGGACCCAAGTGGTCAAAGACCAACGAGTTAGGTCCCGGAGGGCAAGTGAATAAATATAATAATAATAATAATAAACTGAGATTAGTAATAATTGTACAAATGAAATAAATTAACAAGAGAAACAAACAAGTAAGTAAACGAACAAACTAAGAACAAGCAATAAGAGGCAGTAAAAATACGTAGAAAAATATGATGAACTTAGATAAAATTGTAGTAGTTAAACTCAATTTGATTGTACAGAATAAATATAGTAAATATAAGTGAGCAGTAAATTAATATGTAGTGCCTTAATTCCCGTGCTATGTTCTTATAATTCAAACGTCTTAAAAAATGTTCTTTGCCAGGAGGGACCTTCCTTCTTTCGAGTTACATTTCGCTATGGCTCGATGATCGTATAGTGGTCTTACAACTTACCTGATTCCGACATGAGGAGCTGAACACGCAATATAAATGTAAAAGGGTGTGCTCGAAGCAAATTTTTACCAATAACCAATAATCGACCAAAGATTGCTCTTATGATAATAGCCATTATGATACTTGCTAATGACTAACTTACTTCACAACCATAAATAACCCCAAGGGATTCTTATGTTGAACTTGATAGTACCGACCTCCCCTTTTATCAAACACAAAAAGTATCCAAAATCATTCTTATTCAAACAAAACTTTATTCTTAATAATGTCAATTAGGTTAGTCAAATACAATGTAAAAGAAAGTAACGCAAGTTATGGAATACATAAAAAAAAACTTTAATTGGAATGTAAATATAAAACAAATTAAAGTCAATTGTCAGTCACTATACTCAACGCAAGGGTCCCAAAATATGAATTCATCTATTGTACTTATCTTTCTTCGCATCGAACCATGTGCTACTGAATTTTTCGGATAATTGCGAAACACATAAACACACTGACATTCTGAAGTGGCATCTGGTTGACACTGTATCGTGCACTTGTAACTCTGCATTAGTAGACTCACGATGAATTTATTTCTATTCAGGCCGACCAGCTCCCGCAGTGATCCAATGTTTCGCTCACTGGCTTCGCCCTTGATGAACCTCCCGCCGGCAGCCTTGCTAGTCGGCACGCTCAGAATCAGCTTGGCCTCCACCCCAAGTAATGGCCTCAGACTGGCTTCTGGCCTCACGGTGTAGTACTCAGCCTTCGACAGCAAAGTTATTCGTTATTGCCTCGACTAGCTGGGCACTCATCTCCCACCTTGAAGCTCTTCCGACATTCTCTTTAATGTGCTGTCACTATCACTGCATTTGCCTTGCCACTCGTGCTCCCTCCATAGCTCGGCTGCTGACAGTCTCTCCTCCGAGCGGGAAAACACTCGCTGCCATGCAAAGGAATTTGTGCACGCTGTTCGCTCACATTCTTCAGCTAGTCCAAGACAAAGAACAATGATTATGATAATGACCGAGTTTTTGTTTCCATTTTCCTTTTATATTGAAGCTTTTTCAAAATCTAGTTTCACTGAAGATCGTCTCTTCTAATTTTGAACACGAGCACATGGTTTTTAAAGTCACTGTTTCAAGGGTCCACGAGGCAACAACGCTCGCTGTTGCCAAGCCACCATATGACTCATCCTTCCTTCCCACGCGATAGAAAGAGTCAAGATTCAAGTAACTTACGCAAAATTTGTTAACTAAGGGAGAATACTTTCAGATTTTTCCTGAATAAAATAAAATTTGCTCAATAAACAAATGGATACATTACAAGATCCTCTGTTAGTTCTCAAAACCATCACCTTTGATCCCTAATTAAAATAACCGCAAACAAAATCAATTACCGTAAAACAGACGAAGATTGCATTAACAATCTTCAATATGATGGCTCTGCTCGTCACATAGGTCTATTCTACCCCAGATAATTTCTACCCTCTTAGAAACTGTCAACAATAAATAAAACAAAGCAGCTAACTGTGCATTACATTAAAAGATTATTGGTTACAAGTGAAATAATGACTTCATTAATAAAAAAATCCAAACAAAGACACCTGTGTTTTGTCACCTTGCTATTCGTCACCTCACACCACTGTGTAAAGTTCTATAATTTGGTCTGCTCACCCCGTTTCTTAATGGGCAACTGACATCAAAATCTTCGACTCTATAAGATTAAGTGAATAAATAAATAAAACTGCATAATCGCAAAATGTATAATTTAATTTCGAAAACTTTTATTAATTATTTAATAAAATGAACAAATATTCGCTATGTACTGAAGGCCACGAAAAACATTTTAAACTATAGGGGGAGATTGATGATGTCATATGAGCGAAAGGAGTCTTCAGCCCTGCAGTCATTACCGCTAAAGTCTCATTCATTCAACTGAGGTCAATCTTAGTTCAACACAAAAAAAGTTCTCGAGAAAACTGTTTCAGCCTTGCAGTCTCTATGATCCCTTTCTTGTCAACTAAATAGTTTCCTAAAACGGAGTAACATGGAATCCTGTGGGAGTACGCGCAATGTCAACGGCAACAATAAAGAATCAACCAGACCCATTTTCAAGGCAGCTCAATTGCTGAATCAATAGGATATAGAAGGGGGGGGGGGCACTGGTGATGATTCCGTTGCTCTGAACTAAAATTATAAAAAATTACCACCTGTTAACTTCCTACAAGTACGCAGCCCCTCAGTCTTTATTAAATTAAATCACTTTTCTTGGTCGCATGATCAGTCATCGTGCGATATGCAGAAGTGAAAATTAACCAATACTTATAATTAGATATATTTATGGGCATCGGTTCATCCCGATCGTACGAGAAATTGACACGGGTGTGAGAAACATAACACACCAATCGACAGTTGATTAAATATTCATGTAAATATGAATTGATTTAAAGATATGTATGTGCCCCTTATATATAATTGTCACACAATGGGAAAGATATAAAATATAAACAAAAGTAAAAAATTAGAAACAAGATGAGAGGCCAAGGCCGCAGTTCATGTATAAGTTGCTCACCTTTTAAATCTTGTAACTTTTATACTTGAACATTTGAAACAGACACATATATTAATCAAATAATGAAAAATAAACTAATATTCAAATTTGTTGCAAATTTGAACCCGAATAATGCTAGTGCAACGAGGAATATTTCAATGTAAGTGGATCTCATTTTTTTATTTGGATTTTCCAAAATTAACGATAGAAAATGATCGAAAAAGAAAAATGATGATGAGTTATTCTGTTAGAGAGCCACGACGATTCTCCAGTGTATCGTCACGCCTTGCGGTGAATTGAGGCGAAGCTCAAAACGAAATGAGTTTTGAAAGCTGATGTTTGAAAAATTATATTTAAAAAACTACTTAAGTTATTAAAATTTTACAAGTCGAATTAGAGTTAGTTGATGGTCCTTTACGTTATAAAATAATAAAATTGATAGGTGATTTTTGGTGTCAGTTGCCCTTTAAGCTATACCTTTGTTCGTGTTGTGGTGGGTCCTGGTTATTGTCTGTTGTTACCCTATGTCTCTTTGCTTGTCTACCGTCCTTGTCATCCTCCTCTTCGTGTCTTGATCTTTCTCCTGGTCATTCCGTCTATCGTCCTTGCTTCTTGGTTGTTGTTGTCTAGTTGGTTTCTCCCAGACTGTACACTGTTTTAGTCGGTCTACGTGTACTGTTTGGGTGTTGCGACTATGTAGATCTTTGATTATATTATTGACTTCATTGATAACACTTCAAAATCCGGTATGGTCCTGCGTATTTGAAGTTTAACTTCCTTTTTCTTCCGCCTTTACGTAGTAGCCATACTAATCTGCCCTCCTGGAAATTTAACGGTTGTCTGAGGTGGCAGTTTGCATACATGAGTTTTGTTTCGCGGCATTGCTTGCTTGCCTCCATTGCTGCCTGTCTTGGTTTTATCTGGCGCTGTGTGATCACTGAGTTATACGATTTTACTGGCCCATTCGTTGTGTCCTCTGTCCATGTGCCGGGTATCACGGGATAAAACCTGTACATAAAGTATGAAGGTATATATCCTGTATTTTCGTGCATTGACGTGCGTATCGCAAATAATGCTGCCTCGAATAAATCTACACAGTCCGCTGTGTTGTTCTGGCAAAGTGTTCTAAGCGTTTCAATCAGTGTTCTGAGTCTTTCACAAATGCCATTAGAAGTGGGGTGGTATGCAGTCGTCGGGTTATGCATCATGTTCAGGTCCTTATACATAGTCTTCAAAATGTCACTCATAAAATTTCTTCCCCTGTCCGTTACAATCGTTTCGGGTATTCCATACCAGCAAACTATATTTTTATTAAACAATGCTTTTGCAATTCCCTTTGCTGTCTGCTCTCAATGCTGTTGTGCTCCGTATAAAATAAGATCATATATCATGAAGAACGGTTTGAAATCATAAATAAAACAAAACTTTTTAATCTGCTTACAACGTTCCATCCATTACAAGAAAATTTCATAATAATAAACTCAACAATCCACCAAGCAACAAAAATGCTACTCACGATCTAACAGTCATAAAACATTTCCTTCACAACAATCATTTATCTTATTTATGAATAAATATATGTATACTATAAATTATTACACTAACAATTCCCCCCTTTATCATTTCATATCTTTATTCTATAAAAACATTCATCTTCCTTAAACAAGATTCCATTCGTATAGCCGTCAATATTTTAGTTAATATATCTGCCTCCATTTCTTCCGTTCCTATATGTTGTATTTTAACTTGACCTCTTCGTGCTTCATCCTTAACGAAATGATACTTCCTACCAATATGCTTTGTTCTTGTCTTCCTTCCCATACTTTCTATCCATGTTATAGCTGCTGCACTATCTGTGTGAACTTGTACTGGTAATTTAATCATCGAACTCAATTTTAATTCTTGTAATAATTCCTTCATCCATTTCATATGACAAATGGCATCACAGATACTCATTAATTCTGCTTCACATGTTGAAAGAGCCATTAAATGCTGCTTTTTAGCTTTCCAACAAACTATCAAATTTCCTAACTTCACACAATATCCAGAAACACTTTTAGCATTTTCCGTATTGCACCAGCTTGCATCGACGCTTAATGCTAAAACTCCTCGGTGTCTGTCAAAAAATAATTTATAATGTTTAGTCCCATTAAGGTATCTGTAGACTCTCTTAACTCCTGCCAAATGATCTTCACTTGGTGATTTCAAAAATTGGGAAAGTAAACCAACTGTAAATGCTAAACTGGTCTAGTACTTGTAGTTAAGTACATGATTCATCCCAACATTTCTTGATACACTTTCTTATCAATCCTTTTCGACTCACTATCTTGCTTTAAATTCTGTACATCTCCCAGTGTCTTCGTCGAGTTACAATTTCCTAAATTGAATCTTCTTAAAATTTTATCTATATAATGTTCTTGGGTGATGTATACCCCTTCATCTCTTTCAATAATTTCTATGCCCAGATATTTTTTTGTCTGGGTTAAAGTCAATTTCTTTCTTAACTTTGTTATTACTTCATCTAATATCTGGTCATCTGACCCTATTATCAATATATCATCTACATATAACCCGATGAATACTTTCTTCCCATATTTTTGTAAATGATAAACACATGGATCAGATTCCACTCTTTCCAAACCTGTCTCTTCCAAAATTTCTTTCATTTTCTCGTACCAACATCTGCCGGACACTGGTAAACCGTAGATGCTTCTCTGCAATTTACACACCTTTGACGTATTGTTTCCATTCTTCAGTAAACCTTCAGGAATGTCCATATATACTTCTTCTCTTAATGTTCCATGTAAATATGCAGTTTTCACATAATATACTCGTATCTTCATATTTCCTTGAGATGCTACTGCTAATAAAACTCTCATAGAATCCATTGTAATCACCGGTGCAAACGCTTCCACGTAATCTATTCCACCACGTTGTCCTGAACCGACCACGACCAGCCTGGCCTTATATCTTATAATTTCTCCTTTCCTATTCTTTTTCTTCACAGAAACCCATTTGTGCTGTAATATCTTTTTATCTTCTGGCTTATCTACTATCTTCCAAACATCATGTATTTTCATAGAATTTAATTCTTCCTCTACAGCTCATATCCATTCTTCCGAATCTTGTATAGCTTGCGTATATGTCGTTGGACCAGCTGTATCATCAACCGTTAAATTAACTTCATACTCTTTCACTTTTTCTTTCATCATTTTCAACCTCTCGGATCTTCTTACTCCTTCTTCCAATAGCTTCTGTTCCCGGATTTCTATCTGTTGCTCATGTGTCGCTTGTATCTCTTTATTGCTCACTCCAGCTTTTCTACCTTTTGACCTGGAACTTCGTTCAGCCTCTCTTGAAATTCCTGCATCAGATTCTTCCTCCTCCTTTGTTTCTTCTCTTCCTTCTAAATCCTGCTCTCTTTCTTGATCAAGATTATCATTGATCTTCTCCATACACTCACACTGCATTACACCATCATCTTCATTTATTACATTTTCTGGCAGAAGTTTCAATACATCTTCAATATTTGATGCATTTTTAAATAATTGTCTCTCCAACATACTTTCATTGAATTTCACTGCCATTGTTTCAATTACTTCCTTTGTCTCCACATCAAACACTCAATATGCCTTTCTACTCCTGGAGTATCCTATATATATTCCTCTTCTTGCCTTTGGTTGCAATTTTCTTCTTTTATTTTTACTAACAAAATAATATGCCACACATCCAAGAGTTTCTTGAGGTATGAGACTGTAGGTATTATTCCAGTTCATTGTTCCATGGGTGTTTTACCTTTTAACCAGCTGCACGATGTTATATTTTTCAAATACGCTGCGGTCGCAATTGTTTTTGCCCAGAAAGTCATCGGTAAACCCGAATCAATCAACATTGCTCTGGCTTTATCTAGCAGTATGTGATTCGTCCTCTCCGCTACTCCGTTACTTTGTGGACTATAAGGAACAGTTTTTTGATGTCGAATTCCACATTCCTTAAAAAATTCTTTAAATTGATTATTTACAAATTCTCCTCCATTATCTGTTTTACAAATTCTCCTCTCACAGATTTTATCTTCATTTCGGTTCTGTTCTCGTATTCCTTCTTGAATTCTACAAAATTCTTCAATGCTTCATCTTTCAACTTTAAGAAATATACAAATATTCTTCTACTGTATGAATCCACCATCGTAAAGAAATACCTTGATCCTCCCAACGATTCCACTTCTATGGGACCACATAAATCCATATGTATTAGTTCCATTACATGTTATCGACTCAAAAGGTTTTTGGGTCATTTTTCCTAACATACAACTGTCACACATTGGGATCTTTCCAGAAGTTATATTTAATCCTCGAACCATTTTTTTTTTATTAGTTCATCCATGTATCTTTCATTTAAATGCCCCAATCTTCTGTGCCATAATAATTTCTCTGTAACTGCTTTATTTGTTCCTACGTCTAGACAATATTCCTCCTTTATGCTTTCTTCTGACTTTCCTGTCTTCATCACAAAAAACTTATCCTGAACTTTCGCTTGAATGATTAATTCATTATCTCTATTATAAATGTTTGCTCCATCTTCTTGAAAAACAACGGTGTTACCTCGTTTCATCATTGCTATCACTGATAACAAATCGTTCGCAACTTTGGTACGTATAATACATCCTTTATCTCAATATTTACTTGCTTCCCATCTTCTTGTATTGCTTTCAACTTTATGGACCCTTTTGCTTCGGCATTAATAGTTCTTCTATCCTCTGCGATCGAAATTCTTGATTCATCCCCTTCTATGTCTTCTAGCCAATCCCGCCTATTAGTCATGTGTGTTGTGCATGCTGAATCTATGTTCCAGATTTCAGATTGACTTCGTTCACCTTCCTCTTTATGAAAATTCATATAAAGAGCGTGATGTTCATTCTCGCTTACCATGCTAGAATGTTGTTGCTGCTTGTCTCTATCTCTGATAACATTATTCTTCATAGCCTTCCCTGAACGTGAATCTTTTCCATTCTGTTTTCTCTCTTCGTTCGTGTTAGCTGCATGATGACAGCAGTTTTTCGCAATATGTCCAAACTTTCCACATACAAAACAACCCCTTTTGTTTTCCTGTTTACTTCCTTTTTTCTGCTGCCATTTCTTTACAAGATAGGCACTTTCATTTATGTCATTACTGTTTCTTTTCAAATTTCTCCTGTTTTCTTCTTCTCGCAAACATTGTCTCACTTCTTCAAGTGATGCATTCCGTTGCAATCTGAGGATCATAGCCACCGACTCATAATCACTATGAATTCCTTGAACTACATGAAACACAGTTTCTCTTTCTGACATCGGGCTACCCAGTGCTGCACATCTACTAGTTATATTCTTAGCTCTAATAATATAACTATCTACACTTTCATTTTGTTTCATCCTTATGTCTTTAATCTCTAACATCATATCAATAAGATCTTCTGCTTTACCTTCGTACATTTTCTTCAATTCGTCCCATATACATTTTGCATCAGTGCATCCAACAAACATACCAGCGTGTTCATCACTCAAGTTCATTACGATTAATCCAAATGCCTCATCATTTTTTTCTTCCCAAATCTTCCTTACCTTCTTTTCTTCTTCACTCGTTTCACAGGGTTCGCACACTTGACTCACAACAAAAATCAAGGACTTTTAAGGACTTTCAAGAACTTTTTTAAAAAAATTTAAGGACCACATTATATGGATTTTATAGTATTTATTAAAATATTTTTAATATCGAAATTATTTTTACAACTATATATTTTTACACTTACAATGGTTACATATTTTTATATATTTTCATTTTGGCTTCTAATTCAGTATCAATTTCTTTAATTTCTTTGGCTTTATCTTTGGTACTTCTTCTGAAGCTGTTTGATTTAACAATCAGAGATAACTGACCACTACTCTGTTTTATCAGACAGTTTATCAGCAGAAAATGTAAGAATTTTTACATTCTCTTCCAATCTATGTTTTTTAATTTTTAAGGAATCAATTTCTTCAATGACAGATTTTCTTTTGTTTTCTGTATCAGGTATTGTTCTTCTTTTCCTCTGTTCATCCAAATAATCCATATAGCGCTGCCTGGCTGCTGTGCAACTTAGTAAAAGCTCCTTTGTTATTATGATGTTTTTTATACCCCCAATATTAAGTAAATGATGTTTAATTATTCGTAAAGCAACCAATGATTCTTTCTTTAAGTTTTCGACTTCAATTTCTTTATTGAGAGAAAAACCTTTCTCAACATCAGCTTGTCCATGAGATAAAAGCAGAAGCATCCTAATGACTTTCCACATCTCTTTGTAATCAGAATTTTTACCGACCA
The DNA here is from genome assembly GCA_023313115.1 of Rhysida immarginata. Lineage (NCBI taxonomy): Eukaryota > Metazoa > Arthropoda > Chilopoda > Scolopendromorpha > Scolopendridae > Rhysida > Rhysida immarginata. The sequence continues at coordinate 3,535,442 of JAHWFO010075106.1, read as the reverse complement.
AATTGTACAGAACAGTATCTAACTACATACTTTTACATCATATTCTTTAAAAATTTTCAGAAGATCTTTGTAGTCATTTGTTATACGATCACATAGGGTTTCATCGAGTCTTCCAGAACCCTTTTAAACTTTTCGAGACATGTACTTTTGTTCTTAACTATTTCTCTTGGATCTAAACATGACAGATCTCTAACCAATGAGTAAGTTACAGGTGCTTTTTCAAGTAATTTATATACACAATTCAAGAGAAAATTTTTACATTGTTGCTTTAATTCTAAGAGTTGTGTCTGTGTTATCTTATTACCAGCTGCTAATTTTTTTAAACGGTTTTCACTGCAAAAACCTAAATCTACTTTCCTTAGATCAACTTGAAGAGATGCATCTTTAATGTCTAAATTCAGAAGTTTAATAGTTGTGTTGCACTTAGTTAGAATTTCGGGGCGAATGAATCTTGACAAAAGCTGTTTTAAAATTTTTGTTAAATCAGTAGCTATGAATGGCAACATTGGTTTATCAGTTTGATACATTTCAAAGAAAGATAATATTATTTGTGCTATTGATTGAAAACATAAAATTTTAACATCAGTTAACACATCTTTATAAGCTTGTTTTAATTTTTGAAATGATTGAGTTTGAGGTTCTTTAGATTTCCCACACTCTATTGCTTTAATATATATAATAATATGTGGCCATATCTCCAGGAAACGTTTAGTAACAGGCACATTTTCTAGCCAACGGATATGACAAAATTTTAATGGGTACACTCTGCAGCCAGTAATATTTTGATAATCTTCTCTTCTAGCAGGAGTGTTCTTAAAAAGTTGATATGCACTTGACAGAATCCCTTCGATATCCCACATCGAAGCATTTGAGCCATTTCTGAATGCACCATTAACTATATGTAAGCCACAACTACCCACATTTAATAAAGAAATGTTGCAGTCTTTTTTCAGTTGCAGAGAAATATTATTATAAAATTTCCAGTTTACTGCCGGGCCATCCATTGATAACTGAACAAGTTTATTAAAAGACAATTCATTTTTTTCAAAAATCGAAGTAAACTTATCACTTACATCCATTGCAGAAGCATGTCCCAAAAAATCGGAATGAAAATATCTGGTCACTACTTGATCGGCTTCCCAGATACGTACATGAAAATCGATTTGTTTTTCTTGCAGGTGATCATTTAATGATTCATCAAACAACAAGACATAACTGTCTTTCTCTCGGATGCTATTTTTCAATAAAGAATAAAAATATGGAGCGATGCCAAAACAGCATAAATAAGCACACTTGCACTCACCACAAGAAAATTTTTGGGCGATATCACTGTCTGGAAACATTTTTTGAAAAAGTAAAGTATTTCCATCACAAGATTTATATGAATAATGTTTGTCAACAACATTCAAAGCCCACAAAATCTCTGCAGATAACGTATCCGTGTTGCTAACGCAACTAGAAAGTGTGGGATCTGGTATTTTTTCACTAGGAACAGTACAATTTCGATCAAGCACCTTACAAAATGACTGAATCTTGCAAGTGTTCGTCAAACTGCTGTATGAAGATTTATGCTTTTGCCCTTCCATATGACTTAACAGCTGATTCGCCCATTGAAGAAACATCAAACAATTTTGAACACACACAGCACCACGCTTTATGTTCGTTTCGGGGCTCCCGCCGTAACCAGTCAGCGTATTTTTCATTCTGTAGCCAGTTATCATTAAATCGACAATTCCCTAGCATGTTGATGTGATGAAAAAACACGTATGTTGCCATTATGTTATCCAACATGGAGACATCCAATCAAAACTTGATATTGATTTGCTGCGGTTCTAATTTATCTGCGTTCTTAAAAAGATGACCGATCAGGGTTAAGACTGTTTTAAACCAGAGACGGTTAAGATCGCTTTTTTAACCGTCTCTGTCAGGGGGGTGAAACTCATAGCTTTTTTTGTCAAACTAAGATGGCGGCGCTATGAAGACTGCTTGTTAATGTTTTCTGCATTTTGGCGTTTTAATGACAAAATTATAAATATAAATGAGTAAATAAAATAAAATATTTATGATGGAATTTGATAAAAATTCATTAAATAAATAAAAAATAGCTAAAGATTAATTAAATGATAAACATATGCAATAAATAAAACCAAATAAAATAAAGTTAATAATTAATTAATTAAATAAACTTGGCTAAAAGAATAAAAAAAAGTAAAATAGTTAAATGCACAAATTAATAAAAAAAAAATCAGTAAAATAACATTTAAATTTAATCAGTGCTTTGAAGACATTGTTACAACATGCCTCAGCGAAAATAAAATTAATTTCACGTATTGCTAAATCGGAAATATCTTATCATTTTTTTAGATATATAATTTATTTTACCACTTTGTAGAATCACCTTTTGCCGTAATAACAGTCCCAATTTTTTTGGGCGATGATATTAGTAAGATCAGGGCAAAGTTCCTGTGTAATATATTTCTAGCACTTTGGATGCATTCAGTGAGATCTTTTTTGTCCTTTGTCAACGGTTTCTGTATTCTATTTATCACCATTGCCCATAGATTTTCAATTAGATTCATGGCAAACTTCCTGGCCATTTCAGGACACTTATTTTTTAATTAAATTTTTGCCATAGCCTGTTCCAGATTTAGGTCACCTGACAGTCTGGTCATCCTTCAGCCAGAAGAAAAGACAAAAAACATTGTTTACAAAGAGGTTCTTAGTATACATGAGGAAAAAGTACCAATCATGAAGCTTTATAAGCTGGTACACTATCCTGTTTGAAAAGAACATCTTCAGATGAACAGATCTTCTCAATAATTGAGTGACAAAGAATTCCATCATTTCTGTATAAACTTCTGTATGGAACCGGCTGTTCACAAAAGAAAAAAAATCAATTCACCAGCACTTTGACTATTAAAACAACCCCCATAAATCATATGGTTTTAAAGGGTGTTTTACTTCTCAGTTGACAGTTGAAGGCAGAAAAACATTTACAAGAAATCTATCCAATTATTTATTGGAAATCACTATATCGTTCTCAATAGCTGAAATGTACTTGCAACTATCACAATTAAATATGTAAAAATGAGAATAGAACAGTATTTAAAAATGTTAAACAAACAATATGCAAACAAAAAATTAAAATATGCCAAAAGAGTTTGAAATTATCTTAATAAAAGAAATAATGACTTCACAAAAGGGAATTTTTTTGTGTACATATCTAAACCCTTTGATTATTGGATGAATAAATTTCAAATTTCAAAAATTTCGAACAATTAAGTTGTTTTTTAAATATAATCTACAACAGTTAATTTTCTACTTTAACTTATTATTCGTTTGTCCTCCTAAAATTACTAAAAATATAAGAAAATATTTAAAAAACTTTTTTATATATTTACCCCCCTTCATCCATTCTTGTTTTTACTTTAAAAAAAAGTATTCCTTTTTGGTTTAAAATGTGAAATAAAAAGTTAAAATAAGAATTCATAAAATTAAAAAAAGACAAAGATGTAGCAGGGCATAATTTTTTTTTCCATTTTAAAATTTACAAGGTATTATTATTATTATTATTATTGAAAGAGTGAAAGAAGAATAGTGTGAAAATTAAAATTTAATATGAAACGCGCGCTCTATTTAAGGACACTGAACGTTGGAAATGCCATATTAAGCAAGAACGTCGTCTGCTTATTCTTCATGTGAATCGAAGCGCCGCCCTGGCGAGCACTTGATCCCAAGTCCCTTGATTTAGCATTGAGTTTCCACCTCTGGTATATGTCTATCTCTATGGTCTCTGTTTTAAACTTTAGTGGGAACGCAACCGCCACAGATTACTATAAAAAAAGTAATATCTTCATCGAAATTATAGTAAAGTGCAACAAATAAAATTGTTAAGTTTAAATTTTCTCAACAAAAGTAAAAATTTAAGGACTTTTAAGCACCTTTCCCAGATTTTAAGCACTTTTAAGGCCTTGAAACCGAAAAATTGAAATTCAAGTACTTTCAAGGTTTTTAAGGACCCGTGCGAACCCTGGTTTCATCTTTAAATTTAGGCTCGACCCCTTCAATAATTTCCTTGAACAATTTTCTGGTCTTCAACACAGCACCCATTTTCATTCGCCATGTCAAATAGTTTTTACCATTTAGTAGGTCAATTCTATTCATGGTAAAACCGTACGAATCTGCCATCACGTTGTAACAATCACTTGACGATGAACTTGACTTTCCCAGTCTTCTTCCACCGACTTTAGGCCTAATTCAAACCAAGTTCTTCCTTGTTTTGTTCCGACGATTTCCACACCTGGTTCTTCACAGCAACCACGGGCCTCTGCTACCATTAATTGTTGTGCTTTGTATAAAATGAGATATACCATGAAGAACACGTTTGAAATCATAAAAAAAAAAAAACTTTTTAATCTATCTGCTTACAACGTTCTATCCATTACAAGGAAATTTCATAATAATAATAAACTCAACAATCCACTAAGCAACAATAATGCTACTCAAGATCTAACAGTCATAAAACATTTCCTTCACAACAATAGTTTATCTTATTCATGAATAAATATATGTATACTATAAATTACTACACTAACAAATGCTACCGCCTCCTGGAATCTCGTAAAAATATGTCATGACAAGGATGTAACCATGTCCCTGCCATGATCATTCCATTGCAATCTTTCCATTGGGACTAGTCTCTGGGCTTGTATCCCTTCCTGATATTGTGCCCGCCCTTTCCTGGGTTTTGCTTTTGGCAGATTTGGCATCATTCTATGTATTTCTTAATATCCTTCCGCATACTAGGCCAGTAATATGATTGTTTAACCTTATTTATCGTCTCCTCGTTCCCGTGTCCAGATAGTATATTATCATGGGCGTCCCGTATCACTGATTGCATGATCTCCCAACCTACACATATTTTGTTTTTCTTGGTGTGTCTATTATCTTCTTCTATTTTTAGGATCATATCATTAATTTTTTAGAAGAGGTCTTGTGTTTTCCCTTTCTGTAACTCTTTTATTTTCGAAATCCACTCTTCCTGTTGCTGGGCCTTTCACATTACTGTATCGCAACCACCGGAAATTTAAATTTGAAGTGAAATTAGCTCTTACATAAATTTTTTGTGGTTGCTCCAGCTTGATCAATACTTTAATTCTCCTAACTGACACTAGTGGAACTGCATGCCCAAGAAGTTCAAATCGCCACTTATTGCCAGCCTCCAAGCCCTCAGTGCGAACTGGGCAGGCCTTTTTTATCGGTGACCTTCTTTCCTGTTTATTTACGTATTTACTGTTCATGATTACTGTCGGTACATCTTGTTTTGCTAGATTTTCATTCCTCGTTGATGAAATATTTGTTATGTATAGGCAGGCACGGCTTGTAGCATCTGTGAAATGTGCGATGAATAAACAAAAGTCGTCCAGTTCGTTAGTCTTATCGGTGGAAGGATTTCAATTAGCCACATGGCTCATGTCTTGTGCCCTGATTCGAATCCCGTGTGCGTTTTTTTACCTCTGATTTTTTATTATCTTATTTTTACAATAAATAAAGTATGTTTTATATTCGACCTTTATTTTTTTAATACTTCGTTTGAAAATTCATCTACATTGAATTGCTATATACGCACACTTGCCAATGAATTAGAAACCCGTGATGAAATACTGTACTGATGTGGAAAGCGGGGTAACAGATCAGAAACGATTGTGATATGCAAATGAATGCAATCATGTGAGGTACTTGCTCATTCCAAGCTGCAGGTACAGGGTAGGAACAAGCTGCAGCTACTCAAGTTGAGCAAAATGGGGCAAACAGCAGACTTGTCTGAGTTCCAAACATGTAAGGAGTTATTGTGGTAGCCCGTCTAGCTGGAGCTACGATTTCCAGGACAGTACAACTAACCTCAGTGTTCTCCCCAGAAAATTTTATCAGGTGGGCGGTAAGCTAGAATAACCGGGGGGACAAAAATTAAAAACAATAATAGAGAAAAATGAAACCTTTTTACCACCCTTATTCTCAAAATAAAAGTTTAAATTTTATAACTTAGAAGAAACAATCTTATTGGCAAAACAAATTCTGACGTCACAAACTGCTCCACCCAAATAAAACTCCATAGACAAGCAGGAAAAATGAATCTATTTAATTTTTTTTTTTTTTGCGGGGAAAACCCAAAATTGGAAATAAAAATTGCTAAAATGTGTTGTCATCAGGAACAAATCAGTATGCAAAATTTAAGAGCGAATGGAAAAGCGGAAGTCCTTCAAAACTCGACTGGAAGGTTCCGTTCCATCTCACAAGATCCAAGAGCGAGCTAATATAAGGGTGGTAATAATAATAAAAACAAATAAAATATGCAGTGTTGTGCAGTTTTTGTGTATTCAGCCGGGTGGACACCAAAATCAGCCGGGCGGCGCGCCCGTTAAAAAGGGCCTGCGGAGAACCCTGTAACCTATATCTCAAGAGGTCAGGTCTCCAAGATGATCAATGCGTGGAAACAGAATCCACAAGAGTTGTCGAAACGGCAGAATTGTGGATCAAAATCAATCAACACAGACAGGGATCGACGTCGTCTGAGACGGATTGTGCGGCAAAACCAAAGGTCTACTGTGATGCAACTGACGGCAGACTTCAATGAAGGATCATCGCAACCCAACTCCTCCAGAACAATGCGCCGAAAGTTGAAGCAAATAGGGATGGGAAGTCATTTAAATTGTTTTTTTTAATAACATACTTAATAGATTGTAAAATTAACTTTAAATATGCCTTAATAAGCAAAAATGCCCAAAATATGCAAAAATATGTACCAACGCTCGAAATATGCAAAAATATGTGCTAAAGCCTGAAATATGCATTTATATGCATGCCAGTGAGGAAGCCCCTGGTGTCAGCAACAAACCGGAAAGTTCGCCTGCAGTGGTGATGTGGAAAAAGGTGATGTGATCAGACGAGTCACATTACACGTTGTTTTGCACCGATGGCTGGCAGAGAATTTGGACCCCTCATGTGTTGTGAACACAGTTCAAGCTGCAGGAGGAGGTGTCATGGTATGGAACATGTTTTGTTTGTATAGCAAGGGTCCCCTGATATTCCTTGACAGTCGAGTAAAAGCCAAAGACTACCTGAACATTGTTGCACATCAAGTGCATACTGCAATGGTGCATTTGTACCCAAATGGTGACGGGTTCTTCATGGACGACAATGCTACTGTCCATCGAGCAAGAACTGTTCAGGAGTGGTTTTCTGAACATGACACCGAGTTGTAACATCTGCTGTGGCCAGCGCAAAGTCTGGATTTGAATGGAACATGTTTGAAAGAGACATTCGTCGAAGGCATCCACTTCTGTCTACTCTGCAGGACCTGAAGGTCTCTCTGACGAATGCATGGTCTGCGATTACCTTACCTGCATTGCAACACCTTGTAGAGTCCATGCCAAACCGCGTATGGTCTATAATTACAGCTAAATACCATATTGAACGAAGGTTTCTAATTCATTGGCCTGCGTGTGTATAAGAAAAAATAAATAATGCTTAATTCAAGAAAACGCAGAAGCACCCTTGCCCTAAAAAGTGCTATTGGCAACCACCTCAGAAGTGCACATCCAATCAAACATCAATGTCAAGTTTCGATGTTTAAAAAAAAAACCTCTTCCATATATAGCCAGTATGTGATAACTTCGTATATGTTTCTACCAAGATGTACGGATAATACGCTGCTTTCAATAAAATTTCCATATTAATTCATTTCTAAGATTCAATTTTTGGCTAGTTTAACCTCTTCACGACCAGTGACGAACATGCGTTCGTCAAGCTAGACCCTCCGTCCAATACCATGACGTACATGCGTTCGTCATTTTCAGTTTTAAATGTATTAACCAAATGAAAACGTGGTGTTTAAGGAATGAAACAATAAACTCATCTGGGACAGTTTATAGAGCTTTTACAGCACGTGACCGCGTAAGGCATTTTGGGTTTAGGTTGCTTAGCAACTCAGGACGCAGAACCAGGTCAGCCATCTTGGTTAACAAGCACGCTTCGCACACGCTAGTCGTTATGGCAAGATAGCATATTACACGAATCTCCCAATCCATGCACAACTGAGATATGAACAAAAAATTGCTGATATTGATAGTATTGATCCTTATACCCTATTAAATCAGGAGTTTACTTTAGAGAAAAGAAGTTTGCCTTCGTTGGATCTCATCTTAAGTTCAAGCTACGTCGTCCACAAGCACAGCCGGATCACACGCAAACTAATCACTCGATGCATACAAGAATTTTTTGTGTGGCGGGGCCCTCGAAGTCGGCTACAAACAAATTAACGTTAATACACTCGTTTATAGCAAGGTATGTAATAAATGAGACATCGAATGTAAAATTTCAGGATAAAAGTTCAGCGCAGCATCCTGTAATTTTCTCGGCTAACATCGATCAGCCCCGTCGCGTTTATGCTCTGAATTTATTATCGTAGAATATCTAATTAATATGTAAATGATTTATAGTGCTATAGAAATTAAATTAAAAGAAATATATGCAGGAAAAAAATCACGAAAGTTCCGTGGCCATAAACTTCGGCTAACGAGCGACCACTGGCATAGCCCCCATTTACTATTTAGGGGGCTATGCCGGCATGGCCACCCATCATTTAACTTGCACCTTCATGGAACTTTCGTGATTTTTTTCCTACATCAATTTCTTAAAATATAATTTCCATAATATGATAAATCATTTACATATTAATTAGATATGTTACGATAATAAATTACGCGATGAGGCTGATCGATGTAAGCCGAGAAAATTGGGGACCGCTAATCTGAACTTTATCAATTTCTGATACACCAGACTCCTTTGGGAAATTACGACGAACAGGCTTTATTTAATTAAACAAGCGTTTTCTGTATGTAGTATCCAGATTGAATTTCATTCTAAGAAATGATTGGAGAAGACACGCCAGTATTTTATACTATCGCAGTTGTGGAGTACAACTCTTTTTTCGTGGAGTACAACTCTTTAATCGCAGTGAGCCAAGCTCTTCTTCTCCTGTGTTATTTCGAAGATTAACTTATCTTAGTGCCTCTGAACTACAGGTATTCTGTAAAAATATTTTAATCTATCTCTAGAAATTAGAACATCCTAAGATGCAGCAAAAAGACATTGTATAATGAATTCCAGAGCGTGTGCGAGTAGCGAACTGATAGCGAAGAAAGCGAGTACCTGTTTGCTTGTTATCCAATATGGCGGCGTCGTGTCGATGACATCACAATGACGCGTAGTGAAAAAGCTCTATTATTTTATGGGTCCATTTACCTGTCGATAGATGGAACCATTGCGTTTATTTCCTAATTGCTTATTACAACATTGTTGTACATCGTATTTGCACCGTTTTTACATTGTTTTTGCTCTATTTTCGTATAAAATGGATGATGATGATTATGTCAATGCAAGTAGTGATGTAGAAGATCCTGGTTTTGAAATAAATACAGATTCTGAAACAGATATCTGATTTGGGCGATTGTGACGATGATTCAGATTTTCTATAAATATTTAGTGCGATAAGAGACCTGTAATTTCCAACACAGGGAATATCAATATTCTTACAAAATTGTACATAAAATTGTACATCAAAATTTTCTTACAGAAATTGTACATGACGAACGCACGCTCGTCGCTGGTTTGTCAGATAGTACATACAATCTGGTCCTGAGAGGTATCCTTCAAAATTTAGGTTGGTCGTGAAGAGGTTAATATTCCTGAAAATCAGGTGTAGTCATAGTTCTCCCTAAGCTGCACAAGTGTGCGTGTGTGTAGGGTGGGGGGTTAGATTAGATTATATCATGTTTCGGTTGGCTACCATGAAAATTGCAGTGGTAGCCAACTGTCTATTCAGATTTTTGGAATTTGTCAAGCCCTGTATCATATTCATCTTTTTCTAATGACCAACGCAGAATACATTGGTTTCCTCCTTTCATGCTTCGAAGAAACGTCAGCGGTTTATGATCAGAGAGAATATTAATTTTATAGACCAGAATGATGTTCCTGATATGTGGTAGTGCTTTTATTATGGCCAATGGTTCTATCTCGATTATGCTGTATCTGGTGATTTTGATGTCCTTTCAATTTCGCACTATAATATGCAAAGGGGCACAATCCGCCTTCTGTCATCTGCCGTAACACTGCCCCTATTGCGAATTCTGATGCGTCTGTAGGTAAATAGAATAGTTTCTGATAGTTCAGTGAGATAAGGATCGGTGGGAAGGCCATTGCCTGTTTTACCGTGTCGAATGCCTTTTGGCAATCATCGGACCATTCGAATTTGGTTCCTTTTTTGTGAGAGAACGCAAGTGGGGCTATCGATTCAAACAGTCCTGGTAGGAACTGTCTGTAGAAGTTTATCGCGCCTACAAATCTTGTTTGACAATGGTAGATTTCTGTAGCGCTTGAATAGCTTCGGTGTTACTTGGGTCTCATGAGATGCCTTCGGCGGTTATTACGTGTCCCAGATATTTGACCGTTAGTCTTGCAAATTGGCATTTTTCTTTATGTAATCTCACCCTATACATTTTTAATCGTTCATATACCCATCTAATCAGTTCTACATGTTTGACTGTTGTAGAGTACACTAAAATATCGTCCAGGAATGCGAAAACTCCATTTCCGATCTTCTCTCCTATTATCTTATTCATAAACTCTTGGAAAAGTTGAGTCGAATTTCTGCCACCCTGGGGCAGTGTAGTCAATTGATACTTACCCCAGGGCATTTGGAACGCATAGCAACCTCTGAGTTTGTCACTAATCGGTACCTGAAAGTATCCTTTCAGATCAAGAACCGAAAAATGCAATGTCCATTTAAACTATGCGTGATGTCATTTATTATTGTGGCTGGATAGTCCAAATGCTCCGTGACTTCATTCACGCCTCTTAAATCTAATGTGAATCTCAGTTCCCCATTTCCTTTTTTGACTATATGCACTGGCGAATTCCATGCACTTTTGCTTTTTTCGATAATTCCTGCAGTTTTGTATTGCTGTAGGAGCTACAGTGCGTGCTTGTCCGCTCAGTTTAGATTTCATCATAAGTGCTGTTGCCTGTTCTGGCCATCCCAGCAATGCTGTAATAGGGATACGTAGTCTGCAATCCCTATACTTCCGTTGTCTCCAGAGAATTCTGGTTTCCATTCAAAATCTACTTGTTCACCCATTACAGATGTTATCCTGGTCGTTGTCATTACTGGTTTTATTGTAATCAACTGCTAACGGCTCTCGGATTTGTTTAGTGGCTCGCTGAGGCACAAATTTTAAAGCCCAGCGTTACCACCTCAAACGACTAGTTGCAACACCAATTGTAGTGCCTTACTTCCCCATGCTACGTTCATATAATTCAAACGTCTTAATGTTCTTTACCGGGAGGGACCTTCCTTCCTTCGAGTTACTTTTTTGCTGTGGCTCGCTAATCATATAGTAGTCTTAAAACTTACCCAATTCTGACAAGAGGAGCTGAACACGCAAAATAAATGTAAAAGGATGTGCTCTAAGCAAATTTTTACCAATAACCAATAATCCAAAAAAGATTGCTCTTATGACAATAATAGCCTTTATGAGACTTGCTAATGACTAACTTACTTCGCAACCATAAATAACCCCAAGGGATTCTTACATTAAACTTCATTGTACTGACCTACCCTTTTATCAAACCCAAGAAGTATACAAAAGTATTCTTATTCAAACAAAAGTTTATTCTTAATAATGTTAATTAGGTCAAATACAACGTAAAAGAAAGTAACGCAAGTTATGGAATACATAAAAAAAAACTTTAATTGGAATGTAAATATAAAACAAATTAAAGTCAATTGTCAGTCACTATACTCAACGCAAGGGTCCCAAAATATGAATTCATCTATTGTACTTATCTTTCTTCGCATCGAACCATGTGCTACTGAATTTTTCGGATAGTTGCGAAACATGCACAAACATACAGACATTCTGAAGTGGCATCTGGTTGACACTGTATCGTCCACTTGTAACTCTGATGAATTTATTTCTATTCAGGTCTACCAGTTCCCGCAGTGATCCAATGTTTCACTCACTTGCTTGGCCCCTGATGAACCTCCCGCCGACAGCCTTGCTCGTCGGCACGCTGAGAATCAGCTAGGCCTCCATTCCAAGTAACGGCCCCAGACTGGCTTCTGGCCTCACGGTGTAGTACTCAGCCTTCGACAGTAAAGTTATTCGTGATTGCCTCGACTAGCTGGGCACTCATCTCCCACTTTGAAGCTATTCCGACAGTCTCTTTAACGTGCTGTCGCTATCACTACATTCGACTTGCCGCTCTTGCTCCCTCCTCGCTCGGCCGCTGACAGTCTCTCCTCCGAGCAGGAAAACACTCGCTGCCATGCAAAGGAATCCGTGCACGCTGTTTGCTCTCATTCTTCAGCTAGTCCAAGACAAAGAACAATGATTATGATAATGGCCGAGTTTTCCTTTTCTTTTTATATTGAAGCTTTTTCAAAATCTAGTTTTACTGATGATAGTCTCTTCTAATTGTTTTTAATGGTTCTTTTAATTTTGAACACGAGCGCATGGTTTTTAACGTTACTGTTTCAACGATCCACGAGGCAACAACGCTCGCTGTTGCCAAACAACCATATGACTCATCCTTCCCGTGGCTTCCTTTCCCACTCGAAAGAAAAGCTCAAGAGTGAAGATTCAACTAACTTATGCAAAATTTGTTAACTGAGGGAGAATACTTTCAGATTTTTCCTGAATAAAATAAAATTTGCTGAATAAACAATTGGATAGTTTACAAGGAAGCATAACAGGACCCTCTGTTAGTTCTCAAAACCCTTCCCTTTGATCCCTAATTAAAATAACCGCAAACAAAATCAATTACCGTAAAACAGACTCGAGGATTGCATTAACAATTTCAATGTGACGACTCTGTTCATATGCACATTTAATTAAGGGCAGACATATTTTATCAGCATCGCGAGTGGAATAATAAGAAAATCCAGGTTAAATTTTATAACTTTAAGGGTTAAAATTTGCAGATACATATTAGATACTTTGCATATAAATAAGCAGGTCTGCAGGTAGTATAACTGAAAAATAGTCATAATCCTTAGAGGTTGGAATAGGTGGGAGACGAGAGATGATTTGGGTGTTTTCCTAAGTACCTGAGCGAACCATTTCTGTAATCTTAGAATTCTGGACTCTACCACCTATGCCACTAGACCGCACACCCACCAGGTTACACAAAATAGGTACCTAGTATGCACACTATAAGAAACACCGAACCTTTCCCAAAGCATGATAACAGCTTAGCTACCCACTATACTAAGATTACAATCACACATAAATGACTCCCAAAATAATCCAAACAATTACAACAACTCTAAAGCAACTTAAGAACACAGTAGTGGCAAATAAATGATAAAGCAAACCAGCACACAACTAAACAAAAGTCTCCCCATTAACTACCCACACAAGTGATGTCAAACCTAAACAAGGGACTTAACCTCATCGTGCAAACTGGTCACACTCAAGAACCTTCCGTTGTGTAACATATACACACAAGGGGATGGTCGCTGCAGTGGGAAACCAACATACCAGATCCAACACCGGCGGGCTACCACAAGAACCCGAAATCCAGAACGAACAAACGGGACTAGCCATCCAAAAGTGGGTTAACACAGCCACTGCCAACGAACCACAAACCCAAACCCCTACACAACACCAGTACCAAGAATGCACAAAATCTATTAACCCAAACTTTCCCATAATAAGATAACTGTTTAGGTACCCTATGTACTAGTATCGCTATTGCACCAAATGCCCTACTGATAATCCAATCAAAGTATACAATCTAACTTCCACAGTTCATTAACACCTCTAATCGTCACAGACTTCGTTAAATCCAACAATCAAATGAATAATCAAACTTAACTAATCCATACACAACAAGAAAAATAAACACTGTGGCATGTTTCTCCATAAATATCCAAATACAGCCAAGTCACTAATTCATATAAATACAAATAGGTAGGACTTCCCTTTTTGTCAGTTCTCTAATTAGCTTACAAAGAACCAACCCTCCATAAGTTAGCTGTTCTGCTGTTATTTAAATTCATATTCCATAAATAATAATAATCTTAAATTTCTATACAATTCTATGCCACACAGATAATATGTATAAACTTCAAACAACTAATCAAACTTAAAAGCCCATTAATAAAGGCAATAAACTTCCGTTAAATCCAAACCCACAAATAATTAGAATCTACAATCTAAATTTTTTAAATCTTATCATCCATACAAAAGCTTGATATTAACTTTCAAATCTAAAGAAATTAATGATCATCATCTCATGAACGTATCTAAAATAAACTGAACAGTATAAAGATACCACGTGGTTTTTCTCTTTCCAAGAGAGGGTTAGGCCTAACCACCGCTTACATCAACAATGCAACAGGAACCCAGCCCGGGTGGAAGACAAATGTTCCCGGTCCAAAATCATCTGCTTCGGCATCGTTGTCTTCTTGGGCTTCCATCTCAACTATGTCCAATCGGTATCGTCTCAGGATCTTGAATGCCATGATTGCTACTTCAGACCTCCTTTTATATCCAAGGCAAGCGTCGGGCTACCCTCTACTGGTGGCGTGGGTGAAGCTCTCACTCCACTTCCGGATTTCAAGTGGGTCACTTCTGGGTTCTGGCACAAAGTGACGTCATGGCCAACACGCAAGATTCGATGCGTGTGCGATATACTTAATAGAAAACTTCTATTAAAAGATTTACAAAAACTTGCTCTAGCCATGAAGATACATAAGTATAATAAGGTATTACAATAATTTATAAAGGTAAATCAATACAATAATAGGATTCAAATGATTTCTAACACTTGATTAGGGCTAAGTATACCAAAAAGCCGAAACCTCCCTCACCGAGGGGTTTTTGCCCGCGGCCACAAAATGGAGATTTAGTCCAGCAACAGAGTTTTGTCCTAACCAAGATAGGGTAAAACATAATGAATACACCAAATCGACACTTGAAAGTGTCATGTAGCCCTTTTATAGGGGAGGACTGTTGTAATATTCGATATTTGCGTGCGATATGGTTTACCAATGAATAAAGCACAGTCTAATATAAACTTGATTTCAATAAGGTTTAATAATTGTACAGAATAAACTTTTACAATCGTTGCTCACTACTGTAAATCATGGAGTAGCACATATATAAGCACTGCCGACTGTCATGGCGACTGCTGACGTCAGCGACTCTCACAGGTAAGAAACAGCACCAGGTGGCGTTGCACGGATGAAAACATTCGGCTTTTATTGTAACTTTTGACACCCTCCCTCAATAAAAGTTTTCTTGCGATACAGAAACAAACCGACTTAACCCATTTACGCCTAGTGTCCTATATGTAGTACACTCAGATTTTAATTAATTCTAAAGTTATACGCTGTCGCCCATAGATGGCGAGACTTGCATTGCATTTCCTAATGATGATGTAATTCATATACAAGTTATTGTTTCGCTTGTTCTTTGTCAAGTGCATTTTTTTACATGTTGCTTCTGCAAATTTTCTGAAAATGGCTGACCAAGCGGTAGCATCACATTCAAGGTAAGATATTATATAACTACTGATTGACAAGAAAGAATTACCTGCATAAATATCCTGTCGAAGACTTGTGTAAAACACTCATTACGTTAAGATATGTGATTGCAGTCTATTAGGCCTAGCAGATCACATACAAAATCACTGTCCTACATGTAGGACGCCAGGCAAATGTTTACAGTGGATTTACATGAGTATTCATCTGGCAACATTACCATTTTAGATCAAATACTGTGTATTTGTGTATATGTTATTTATGTTTATCTCATATACCTTCTGTTATATATTTTTGTATTTATGTTGCAGTAAAGAACAATCATCATTTACAGTCAGAGGGTTTTACAAAAAAAATGTTCTCCCGAAAAGACTACATGACATTTTGTCGCGCATAGAAGATGGAGCAGATGATGATCTATATGGAGCAGGTCCGAGTAACGCTGTGGATATATTCATCAGTCCTCCAGAGAATGCAGCAGGTGTAATAACAGATGAAGATTCAGGTGAAGAGGACTCTGGAGGAACATTGAACAATCTTCCTGGTAGCATGCTACGCACTTCCATTATCACAGATTCAAGCAGTGATGAAGAGGCTACAGTCATATCCACAACGCGAATGGCAACCAGGCAAACTCCGCCTTTTGAAGATTCCAGTTCAGATGATGACGAGATTTTACAAATATCTGCTAAAAGACATAAAACAGCAACAGTTATCCGTAAATGGAAGAAGAGGGACCTGAAACCTGCTTTTGATAACTGGTCTCAAAATAATACCATCATTGAAGATCTAAAGACTAAAAACTTGAAGCCATTTGAATTTTTTGAACTATTTTTCAATGATGAATTGATTGAACTCGCAGTTACTGAATCGATATGCATCACAACACAATGTTGCTCTCAATGTTACAAGTGATGAAATGAAGTGTTTTTTCGGAATTTTATTGCTAAGTGGCTACAACCAACTTCCCCGAAGAAGGATGTATTGGGAACAGGCGCAAGATGTGCATTGTGAAGTTGTTGCAAATGGAATGAGGAGAGACCGTTTTGATTCCATATTCACGAATTTGCATTTTGCTGATAATACAAATGTCGATTCAAGTGATAAATATGCAAAACTGAGACCACTTTTCGATAAACTGAATGAATCCTATTTGAAATATTCTCCACTGCAAGAGCACTACAGTTTTGATGAATCCATGTGCGAATACTTTGGGAAGCACGGTTGCAAGCAATGTCTCAGAGGAAAGCCTATTCGCTTTGGATTCAAGATCTTTTGTGGAGCCACACCTCTTGGATATGCTGTATGGATAGATCCTTACCAGGGCAAAGCGCCTAACATACAAGATGGAAAAGAAAGGGTTCTCGGATTAGGTGGAGATTTGGTTATGAAATTTGCAAAAGTTTTGAATAGTCGCTATCCCCAACAGTATCATCTTTTCTTTGATAAATTTTTTACAAGTGTGAAGCTAGTGTCTGCTTTGAAGGATATCGGAGTGAAAGGCACTGGAACAATTCGAGACCACAGGACTGAAAGATGTCCTCTCCCTAAACCACAAGAAATGAAGAAAAGAGAAAGAGGGGCTTATGATTACAAAGTAGATGAAAGTCAGGAGATAATTGTTTGTCGTTGGAATGACAACAATGTGGTCACCATGTGTTCTAATTCGGTTGGTGTTATGCCGCTCAATCAAGCTACAAGGTATTCAGCTGAGCAGAAAAAGCGAATTCAAGTCAGCCAGCCTCAAGTTGTGAAGCAATACAATGAAAACATGGGAGGAGTAGACCGCATGGACCAAAACTTAAACAAATACCGAATATCTATTAGAGGGAAAAAATGGTACTCCTCTCTTATTACATATCTTTTGGACCAGGCACTAAACAATGCTTGGCTGTTGCATAAAATGTGCAACCCGAAGAAACCTCTGGACTTACTTGCATTTCGTCGTAGGGTAACAATGTATTATCTTGAAAGATATGGAGTCCCTCCCTCCCAAGGACAGAGAGGAAGACCTTCTCAGAAACCTTGTGAATCCCGATATGATGGCTACAATCATTTTGTGACCTCCCAAGAAAATCAGACAAGATGCGCACATTGTCACCAGAAAACAACTACTCGATGTGAAAAATGCAACAAGGGTGTCCATGTGAAGTGTTTTAAAGTTTATCACACTCCATAAACAAATAATCTGTATTTCTTATTATGTGCTAAATTTATGTCTAACAGTGCCTGGCGTCATATATATAGGACGGGCCATATTTTCGGTTCTAATTAACATAAAAATTCCAGCAATTTTTTTTTTTATGTTTTTACATCCTACTGAATAAAAATTTAAAATATGAAGTGTCAGTTTCTATTTTAACTACTTTCGGCATAAATGGGTTAAACAACGTGCAACAACACCTGTTGTAAGCACAATAACCGAAAAAAAAAAAAAAAAAAAAATACTATCATAATTAAGCTAATACATTTTCAAATTAACTACCAAATGTGTGAACAAGCACATCAGTTAAACAACATCTTATCTCTCAAGAA
The DNA here is from genome assembly GCA_023313115.1 of Rhysida immarginata. Classification (NCBI taxonomy): domain Eukaryota; kingdom Metazoa; phylum Arthropoda; class Chilopoda; order Scolopendromorpha; family Scolopendridae; genus Rhysida; species Rhysida immarginata. Next base: position 3,517,303 of record JAHWFO010075106.1, on the reverse strand, counting down.
CAAAAAGGTTTGTCTAGGCAAAGGTTTACTAAGAATATCAGCTATTTGCTGGCTTGTGTGGATATACTGAACATCTACGATACCAGAATCAATTTTCTCTTTAATAAAATGGTATTTTATATCCATGTGCTTCATCCTTTTTAGTTGTTCATGAGATTTACATGAGCGAATAACTGACTGGTTGTCCTCAAAAATAAATGACTTGTTCATCTTTCCACAAACATATCTCGGTTAGCAAATTTTTTAACCAACAAGCTTCACTGATACAGACACTTAATGACACATATTCAGCCTCAGTTGAGGACAAGGCTACACTGGTTTGTTTTCTTGAACACCATAATACCAGTTTATTAAACACATAAACAGTAGCCACTGGTAGACTTTCTGTCAACATTATTACCTCCCCAGTCTGCATCAGCAAAACCTGTCAGCAACTTACAAGCATCACCCACGTCACTTTTTGAATACAGTAATTCAGAATTAATTGTGCCTTTTATATAGTGTAATAATCGTTTAAGGCATATCCATAAATCATTGCTAGCACAGTTTTGAAAGCGTGACAAAGTAATACTGGCACACAAGTCTGGTCTTGTGCCTAACATAGCATACATAATACATCCAATAACCTGTCGACATCTATGTTCAATATCTTCATTTTCTGAGCAATGTTTTCTCAAAGATTCACAGTTAAAATTAGGATCCATAGGTGTCAACACTTCATGGCAATCTGACATGTTAAATCTTTGCAATACACATTTTAAATATTGGGTTTGACTCAGTGATGTTTTACCCATATTCAACTCTTGCTTAATTTGAATGCCTAGGTAGTTGCTAGCAAGACCCAAATCTTTCATTTTAAAGGTTTCCCTTAATTTCGTTTTAAAACCATCAATCATCCCTGAATCTGACCCTGTCAATAACAAATCATCAACATACAAGGTGATTATAATTAAAGTCCCTTTGTAAAAATGCTATAAAAAAACAACCATGAGTCCGAATGACTTCAAATTTGGACTGAGCATTCTTGAAGAAGGGGCATTTGATATGGGATAAGAAAAAAATAGTTCCAAAATTTATCACTAGATGGCGCTGTAAGCGGCATATTATGCCTAGGAGGATTTGTACTATGCAAATTGAAAGATACGCATGCGCATGAGACATTGCATGTGTTATAAAAACGCAGGCCTCATGGCGTTCTCGTCATATTTGTATCTCAGCAGCTTGCCATGGGTCTGTCAATGAAGGATCGCGCTCTGCTTGTGAAGCTGAATCCGCTTCAGTTATGCCGCTTACAGCGCCATCTAGTGATAAATTTTGGAACTATTTTTTTCTTATCCCATATCAAATGCCCCTTCTTCAAGAATGCTCAGTCCAAATTTGAAGTCATTCGGACTCATGGTTGTTTTTTTATAGCATTTTTACAAAGGGACTTTAATTATAATCACCTTGTAAATTAGAATAAACACTTGACAGTTACTATTATTATAAAAATAAAGGCAATGATCACTCTCAGTCTTAATAAAACCTTGTTCTGACATAAAGCAATGGAATTTCTGATACCAATATTTAGGTGCACTTTTCAAACCATACAGTGCTTTAAGTTTACAGGTTTTATTTTCTGGAAGATTAAAATTCTCAGGTAACAGTATATGAACATCATCTTTTATTTCTCCATGTAAAAAAGCACTACAAACATCCATTTGATATACGGGCCAGTTCTTTTCTGTACTGACTGCAATTAATGTTCTAATGGTGGATAGCCTAATAACTGGAGAGTAAATGTCGTCAAGGTCTGTTCCCTTCTGAAGAAAGCCCCTAACAACCAGTCTTGCTTTGAACTGTTTAATTTTGCCACTGTCATCCCGCTTAATTTTATACACCCATTTGCTATCAATGCACTGCGTGTTATCTGCCTTATCTATAATATCCCATGTCTTGATTTCTTCTAATGCAGTCATCTCTTTTTCCATAGCTTCCTTCCAGCAGCTTTTATGATCAGATGCCATCGCCTCTTGAAGAGTCGTTGGTTCATCAATATCCATTGTTAGAAAGCATAGATCTACTTCACAGTCTTTGTACTTTGTCGGTAATTTCACATTTCTTTTTGGTCTTTATTCTCTAATTTCTGTCAGCAAGTCTGGTGCATTTTCCTCTTCCAAATTAACTTCCTCAGTTTCATTTCCATTCAGACTTTGTGTGTTTGGTGTATAATTGGCATACTCCTCGGGTTCAAGTTCCTCCTGATTTTCTTGTGTCTTCTTCTGCATGTTAAATTCATCCTCTTCTTCCTGACTCTCCTGCAGTATAGTATAAGATTTTATATTTTTCTTTTCAGGTACCTTCAGTATATGTTTCTCTCTATAGTTAAAGACATATAGTCTTGGTCTCTTTCCGTACATATAGTCTTGGTCTCAGGATAGTAAACTTTGTAGCCCTTTGTTGTCTCACTGTATCCTATAAACATACCTTTTCGACTTTTAGGGTCCAATTTTCTCCTTCTCTGTTTTGGTACTTGACACCAAACATCCATTCCAAATATTCCCTTCAAATATGTCACGTGAGGCTTCTTTCCACACCATAATTCTTGTGGGCTTTTATCTTTAACTGTACTTGTACCTGTCCTGTTGATCACAAACTGCTATGTCCACTGCTTCAGCCCATAGACTCTTATAAAGGTTTCTTTCTTGCAACGTTGTTCTACCTGACTCTACAATTGTGCACATTTCTCTTTCTGCTCTCCCATTTTGCTGGAGAGTATATGCAACCGTTTTTTGATGGATAATTCCATACTCATCCAACAGATTTTTCACCTCAGCATTTATAAACTCACCCCCTCCGTCTGTACGTAATACTTTAACGTTGATACCTTGATTGCGACTTTTAGCAAGGAAATGTTTCATCTTACTTGTAACCTCAGACTTCTGCTTGAGAAAATATACAGTTCTGTAGTGCGAATAATCATCCTTAAATAACAGGAAATACTGTGAGCCACCGAGTGACTTGGCTTCAAATGGGCCACACAGATCACTGTGGATGACCTGGCCAACCCCATCCGTTGTGTTTTCACTTGGATAAAAAGGTCTCCTGGAATGCTTGCCCTTGATGCATGCCTCACAAAAATGGTCTTTACTATTACAAGGAGCTTGTATATCGAAACAGTCCTTCATGATTTTCTTGATTTGAGCAAAACTCTGATGTGCAAGTATTCTATGATATCTGAACAGTTCGCATGTACCATTTTCACAGTTGGAGTTTACTTCTTCACTAACTGCTACAGATTTAGCTGCAAGACCACGGCTCTGAACGAATTTCAGACACATCTGCATGAGACGCCCTTCACGCTTAGCTAAAACTATAGTATCGTTGTTCTTCAGAAACTTGCATTCCTGGTTATCGCTGATCAATTTAAGTCCTTTGTCCATCGCACTAATGGCAGAAAACAAATTATATTTTAACTCTGGTACATACAGTACCTGTTTTAGTTCCACAGTCATCCAACTACGCCCATTGAATGCTCTTAAGTAGATATCTACACCAAGTGCTCTTATGTCCTTCCCATCTCCTAATCTTATGTTGTGTTCCATGTCCTTGTAGTGATTGAACCAGTCCATTCGATTACACATATGTTGTGTGGCTCCACTGTCCATATACCAGCAGCAGTCGGGATTCATGTCACCATCAACCATTAAGGCTGTCATTGTGTTAGCAGGCTTTTTCTTTTCTTAATTTTTCCTGTGAAAACAGTCTGCAGCCAAATGCCAGATTTTTTTTTTTACAGAAGTGGCACTGTTTATTTTTGAAACAATTTTTTCTAAAGTGTCCTTCTTTGCCGCATAAGTAACAGGTAATTCTCTTACCTTTTGATACCAGGGCAATCGTCTGTTCCGTGTTTCACATCCGTTCTTCCTCAATGAGCAGTCGTGCTATGAGGTTATCCAGGTTCTGTTCGCTTTCCGATACGGATTCCCATGCACTTATAAAGTGTTTGTAATTATCCGGCAATGCCATCAATATCTTCGTGATCACCATCCTCTCCGGCACTTTCTGGCCTTGTCTTTCAAGTTGCACATGAAGGTTTGTTACCTGTGCCATGAATTCTTGGATCGTTCCTCTGTCATATTTTAAATTAAAAAATTGCCTTTGTAGTAAATGTAATGATACAAAGGATTTTTTCTCATGCACCGATTCCAATTTCTTCAAAAATTTCTGCGGCGGAACTGCAGTTTATTATATATGTAAGCTGTGTCTCCTCTATTCTATTAATTAAAATATCCTGCGCCTTTGCGTCGTTAAGCCGCCATTTCTCTTGTTCTGCAGTAGGCGTGGTCTGGCAGGTTTCCTCTCCGATAACGATCTTAAATAAACTCTTCGAAGTCAATATGATTTTCACTGCAAATTTCCACAGTAACCAGTTACTTTCATTTAGTTTCAAACTTGCCTGGCTCTCCATGTTTAACGTTGCTCGTCATTTTACTTCATCGCCGATGGCAACTTGCTCGTCGTTTTACTTCGCTGACAACAGTCTCCCGCCAATGGCGTCTTTCTTAACCGACGATTTTCCTTTCCTTATTGAAGCTCAACCACGGACTGCTACCATGTTGTAATATTCGATAATATTTGCGTGCGATATGGTTTACCAATGAATAAAGCACAGTCGAATATAAACTTGATTTCAATAAGGTTTAAGAATTGTACAGAATAAACTTTTACAATCGTTGCTCACTACTGTACATCATGGAGTAGCATATATATATATAAGCACTGCCGACTGTCATGGCGACTGCTGACGTCAGCGACTCTCACAAGTAAGAAACAGCACCAGGTGGCGTTGCACGAATGAAAACATCGACTTTTATTGTAACTTTTGACAAGGACTACTGTAACCCACTGCAGGAAATGATTAATACAACAAAGTAAAAAGTGACTATGTCACAATATCAACCAAATTTTACTTTGCATTTTCTTGCTAGTGTGTTCTTATTTCTGAAGATACCAAATTTTTGTAACTATCTTGGGAGGAAATTTTATATACAATGTTATTATTCTGGGGAGAATTCTAAATTTGTAGAAGGATGATTACTTTTAAACTGGGTTTTGGTTTCTTGTAAAATTAAGTATTGAGCCAATGTATTTGAAACCTCTCTCTATTGTTACTGAGCATTTAAAGTCTGTGATACTATTTAACTATTGACATTAAGAAATGAGCCTAATTAGAATGTACATATTATTTATTAGTATTGTATATTTTGTGTTTTTATGCTATCATTAAATCTTTGCTATCCAACCTCAAGACCTTGACTAAGTCTGATCATTTCACGATATATTCACGACCCATTCACCACAACTGCTGCCCGAACAGGGACTGATAATCGAGAAATGATGGGGGAGAATAATAATGCGGAAGTAAATGCAGCTGAAGGCACTGTCTCCGCCGTCTCGGGCTTTACCCACTTGATTCCTACATTTTCCGGCGATGACAACTGTATTGATTTGGAGGGTTTCTTTTGTACCATTGATAGCGTAGCCATTTTAACTGGCTGGAATGAGAAAATCAAGACCGATGTCTTAAAGGCCAAGCTCAAAGGGACAGCGGCACAAAAGTTCAATGAACTACAGCTGTACAAGCTAGATGACTGTAATAAACTCAAAGAAAGATTGGTCAGGGTTATAGGAAAAAGGGTGGATAGAAAAGAAGTTATGAGGATTTCTGTCTGGCTCAGCAAGGAAAAAGGGAGAGTGTGGAGGAGTTTGCTGCCCAATTAGAGCACCTGTGGGATAAACTAATTGAATATGAACCAAGTATGGAGCCTCAGAAGGGAACTCTGTTGCATGCAGGGAACTGTAATGTTGGTGAAGCTAAAAAGGCACGCGATCGTATAGAGGCTCTTGAAAAATTAGTAATACAGCAAGGTAGGATGTTAGAATTAGGGGAAAAGGATCAGGATGATAATCAAAAAATAATGCAGGAATTAGTTGAGAAGTTAGGGTCACTTGAAAAAAGGTTAGAAGAAAAACCAAGAAGGGCTACTTATAGACAAAGAAAAGGGAACTGTTTTGTCTGTGGAGAGCAGGGACATAATGCAAATTCTTGTAAGAGTAAGCCTTTAAACTAAGGAAAGCCAATCCTGTAGACCAGTATGACCCGGCTGATGTAGATAAATTAGTTAATCTGGTCGTATTAAGAAACCCTAACGATGGGTTGTACAAGGTAAAACTTAAAATCGAGGACCTTTGCATAGTGGCTCTGATCGACACAGGGTTTCCATAATTGATGAAGTAGCAGAAAGGATAGGAGACAAAGTTACATGGGAGGACGTGGCCATTCTAATTAAAGGGATAGGAGGAAAAATTCAGAATGTGAATCATGCAATATGGGCCAATATTCATTCCGAAGAAGGAATCTCTGGGTACCTTAATTTCGTCATGCAAAGGGGAGAGAATACCAAGCCATTCTGGGTACTGATCTGATCAAAAGTGTAATAATTGAATGTAATAGTATACAGACTTATTCTCAACAGGAGAGCATATTGACTAAGGACCAAAGATGCATACTTAATGATCTTATTGGTGCATATGCTAATTGCTTTGGGGAAAAGGTAGAGATACTTAATGGTGTAAAGGATGCTGTTGTCAGTTTTGAGATTGATAAGAAGGATCCTGTCTTCGTCAGGCAATACCCCATACCTCATAAATACTTAGCTTCATTTAAAAAAATGTATTGATCAGTACCAGGAGGCGGGTATTATCGAGCCCAGTAAATCCAGATGGAACTCTCCGGTATTCATAGTGCAAAAGGATAATGGTGACATACGTATGACGCTTGACTTACGAAAGGTCAATAGCATAACACAAGGGCTGGATTTTCCCATGAACAAACCCCATGAGATCTTTCAAAGCCTCAATGGCAAAATTTATTTCTCAGTACTGGACCTTAACTCTGGATACTTTCAGATTCCCCTTGCTGAACATTAAAGTGAATGCTATGCCTTTCAGACACCCTGGGGTAAGTTTCAATTGACTAGGCTACCCCAGGGTGGTAAAAATTCCGCCTCTGCATTTCAGGGGTTTATGTCTGATATTCTCGGAGAACACTTAGGAATGGGGGTGTACGTGTTCCAGGATGACATTCTCATCTACTCAGAATCATTTGAAGAACATATTCAAGGAGAAAAATTCAATAATGAAAAGATCTAAATGTTCCTTTTGTGTACCTAACGTTAAGTATCTTAGACACATTATCTCAGCAGAGGGTACAAGGCCAGATCCCGGTAATGTTCAACATATAGAAAAGATTCCTCCTCCAGCGAATGTTAAGGAAGTACGATCTTTAGTGGGAGCGGTAAACTTTTATCGGCCTTTTATTGATAACTTATCAAACACCCTGCTGCCTTTCACCGATCTAACCAAGAAAGGAGTCAGATTTAAATGGTCCGAAGAATGTCAGGAGGCATTCGGGGAAATAAAAAGGGTCCTTAGCAGTCAGCCAGTGCTCATTCCTCCAGATTATGAGAAGGAGTTCATATTATTTACCGATGCTTCAATTGGAGTGACCGGCGCAGCTCTCCATCAAATTAGAGATGGGTGCCTCAGGCCTATTGCCTTCTACAGCTATAAATTAAATAAAGCCCAATTAAATTATAGTACGATCAAGAAGGAGGCTCTGGCCATCCTTAAGGGTCTCAGACAATTCCGTCATATCATTCTGGGGTTTCCTGTGATTGTACGGAGCGACCACAAACCCTTGGCATTTATCAAAAGCCTAAAACATTTTAATCAGAGATTGCTTCGATGGTCATTAGAACTGGAAGAATATAACCTTGAGGTAGAACATGTAAAAGGGGAAGACAACGGAATTGCCGATCTTCTGTCCAGGTTGCCAGCTAAGGAAGTCCAGGCAGTTAATCACTGACAGCAAAAAATTGTAAAATCGCAACATGTTGACCCAAGTATGTCACCCCTGGTAAGTAAGGAGAAAAAAAAAAAGGGGGATTCATAATTCAGGACAAAATGCTGATGAAGACTTATGTTGATTCATAAAATTCAAGTTTATTTTCGTAATAAACTTTGTGTTGGTAGATCAATGCGACAGGAACTAATTGATAGAGCCCACTCAGGCAGTTTAGCAGGTTATCAGGGAGTCGGGAGGACCCTCAAATCACTCCGAACATGTTATTTCTGGCCAAATATGGAGAGGGATGTAAAAATTTTCATCAGAGATTGCAGGATGTGCCAACAATGTAAGTTGGCCAGAGGAAAGGCTCCTTTCCAGGAAGGTCTATCTGCCTCATTTCCATTTCAGAAGGTCTCGATGGATCTCATAGGACATTTACACGAGAGCCTTGGTGGCAATAAATATATTTCGGTATGCATAGATGTATTTTCTAGATTTCCTGATCAGGCAGCCCTAACTGTAGCTAAGGCTATAATGGAACGGATTATCTGCAGATATGGGATACCGCAGGAGTTAATTTCGAATAGGGAGAGGCCAACTTCATGTCTGAATTGTTGAAGACCAAACTCTAATGGTTTGGTGGATCGACTTAACCAATCCATTACCGAGATCTTAGAACTTTGTGTTATGATGATTTGCGAAAATGGGATGAGAGGCTAGAGGAGGCCCTATCTGCTGTACGCACAAACCCCAACAGTAACACTGGTGAGGCATCTGCCTACCTTCTTTATGGATTTGATCCTAGAACCCCACTTTCCTGGGAGGGAGGGTTTAATGATAATATATCCATTCAAAACTATCGCTCTGATCTAGTGGCAAGACTTGCAAGAACCAGGGAGAAGGCCGAAAAACTGAGCCAGGAAAATAAAAGCAGAGGAGTGGCTCAAAGAAATAAGGATAGAGGAAGGTTGCAGTCATATGCTCTGGGAGAAAGGGTTTGGATGCTATGTAAAGGGGGAAGGAAAAACAAATTGTGACAGATATTTGGGCCCTTTTCGTGTAAGAAAAATTATCTCTAAAGATAGTTACGAGATTGAAGGATCTGGAAAAGAGACAGGCAAGTTGTGCATGTAGATAGCTTGAAACCTTGCTATGGGACTTGGACCAAGAATCAGCCCCGTATGAAGGCAAAAAGGACTCTACCAGCTGACCCGGAAGAATAAGAAACTGATGAAGAAGACATGCCTTTGCAGACTCGGAGGGGACAGAGCCGGGGTCAAGTGAGACATATGCCCGACCACAATAGGCCTGTGCAACCCCAGTCTGACCCAGCCAGAGAAAAACAGGAGGAACAGATCAATCCGCCTATGGAGCCATTGCATGATCCAGCGTTGAGGAACCAGAGAGCAGTCTTAATGGAATCCCAGGACCCCAACAAAATCGAGATTTTGAGGAACAAGAGGCCCTCCACAACCGAGAAGCCAACCAAGAGCCATCTGACGAAAACGTCTGCTACTCTCTAAGAAGAGGACCCAGAGTGGACTACAGACGTTTACACAGTGAAGGACACTAAAAAGGGGGTTTTTCTCTCTGAGGGAAAGTTGTGTGACATAGTCAGTTTGTTAATAATTTTTTTATGGATCCCTTGTAAACTTACAAGGTTCCCCCTCTATGAAAGAAATTACATGATCTTCTCTTTGTACTGTGTGTATATATATCAGCTTTATTTGTGATAGTATGTAATGCAAAAAGTTTCACTATAGGTACTTATTCTCACCATTGGTACAAAAACTCCGAATCGCTATCGAAGTTCACAAGGCGGCCGTTAGGCCTAATGCCCGTCGAAGTTGTTATCCAAGTATTAGAAGACTAATCAGTGAAAGAACTCTACAATTCTTGTTAGGTTTATTGTACAGGACGTGTAAAATGACAAAGACTAAATATTAGATTTAATTTGTCCAAATTTGTCGTAATTTGTAAGCTTTATTTTTGTTAAGTTAGATATGTCTGGTTGATTTGCATGCTGGGAATTTTTGGCTTCACTGATTGCTGTCTTGTGTTCTCCCCTCCAATACCGGAAGTGTTGTGAGTGTTTCTGGCTACGCCACCAGGGGGCGATCCTTGAATTCACTGCAGGATCGGCCTTGGATATAAAAGGGGGAAGCGTGAGCTTTAAAAGTCATTCCAGAATCGGGTTTCATCGACTCGAAAAAGTCTCTTCTCACCTTCAGAATCAGTAGAGTTCAACTAGGCCCAGTATGTAAGGTAGATATCAACCAAATTTTATTTTGCATTTTCTTGCTAGTATGTTTTTATTTCTGAAGATACCAAATTTTTGTAATTATCTTGGGAGGAAATTATATATACAATGTTATTTATTCTGGGGAGAATTCTAAATTTGTAGAAGGATGATTACTTTTAAACTGGGTTTTGGTTTCTTGTAAAATTAAGTATTGAGCCCATGAATTTGCAACCTCTCTCTATTGTTACTGAGCCTTTAAACTCTGTGATACTATTTAACTATTGACATTAAGAAGTGAGCCTTATTAGACTGTATGTATCATTTATTAGTACGGTATATTTTGTGTTTTTATGCTATCATTAAATATTTGCTATCCAACCTCAAGACCTTGACTAAGTCTGATCATTTCACGATATATTCACAACCCATTCACCACAATATGTAGAGAATAGCATTTTATTATAAGTTTCTTTGTTCTTTCTAGCCCTGTTCGATTTTGCTTTTGCGCTTGGCATGCTGGGTAATCTTGGCTTCGCTGATTACTATCCTGTCACGCTCGCTGTAACTACCGGAAGTGTTATGAGTGTTTCTAGCTTTGCCACCAGAGGGCGATCCCATGAATCACTTCGGAATTGGCCCCCGATATAAAAGGGAGAGCGCGAGATTCGAAAAATCATTCCAGAATCAGGCTTCCATGGGCACAGGACTCCACAGCAGAGCAAGAGATGGGACGAGGCTAAGAAAGATCCAGCGTGGTAAAGGTAAAACGCAGCCAATTTTTTTTAATATGCATTTGTTTCCTTATCTATTATCCTTCAGCACTGATTACTTAGTAACGACCTTCTTATTTAATTTCCTTGGGTCCAGTTTTTTGAAACTTAAATTAGAATTATGAATATGTAAAAACAGTGCCTTGTAGTAGTGGGGGGCTTTTTGCCTGTTAGTAACTGTATTATCAATCCTGAGCCCAAGTTATATTGCAACCGAGTATTTACCTATAATTTTTGAATTTGTTAGGATTCCCTTTAACAAGTTTGATATCGTAGCAGTAATAGTTCTAAAGTAGTTTTATTCCTTTGTTTTCATTAAATCTTTATCCTATCGAAACCTATACGCTGACTAAGTATCATCATTCTCGATATAATCACAACCCATTTACCACATTTTCTTCTTCCATTTTCTTCTTGCTGTTTCAAATGTTTTTTTTTTCTGCAATCTGTCTCTGTTCTTCTAAATAAGACAGTTTTTGTGGGCAGTTTGCCCAAGAAAGATCAGTTTTTTGGTAATATGTACAAGGTAACGATTGTCATCATACTATTTCATAGCATCCTTAATTATCAGAACAGCATTAGAGCCACCTGTGAATTTATCAAGAACCCACTTGGAAACAGAAAAACGTCTTTCTATGTCATAATTCCCACACGAGAGCCATAGAGCTGCTTTCATTACTCTAGATACATTAAGTCTCGTCTATATATCTGTCGTTCAACCCTTTTTTCTCTTTCACTTTCCCCCCCTATTGTTTCACTTTCTTGACCTAATTTTCTATTGGGTAAGAGTTTCTTTTCTTGGAATTTCTTCTCCAGGTGCTGTTGCCTCAGCAACCCTACTCCACCTTATACACTCATTGTTCTCTCAGTTTCTAGCCTAATCCTTAGACAATAGTGAGACAGGCCTACCCTTCTATCGCATCGCCGATGATAAAACATCGTAGGAGTTTTTTCACAGAGAGACCAATTTACTTATTAATTCTATCAATTTCCTTACCATTTTGTGGTGTCATGTTGATACTATTGCCCAATAACTAATTGAATAAATAAATAAATAATTCCAATAAGGATACGACCAAAAAAAAAAAGAAACTTTACCTAATACAACGAGAAAAATGGGGTTTTATATTTAAAATAACAAAAAAAAAAAAAAAAAGTATGTTCCTCCAGCCCTAGTTTATTATTAATTTTTTGCAATGAAAGAACACATATGCCTTAATACAGTGGCATATCTGTAGTGGCGGGTCATACGGAATATCTACCAAGATATGACATATGTCCCATCATAGCATAAATGGAAAATCTGCGGCGGCTTTATGGTGGTAGCACTCCTGCTTGGAATGCAGCTGGGTTACACTAAATACTATTGCTTCCTTTGTAAATAGGATAGTTGCGCGACTAGCAAGCACTAAATGCGAAATTTTGGCCTTCAAGGTAGAGCCTAGAGCCTGGAATGAAGAACGTGCAAAAGTTGCCACTTGTCGATCCAAAGGATATTCTGTTACTACCACTCCACATGAAGCTAGGATTAATGAAAAATTTCGTCAAAGCGCTCGATATAACTGGCGAGCCTTTCAAATATCTTCAAGAAATGTTTCATCGTGTTTCTGAAGCAAAGATAAAAGAAAGTATTTTCCTTGAGCCCCAAATCTGTCAGCTGCTCAAGAGTGATCACTTATATATTTTATTTATTTATTTATTTCGAAAATGAGATTGAGCATCCACCCAAGACCAATATGGCCGAAGCCGACAAGGTAGGTCCCTGGATGGATGGTATAAAAAATAAATGAATACAAAATTTAAGGGTCAATCTGAAATGTGAAAAAAAAAAAGAAAAGAAGAATGAAGAAGAAGAGGAGAGCTTAGTAGTCAGAGATGAGTCATGGGACCTTTCTTAAAAAGTTCAATAATCTTGATTTAAAAATTGCTATAGACAGAGAAGAATGCATTTCTGGAGTTAAGTTTGACCAGAGTTTAAGGCCCGAGGTGGCAACACTTCTGAAATGATAGAGGCGAGCTATCTGGGGTAGAGTAATGGAATTATGGTGACGTGTATTGTGGAGAGGAGAGGGAGCTGGAGTTAAAAAAAGAGTGAGGGATGGAGGCGAGCAGATGGTTATTAAGAGCTTTGAATATAAAAATAGCCAAGTTAAAGGTGTAGAGTTGGTAAATAGGTGTTATTCCAACGAAGTTAAAAAAATTGTGATACAGAATGGGGTTTACGAAGTTTTAACAATAACCGTAAGAACCACCTTTGGAGGCGTTAAAGGCATAAAAGATTAAATTTGGATGAAGAACCCCAAAATTGGATCCCGTATAGGAGCGAAGAATGGATTAATGCATGATAAAGTAGGAGTAGGATGTAGGGAGGAGTAATGGAGACGGAAAAAAATACCTAGACGATAATTGCGTGTAGAGGCTAGAGCATTAATGTGAGCGTCCCAGGATAAATTATATGAAAGATGAATACCCAGGTATTTAAAGATTTTGATGGAGTGTTAAGTTGAGAGTTATAGTTAAAGGTAAACCCCACAGAAAAAAACAACTATTTTTTTTGCATCATAAGATTAATCCAGGTTAATAGAGTATATATCATTCAAAATTTTTCAATTTTTCCTGACATTTTATTAAGAAAAATGCCTCGGAAAATTGAAAACTGGCGTGGGATCTTCCATTCCTTCTCCAGAGAGCACGGCGGAACAAGGTGTCATTTCCTGCCGGCGAGAACCTCGAGGAATTTCGTCGCCGAGATTCTAGTCGCTTAGAACGATTCTACATATCGTAAGATGTTGCTAACCTGTTTTATGTCGGTATGCCTTCAATTTGTTCTCTGTTTGGATGTGTAAATAGACAGTCGGATAGAAATTTCACATTTCATTGATTTCCACAATCAGAATCGATTAAAAAAAGAGTGGATTAGTTTTTGACAGTGAGGGAACCGGTATCCAACTCCAAACAGTATCGTGTGCTAATTTCGAAGCGTCTTGCTTTGTCTACGCATCCGCAGTTTTAAATTCAGTATCAATTCAAACAAGAAATTCGCTGAAACTAGATCACGTATAAGGTGGAACTAGATGCTCTTCCAACTCTAAACCGGCCTGGCGTTCTTCAAGAACAATGACCGCAACAGCATGTGCTGAACGCCGAAGGAATGAGGTAAACCTATCTGCGGCGAAGAGCACACGCCGCCTTAATGTGCACACGCTGACGCCGCAACCAGAAGATCCTGTTTCTTTGCACACGCTGACGCCGCAACCAGAAGATCCTGTTTCTTGGTTTAATGCATAGGGCTGTATATCGCAGAAGCTGCAATAGCATTTAATTCTGCTAACGGCCCTTGTAATCACTCTCACTGTTATCAAGATCGCAGTCGTCACAATCGGTCTTGTTTCATATTCATAGTCATTGACTATCGTCAGTTTAGAAGGTGATGCAACTGAAGCTGGGCACCACTGAGGTTTAGAAGGTGATGCAACTAATCAATATCGTCCAATGTGACACGTCACGAATTCGAAACTCCTTTGCACTTCTCGGCAACTTGTGACGTAACAGTTGCCGAAACATGGTGCCAGTGTCGATCGCAGATGAAGGGAAAAAATGAAAGTTTTTTATATATTTTATGAATTTTGAGTACGAATTGTAAATTTTTTATACATGCAACGTTGTTATTGAGACCTTCGTCTTTCATTTTAAACAAATTTGTTTTGGGTGTGGAGTTTACATTTAAGCGTGACATCAGGTATATCAAACTTTTTGTTTCGTTGAAAAAAGATGACATAGGTGGTTTCATCAAGGTTCAGCTGCAGATGGTTAGAACAGTTCCAAAGGTATAGTTTATGTAGCACAGTATTAAACTTGTGTTCGATATACAGAAGTGACGAGTCTGCTAATGATAAAGTGGCATCGTCGGCATAAAGAATTAGAGATAGAGGGGATAGAAAAAGTGAGAGATCATTGATAAATAAGTTAAAAAGAAGAGGGGATAAAACTGAACCTTGGGGGACACCAACATTCCAAGTAATTGTATCTGATAAAATATTCAATAAGTCAAGCGTATACTCTCGATTGGATAAAAAACTAGTGAGCCAGTCCAGCAGAGGTCCGCAGATATTAAAAAGTGGGAAAGCTTAAATAAAAGGAGCTTATGGGGGATTGAATCGAATGTCTTGGAGTAGTCAATGAATAAGGATACGACAAAATTGTTATTGGTCTTATTAGAAATTAAAAACTCGGTTACTTCATAGCACGCTATAGTTGTACTGTGTTTAGGGACAAAGCCATCCTGCGAAGAGGAAAGCAGATTATTCAAGAAAATATAAAAAGAAAGACGAGAGTATTAAAGGCTTTCGAAAATTTCAGAAAATGAAGGAAGAATTAAGATGGGGCGATAGTTGGATAAATTAGTTGTAACACCTTTTTTATATATTGGGATAATTCTAGCGATCTGGAGACATGATGGGAATGTGCCTTGGGAGAGTGAGATAAAAGTAAAGTAAGAGGAATCACAAAACCGGAGAAAGCCGCAATAATTATACTTAATCGGATACCCAGAGGATCGGGATTACTGGAAGATTTTAGTCGATGTATGAAAGATAATATTTCGTCCGGGGAGAAAGGGGGAATAAAGAAGGCGTAAGGTGTAGCAGGTGGAGATAATGGATAGGGCGAAGCATGAGGAGGAGTAGGGGGTGGTGGTGAAGGTAATAACGTTTCTAGGAAAGACATTAAGTGGGAAGACTCAAGAGTAGAAGGTCCGAGAAAGGAGTAAAGTTCCATGATTTAAATTGTTGATAGCTTCCATTTTAGCTTGTTGTCACCAACTCTGTTAAAGAAACGAGCGAAATATAAAATTTAGTTTCTCTGATAACTTTACAATCATAGTTGGAAAAAGAGCGGAATGTGAGCTTATTGTGTTAAGTGGGGAAACGTCTAGACTTTCAATATAGGGCATTTTTATGCGATATTAAAGATAAAACCTTGGAGTTCATCCAAGGCTTAAGGAAACAGGGTTTACGGGATGAGCCAGCATAAGGTAAAAAAGGGAGGTAACGAGAGAACCTAAGTGAATATGAGAAAAAAAAATTTAAAAAAAAAGAGTATTTATATTTTCCTCAGGGGAAAACATGGAATTCCAGTCCATATTTTCCAGAAAAGATTTGAAAAGAGATAATCTGTTCGTAGTAATAAGTTGGGGTACAGACATTGTTGGTAGGGTGTGCTGTATGACAGAAGGGGATAGGAATGTGAAAGTTGGAAAATGATCCAAGAGGGTGCAATCTATAAAACTCCACTAAACTTATTATCCGAAGAAGAAGAAAAGCACTGACCCAATAGAGAGTAAGAATTATGAAAACTCGAATAATGGGTGAACGAACAAATAAGGGAGGACAGACCACATCACCTCATTAAATACAGAAGTGTTAGCATTAGAAGAGGTTTTAGCAAAATCAAGATTGAAATTGCCAGAAATTACGATTCTATTGGAGGAGAGATTAAGTTCAAGGATCAGAAACGAGAAAAAAGATATGAAAAAAGAGAACTGCCCAGTAGATGGAAATGGGGGGGCGGTAGATGGAAATGAACGTGAATTTCTTGTTAATTAATAGAGTGAGAACTTCGTGGTCAGGGGTAGAGGAAGTAAAATTTGGAATAAGAGAATAATGTAGCAAATTGGAAATATACACAACTATCCCACCTCCCCTCTTATTTGGGTGGTGTAAAGCTTCAAATGTAAAATTATCTAGTGAAGGAATATCAGAAGAAAATCTCGTCCAAGATTCGGTAAAAGAAATAATTTGGGACGGAAGGAAAAGGGAAAGAAAAGCCTGGAAAGCTGAAAAGTTCGCCTGGAGGCTGCAAATGTTTAAGTTAAGAAAAAACAAAGAAGGGGAAGAGGCAGAGGAAAAGATGTTAGAGATGGAGGAGTTAAACTCTTTTAAAGGGATGGAGAGAGTGCAAGAGGGCATGCTAGCTTGAAGGGGTAGCAGGCAATTCAAAGTAGATGTGGGAGGAAGAAAAGGGGAGGAAAAAAAAAAAAAAAAAAGATCAATCTGTAAATAGAAATCAGAAACCAAAAAGAAGAAGGTATGGGAAAGGAAAGTAATAAAAAAAAACAAAAGATATAGTCTGAATAAAAAAGATAAAAACAGAGCAAATGGGATGAAGTAAGGAAGTAATGAAAAAGACGAACAAGTTAAAGGCCGTAGAAAGTGTGCCGGCCAGGTGGCCGAGAGGGCTAGGGCATAGGCTTTCTAGTTCTCGAGTCTGCCTGGCCGTGGGTTCGAATCCCGCTGTGGGCATGGATGTTTGTGTTTGTCCCAGGCTGCGTACAGATATAACTTGTGTAAAAGGCACAAAATGACCTAAGTAGTCAACCCCCCCCCCTCCTCCGTAGAAAGTGAAAAGAAAAAATTGATAAAAGAGAGGGAAAAGGAAAAAAAAAATATGGAGAGCACGAAAACAACAATAATCTTAAATTGGATAATATAAATGAGTTTTTACATAAAACTTGTACATTCTTTCACAGTTGGGTCGATTGAAGACGGACGAAGTTGTTGGAGGTCGGAGACGGATTGGATTACAGAGGTCGATCCCGATGAATCCTGGTGTTCGGGCCGAGTGAGTTTTCCCATGTTGAGTCAAATTAAGCCGCAGGCTCCACTCCTGGTGGTGCCCTTCCGTTAATTCCTTTAAGTTTCAGCTTTGCAACCATATTTCCCCCGGAATACAAACACTTTGGTTTCTCGGAAGCTGCCCGCCAAGTCATAAAAATTCTGCCACCAAACGCCCAAGCATTGCGTGGTCTGAATTTAGATTTGCGGCACAGAGTAAACGGTATCGCAATGAGGTTAAGTCCTCGGCGATATGAACGGGTAATCCAAGTAGATTCTTCATGTGTTTGATGATTATGTCTTTATGAAAATGTAAAATAATCGGTTGAATCCTAGTCGTCGAACGAAGGCCAAAACGGTTAGCTGATAACTTTGCTGGCATGTCAATTCGAACATCAAGTTTCGTGAGAAACAGATCAGAACACAGTGAGGGAGCATCCTCAGAGGGTGATTCCGGGAGACCGTATATTCTAATATTGTTTCTCCACGATTGTCGATCGAAAGCACTAATGTACGATTGGAATCACACATCTGCACTGGGAGTGGAGTGATAGTTGGGGAATATGATGAGGTATATGCGAGTTGATGCCAGCGATCGCGGCGTCGATATGAGCCAGCTGAGCGTCTATGGCCTCGAGCCAAGATTCGCTTTCGGAGACTCTACTTATAAGGTTCGTGACAATAGTGTCTAGTTTAGAGGAAAAGCTTTGAAAGAGGACATCAAACAATTTATCGATATTGTGGAATTGGCAAAGTAATCAGATGCGCCCTTTTCTATAGCCGTGATGATGGATTTGACCAAGGCAGGCGGTTGAGGAGAACTCGCGACGGTGTGGCGTAAATTGATTTTACGAGGTTGGGTTTCTTTTGGCATAATTTTTGAATTATGTATGAAGTATGTATAGATGAATACTTATTTAAAGGCAGCCTTGGTGCAGTGGTGAACAAAATGGTGAATAATATCAAAATCTACTTAAAATCCTGCAGAGCCAGTTGTCAGTGCTTGCTAGCGTCCATCTACTTCAGCGATTTATTGGACGGAACAAAAATGGAAATTCAGGGGAAATGGAACCCATCTTTGTTGGCAGATTACTGATGGACAATCACCAGGATGTACCCCAGTTTCTGGGAATATCTCAACATGTGGTATGCAAACATGTTTCTGGGAATATCTCAAAAACTAGAACCAACTGAGGTTTCTTATCCTTTTCGAGTTAAGTACATTAAAATACAACGTGTATGGTGGCGTTTTTGTAAAGGAAGCAGAAAAAAGTTTAAACTTGTTGACTAGTGTTATTTTTTATGATGAAAATGGTTGCAGACTAAAAAAGCACGAGTTTGTAGACTAAATTCCTGAAAAATACACAAGGAGTTTGGGTCCCACACAACCTTTCACCTCATAGCGAAACCCTTATACCCCATCCGCACTGCAAACATTAGTTCAACATGCATAAGCTAGCCTATGAATACACATGGTGCTATCATAGGCTATTAAATTAGATTAGCATGTATTGCTAGCATGAAGTTGCATCTTGGGTACATATCATTCCATTTGTAATGGCAGAATCACTCGCTTCAAGACCAGTTATTGATATTTCAATAAAAAGAAAAGAAAACTGAAGCACGGAAGAGGTTTGATCCCTGATTACAATTTGGGAGGAAAACACCGAAGACATTATGTACTGAAACAAATGAAAAATTACTCCCCTTAGTACACTCAGCAGGGCAGTTTATTCAAGGAATGGGGGTGGTTTGGCTTTTAATAACAAATAAAATTAGTCAAGAGTAGGATAACTGTGTGGATAAGAATATACAATAACAAGTACCGTAATTTTCGGGAGTAACGCCGCAGCTTTTCTGTTATTAAAAGTTAAAAATTCGGCGTGTGCGGCGTATCAGCCACCGCGGCGCTACTGCCGGAGATTTTACAAAAAAAAAAAGATAGATAGATTCTACACATGATTTTAGGCCTACTTCATATCGTTGTATTAAAAATTCACTC
The DNA here is from genome assembly GCA_023313115.1 of Rhysida immarginata. Taxonomy (NCBI): domain Eukaryota; kingdom Metazoa; phylum Arthropoda; class Chilopoda; order Scolopendromorpha; family Scolopendridae; genus Rhysida; species Rhysida immarginata. The sequence continues at coordinate 3,497,787 of JAHWFO010075106.1, read as the reverse complement.
AGATAACGTTCGTAAATCGTAATTCCATAGATTTATCATAGTCTTTCTATCCCCAGATAATAAAGCACTCGATAATACACTCGATAATAAAGCACTCTTATTATCGAGTGCTTTATAACCAGATAGTTGTGAGCGACATCGTTAGTATGCGTTAGTGCAACATCTGTGCCTTTTGAATGCGTATTTTTTATCAGTTTATCAATTAGGTATATTTCTATATGTATCTTTCATTAACTGTGTGTGTATAAATTTAGCATGATAGTATCAATAGTTTCAGCGGGAATGTTAAACATTGACACATCGATGAATTTATAGTATCGATATTAGATTATCGATATTTTGGAAACATCGATGTTTGAACCAATAGAATAGAAGGCAACCAATCAGAATAATCGACGCCCGCTAGAGGTCAACCAATCAGAATAATCGA
>JAHWFO010075106.1:3469358-3497347 GCA_023313115.1 Rhysida immarginata | reverse complement strand
TCAGAATAATCGACGCCCGCTAGAGGTCAACCAATCAGAATAATCGAAGCCCGCTAGCATGACACCTGTTGCGATATATAAGGGGTCGCTTTTGGTTTCATGGCAATCAGTATTTGGTTTCAACTTCGACGAGCATAATCTCCCAGTATTTCTCTCTCCAACGACTTTTGACCTTCCACCGTTTATCGTCCGAACGACTTTCGAATCCTTCAGCGAGTTTGTAAGTACCACATTCCGTTACTTTCCCTAATTTCCATTGCAAATAGCTTCTGGTATTTCGTATTTTATGTTTATTTTCACGCATGATAATATAAATTTGTGGTATCTTTTTAAAACAGTAGCGAAGGTTGTTTTTTTTTTGCTATAAAATTTCTATCGTCGCTTATCGACCCAACGACTTTCAACTCCTTTAGCGAATTTGTAAGTACCACACTCCGTTACTTTCCCTAACTTCTGATATTTCGTATTTTATGTTTATTTTCACATATGATAATATAAGTTTGTGATATTTTTTAAGTTTCAAAATGTCAAAGCGACGTGCTTCATACACGGCAGCTTTTAAGCTGACAGCTATCGAAAAGGCTGAGGCAATCGGTAATTGTGCGGCAGCAAGGCTGTTAGGCATTGATGAGAGGTGTATCCGGCGTTGGAAGAAGGAATCGAGTGACATCGCCGCTCTACCAAAATCCAAGTGGACCAAACGATACGGAACTCCTTATTGGCCAAATTTGGAGAAGGAATTGCTGAATTGGATCCTAAGTCTACGAGAAGGTGGGCGCTCGGTATCAACAATCGCTATTCGAATGAAAGCAAAAGAAATTGCCTGCACTATGAAGCAGGCACCCCTCATGGTCACTGTTACTGCTTCATAGAAAATTTTACTGGTCACCCCTCATGGTGTTACAGGTTTATGTCACGACACCATTTATCTGTAAGGTCAAGATTTACCTGTAGGCCAAAATTTACCTGCGGACTGGGAGGAGAAAGCGGCCGAGTTTAAAATTTATGTGGGCTCCTTAATAGATGAGTCTGGAGTCAATACTTCTGAAATCATAAATATGGATGAAGTACCCATGGCTTTCAATTGCCCGCCGAATAGAACGGTAGCTGTAACAGGTGAGAAGATTTATTGCTTCCCTTAGTTATTCATTTACCGTACGTATTTCTCTTTTTCCGGAGATATATTTTCGCTTATATATATTTTTTTTTATTATTAAAAAATGTCTTAGGTGAAAAATCGGTTCCGATCTCGACAACAGGCCACGAAAGAAGTTCGTTTACTGTCGTTTTAGCCTGCACAGCTAAGGGGACGAAGCTGAAGCCGATGGTAATCTTTAAAAGAAAGACATTGCCGTGTGAAGAATTTCCACCCGGGATCATTGTTTGTGTAAATGAGAAAGGGTGGATGAACGAGGCCGTGATGAACAAATGGATTGAGGAGGTTTTGAGAAAGCGATCAGTGACGTCATTTTTTGCACCGAAGAACGTCTTGATCATGGATTCCATGCGTGCCCATCTATCGGAGAATGTAAAGAGTGCTTGCAGGTCCGCAAGCAGCAAGCTTGGGATTATACCTGGTGGGTTAACGAAAAAGTTGCAACCACTCGATATTTCAGTTAACAGGTGTTTCAAGCTAGGTGTACGTATTGCCTGGGAGAAATGGATGAGCCAGGGCATCCATGAGTACACAAAGGCTGGCCACATGAAACGAGCATCATGTAGCACAGTGTGCTCATGGATTATTAAAGCCTGGGCAGATGTCCGACCAGACTGCATCGTTGCAGGATTCAAGGCGGCTGGCCTGCCTTACGAAGAGATTCCAGCATCTGTGGTAGTAGAGGAAGACGAGAAAGAAAGTGACCCACCTCTGCAGGAAGAATTTTTATCTTTATTTCATTCTGATTCGGAAACTTCTGATTTTGAAGGTTTCGAGTAATAAAATATATCTTAAAAATATTGAATTTTGGTTTCTTTATTGAATTTCTTATAAAACGCGGTTATACAAAACGGACCGTGTGTGACGGGAGGGGGGGGGGGGGCGTATCGGCCGCCGCGGCGCTTCCGCCGGAGATTTAACATTTATGTTAAATTTTGGCGTGTGCGGCGTATCAGCCGCTGCGGCGTTACTCCCGAAAATTACGGTATATAAAAAGCTCTTTAACCAAAACGAGAAATGCAAAAGGAATCCACACCGAGAATAAACAAAATAAAAGAAAAATGAACAAAAGAATTTAACAAATCTTAAGCAAAAATTTTTTTTGAATACAAAAATGTATAGGTAACAAACAAATGCCAAGTCAGAAAGAATAAAAATCAAATGAAGAGAAATACAGAAAGTGTGACGGGCCCTGCACAATATTAAATTATCGTACACGGCCCGACACTACAGATATGCTAAAGAAACATATCTGTGTTAGCTGTAGTATGAATTATTGGCTCTGAAAATAAAAGTAAAAGGTAAAGATCGTGTCGTGGAGACACTTCGGAAATATCAGGGAATAAGAAGGAGGGAATTGGGGAGTCTGAGTAGGTTATATTCATCTAAAATTTCGTTATATGAATTCTCACAAAAGCATATAACTCAATTGGACCCAATAGGTGAATGGCTGTTCTCTCAACAAAAACAAAATAGTATAAGAATAACAGGGGAAGAAGAAATTTTATTCAAATTTTTGTATTTTACCCAAGTTAAGAAAAGTAGGCCTAGAGCCCGCTTTGTTAAAGGATTAGTAGGCAAAAAGGCAATATATAATAGTGTAGAAGTGGAGAGGAGAGACAAGGTTGGTGAAGCCGGAAAAATCGGAGATCGACAGACGAGAGGCGGCGGGCAAGACGACGGCGCCAGCGACCCAGACGACCGGGTAGGCCTGACTGCTCCCGCATGACGACAAGCGTGCAAGCGAGAGGTAAGCGAACGTGGTCAGGGGTTTGGCAACAGGTGACTAGAACACAGGGGTATACGGCAAGAAACGGGACCGGGCTCCCTGAGCCGGGATACCTAGTTGTGTTCGACCTGTGCTGTCTCTCTCGGCGTGCGCCCCTCATTAACTGTGCTTGAGGGCGAGGACGAGTGGAGGCAGCAAGCCAAACAGACCTGACTACGTAGCGCGACCGAAGCAGCATCGTGACCGAGAGAGAAGAAAGTATCGCACCCCGACGGAATCGCCCAGACCCGTGGCAGTCCCAGGAGGAGGAGAGTGACCGTGACCTACGGGATTCAGCTGAAATCATCATGCAGACGTCAGAGACTTCAATTTAAACAGATAAGTGCACAAACTAAATTACAGGCCTGCACGTTAATTAGTACTGAATACAGGAAATGATAATTGTGAAAGAAAGAGAGAATTGGGTTTTCTTAAAGGGTTAAGCAAAACATTCTTTGCTCATTGAGTTTATGTTGTTTAAGAGTAGCAATTTGTTATTAGTAATTAAGTTGAGAGAGACAGCCAAGTATAGGTAAATGTTAAGAGAGAAAAAAAAAGGGTGGGTGATAATTCTAGTGAGTTAAGAATATTATAATCCTATAGTGTGCAAAGGGGTTGGTAAAATTTTCTTTTTTTGTTGCTTCTTGTTAAAATTGTGGAAATATTTTAATAGATGGGAAGGATAATAATTCTTGTTGTGTGTAACAGTTTACCTTTTTTATTTATCTTATTTTTTTTTTTTGTCTAATAAACGTTTTAAATATATATTTGGTGGATTTGTTTTTGTTAAATTTGTATTTAGCACTAAATGTTGATATCTAAGTATTACACCTTGGGTTCAATTGAGGACATATGAATGACTAGTGTGTAAGGGGAAGTAATTAAATATTTGCTATAAGCCCGACCTGCAACCAGGAGCAGAGTAGGGGTAAAAGGGGACGATTGTAATAGAGGGAACCAGGTGCGTAAATTTCTTTTTCTTTTTTTTTATCTTAATAATCAAGTAGTAATCTGATAAATTTTTGTTGTGCTTTCTTTGCTTGGTTAATTTTTTAACTGGTCTTATAATAATATAGGGGAAAAAGTAAAAAGGTAACTACCACTATACGATCTAATAAAAAATTATATTGCGGCACAGGTAAGAGGGTATTGGAAGACAATTAGAGTGTAGGAATAAGTTATAGATTTAAGTCTGGTTAAGAAATCATGGGAATTAGGAGGGCAGCTTAGGTAATATTAAGGGAGTAAAGGTTAGAATTTAAAGTGTGTGGTGAGTGCTCTGTAGTAAGTAAGGATTATTAGAGAAGGTAATACACTAGTTAAGGGAAAGTAAGAGCAACGCCACATCACAATTGGTGCCGTTAGACCAGTCGCGAGACTCGTAACGGGGGATAGCGATTAAGGTTATTGACCCGAGCGCTCTAGCCGACGTGGGGGAAGCGTGGACACAGCAGAAAGTTAAAGCCAAGAGATAGGATAGAAATCGAATCTGGTAGAATTGACTGTAGGACGATTATATAAGGGGACGCGTGGACGCTGCAGCAATATGACGATCGCACCAGCAGCCCAAGAAGCAGAGGGATACGAAATGATAGCGTTCACAGGGGAGGCAGGGACGGTGAAGATAGATGATTTTATGAGCATAATAAAGCAAACCCAGCAGATAACCAGGTGGCCAGATAGGATCGCAGCGGCTGTAACATGGCAGCAGATAAAAGGACCAGCAGCGGTGTCCATGCTGCAGGCACTAGGCGTGTCGAGCTCCCTCGCATATGCGGATTGGGTGGAACTGCTGAAACGAACCTTTGAGACGAGACCCCTGGACAACGAACAAGCACTCCAGGCACTGTTCGCAGTGACGCAAGAACCCGGGGAGCGGGTAGCGATATTCGCGAACAGACTGAGGGCACTGTTTGACAATGCGAGGTGTAACCACTTACTAGCGAGGAAGGATAGGGAGGAGATCATCCTAGACAGACTGCGACTGGGGCTACGACCCGAATTTGCAGCTCCATGGATCTACATACAACCTCACTCAGTAAAGGAAGCGGTACACAAACTTACTAAGATAGAACAAACGGGCGCGCTAGCCCAAGTGACGGAACTACAGAAACAAATGCGATCCTTGCACCGGGAGATAGAGCAGCTACACAGGCAGATAGCGGAGCAAGCGCAGGTAGGGGAAGGACATAGACAGGCAGAGGAGGTGGCATGGGCCCAAATCGTCGAAAGAGAGAATCATGACAAGGGCATCAGAAGGAGGCTCGAAGGTATCACAGATAGGTACACGGAATGTTTTGCGAAAGCGGAGGGCGATATGTCACGCGTGTGAGGCTTTGTAGCCGACTATGCGATTCGTAAGGAAACAAAAATTTTTACGCGACAGTATCCAATCCTTCAGGTATACATGCAGCAGTACAAGGATTTGATACAGCAATACAGACAGAGTGGAATCATAGAGCCCAGTAGGAGTGCGTGGAATTCGCCTGTACATTTAGTAAAGAAAGCGAATGGGGAGCTGTGCATGACATTAGATCTAAGGAAGGTGAACGAAGTCACAGAGCACATAGACTTCCCAGCAATGCATATAGACGAACTTATTCATAACCTAAACGGACATCAAGTTTTCTCCGTGCTAGATCTGAAATCAGGGTATTTTCAGGTCCCCATTGCTACACACCTGTGGCCGTGTTACGCATTCCAGACCCCATGGGGCAAGTATCAGCTCCCACGGTTACCTCAGGGAGGGAGGAATTCAGCACAGGTGTTTCAATCGTTTATGACAGACGTCCTCCGAGAGAAAATTGGGCAGGGAGTATACGTTTTTTTGGACGACATCCTGGTATACTCGTGCACGGTAGAGGAACACGAAAACATACTGAGCTAGTACGATATCACTTTGCATCGTGACAAGTGCCAGTTCGCGAAAACAGAGGTCCGATACCTCGGGCATGAGGTGAGCAATGAAGGGATATACCCAGACAAAACGAATGTGTTAGCTATATTACACCTACGCCCACCAAAGACGGTCAGGCAGACGCGCAGTTTCTTAGGGCCACTCAACTTCTACCGACAATTCATTCCCCACCTGTCGCAAATGGCCACGCCACTAACAGACCTAACGAAGAAGTCGGCGAAGTTTAAATGGGACGAGAAATGCCAGCAAGCATTTACAGACGCTAAATTAGCGCTAACGACGGCCCCGGTACTGGCATCATCAGATTACTCACGCCCGTTTTATATTTACGCGGACGCGTCTAGGGAAGCGATGGGAGCCGTATTGCAGCAAAAGACCCCGCACGGGTTACAACCCATAGCATACTTTAGTGCTAAATTCCACGGAGCAGCCTGCCGATACATTGTGATTGAGAAGGAAGCTATGGCGATAGTGAAAGCACTAAAACAGTTCCGTAATATCATCCTAGGCTATAGAGTACGAATATTATAAGACCACAAACCGCTTGCGTTCATGAGGGCGATGAGTGGAACCAACCAGAGGATCCTGCGATGGGCGCTTGAGATAGAAGAGTTTGACTTACAGATAGAACACGTATCGGGAAAGCAAAACACGGTGGCAGATATACTCTCGTGCCCTAACCATCACGAGGAAGTGATAGCGTTAATGGCTGAAGAGGGGGTTTGGGAAACGGAGCTAGCGAGCGCACAACACTGCGATGCTTGGGTCCAGAAGCTAAGGCAGTAATGCCTCCATTAACACGAGCATGGCGGAACGGGCCAAAACCCGCCATACAAGATAGTTAAAGGCCTCGTGATGCAGGTAGGCACAAACCACATGGGACACGAGCGACAGAGGGTCTGTGTCGGAAAGGACATGCGGGCAGCAGTCATTAGGGACGCGCACGACAGCAACCTCGCCAGCCATGGTGGAGTGAGTAAAACACAAAACAGGATTGGGCAAACGTATTACTGGCCGGGAATGTATAGACAGGTTAAACAATACATTAGACAGTGTCAAACGTGCCAGAAATCAAAATTAAAGAAGGACAGAGCTCCGTATCAGGAAGGTATACAGGCAGTACGACCATTCCAAACTATCGCGATGGACGTGATCGGTCCCGTGGAAGCCTCGAGAAGCGGCCATAAGTACATTTTAGTAATGGTGGATGTATTTACTAGATTCCCGGAGGCGGTGCCATTGAAAGAGCAATCAGCCGTAACGATAGCAAAAGCACTCTTTAAACACATAGTATGCCGTTACGGCATACCGGAAATCACAGTCACAGACCGCGGAAAAAACTTCATGTCTGAAGTGTTACAGCATATGTACACAGACCTTAATATTATGCATAGACCCACCACCGCGTACAGACCAACCTCGAACGGTTTATGTGAAAGACTGAACCAAACATTGATAGGGACGTTGCGCGCATTGTGCCAGAATCACCCGCAGGAGTGGGGAGAGATGTTAGATGCCGCGCTCTTTTCCAATAGAACGGCCATACACGACACCATTGGAGATTCCCCCGCATATTTGACGTACGGGTTCGAGTCAGTTACTTTAGATGGCTGGCGAGCGATGGACGACAACCAGGTAGTGGACTACCAACAGTATAAGTCAGAACTCACCATAAGACTCGCGAAAGCTCGGGAGATAGCGCAACAGGCCAACCAAGCAGCGCACCGGAGAAAGATTGACAATGTAAATAATAATAAACGAGTGCAAGACCGGTTCCAAGAGGGGGACAGGGTATGGTTACTGAGAAAAGGCGGGAGGAAGAAGAAACTATCGTATAAGTACTTGGGGCCGTTCAAAGTAGTGAGGAAGCTAAACGAGGTTAATTACGAGATAGTGAACCAAATAGGACGAGGAACACAAACAGTGCATGTAGACCGTCTGAAGCGTTACATTCAAGCACAAGCGAGCAAACATAAAAAACAGCGGCCTAGCGAGCGACAGCGAGCAACCCAAGCAGAAGGATACGATACTGAGGAGGAGGACAGCGACTGTGGATATCCCATCCAGACTAGGCACAGGCAGAGACTAGCCACATGTAGGGACAGCCCTACACGAGCTACATATGTGTTGCACCCAAGAACGAACCCGCTAGACTATAGAGTACTAAACAGAGTAGGAACGGGATAGGAGAGCAACTGATATTTGGGGGAGATTGGAAGATGTACACACAGGAGAAAATTTGGATTGTGTGAATTTAGTGCAACCTAGGGGTTGGGATTAGGGTATTTTATTTTTATTCTTTATTTCGTGTATAGCATAGAGTAAGGACAGACAGGATACTAGCTCGTGGACATTTTTTTTTTGGGAGATTTTGTTTGCTATGGTATGGGGCATGATAGGTGTTAAATTTTAGTGGGAAAAAATTTCTTTGGGGGTAGGGGTAATCCTCTGTGATGGGACGTGCACGATATTAAATTATCGTACACGGCCCGACACTACAGATATGCTAAAGAAAATATCTGTGTTAGCTGTAGTATGAATTATTGGTTCTGAAAATAAAAGTAAAAGGTAAAGATAGTGTAGTGGAGACACTTCGGAAATATCAGAGAATAAGAAGGAGGGAATTGGGGCGTCTGAGTAGGTTATATTAATCTAAAATTTCGTTATATGAATTCTCACAAAAGCATATAACTCGATTGGACCCAATAGGTGAATGGCTGATCTCTCTCAACAAAAACAAAAATAGTATAAGAATAACAGGGGAAGAAGATATTTTATTCAAATTTTTGTATTTTACCCAAGTTAAGAAAAGTAGGCCTAGAGCCCGCTTTGTTAAAGGATTAGTAGGCAAAAAGTGCAAACAATGAGCAAGGGAGTGAAGGTGTGGCGTTGCCTAGACAACTAAGGAAGAAAGAGGAAGTTCTGAGAAACAAAAGTAAGGAACAATGAAAATCAAGGTCAAGGTGGAGAGGAAATGGTATACGAAAAAAGAAAAGAAAAAAAAAAAAGAGATAATCGAGAGACCTCAAAGAGTGCAGTCGCCCCTGAGTATCTAGAGAAATTCACCTCTAGTAGTAATGAAACATAAGGTTCGTTTTCTTGCAAAAGGAAGGAAAGAACACAATATATAATAGTGTAGAAGTGGAGAGGAGAGACAAGGTTGGTGAAGCCGGAAAAATCGGAGATCGACAGACGAGAGGCGGCGGGCAAGACGACGGCGCCAGCGACCCAGACGACCGGGTAGGCCTGACTGCTCCCGCATGACGACAAGCGTGCAAGCGAGAGGTAAGCGAACGTGGTCAGGGCTTTGGCAACAGGTGACTAGAACACAGGGGTATACGGTAAGAAACGGGACCGGGCTCCCTGAGCCGGGATACCTAGTTGTGTTTGACCTGTGCTGTCTCTCTCGGCGTGCGCCCCTCATTAACTGTGCTTGAGGGCGAGGACGAGTGGAGGCAGCAAGCCAAACAGACCTGACTACGTAGCGCGACCGAAGCAGCATCGTGACCGAGAGAGAAGAAAGTATCGCACCCCGACGGAATCGCCCAGACCCGTGGCAGTCCCAGGAGGAGGAGAGTGACCGTGACCTACGGGATTCAGCTGAAATCATCATGCAGACGTCAGAGACTTCAATTTAAACAGATAAGTGCACAAACTAAATTACAGGCCTGCGCGTTAATTAGTACTGAATGCAGGAAATGATAATTGTGAAAGAAAGAGAGAATTGGGTTTTCTTAAAGGGTTAAGCATAACATTCTTTGCTCATTGAGTTTATGTTGTTTAAGAGTAGCAATTTGTTATTAGTACAGTAATTTTCGGGAGTAACGCCATGGCTTTTCTGTTATTAAAAGTTAAAAATTCGGCGTGTGCGGCGTATCAGCCACCGCGGCGCTACTGCCGGAGATTTTACAAAAAAAAAAAAAAAAAAAAAAAAAGATAGATAGATTCTACACATGATTTTAGGCCTACTTCATATCGTTGTATTAAAAATTCACTCCGATAACGTTCGTAAATCGTAATTCCATAGCTTTATCATAGTCTTTCTATCCCCAGATAATAAAGCACTCGATAATAAAGCACTCTTATTATCGAGTGCTTTATGACCAGATAGTTGTGAGCGATATCTGTGCCATTTGAACGTGTATTTTTTATCAGTTTATTATCAGTTAGGTATATTTCTATATGTATCTTTCATTAACTGTGTGTGTATAAATTTGGCATGATAGTATCAGCAGGAATGTTAAACATCGACACATCGATGAATTTATAGTATCGATGTTGGCATCGATGTTTTTCCTGCTACTGCATTACCAATGTTGTTAGTTGTTATACGCCTCTCAGATGGCAGCACCGTTTTTTTAGTTTCAGCGCTCATAGCAGCTAATTTGTAAGTTCTTTTAAGCGGCGAAGTTTTTTTTAACATATCTTATATCGATTCCAAAACCGATTTAACATCGAATGGTTTTGGAAACATCGATGTGTTTGAACCAATAGAATAGAGGTCAACCAATCAGAATAATCGACGCCCGCTACCATGACACCTGTTGCGATATATAAGGGGTCGCTTTTGGTTTCATGGCAATCAGTATTTGGTTTCAATTTCGACGAGCATAATCTCCCAGTATTTCTCTCTCCAACGACTTTTGATTTTCGACGGTTTATCGACCCAACGACTTTCGAGTCCTTCAGCGAGTTTGTAAGTACCACATTCTGTTACTTTCCGTAATTTCAATTGCAAATAGCTTCTGGTATTTCGTATTTTATGTTTATTTTCACGCATGATAATATAAATTTGTGGTATCTTTTTAAAACAGTAGCGAAGGTTTTTTTTTTTTGCCGTAAAATTTCTATCGTCGCTTATCGACCCAACGACTTTCGACTCCTTTATTTCATTCTGATTCGGAAACTTCTGATTTTGAAGGCTTCGACTAATAAAGTATTCTCAAAAATATTGAATTTTGGTTTCTTTATTGAATTTCTTATAAAACGCGGTTATACAAAACGGACCGTGTGTGATGGGAGGGGGGGGGGTGCGGCGAATCGGCCGCCGCGGCGTTACTCCCGAAAATTACGGTAATTAAGTTGAGAGAGACAGTCAAGTTATGAACCTTATAGGTAAATGTTAAGAGAGAAAAAAAAAGGGGGTGATAATTCTAGTGAGTTAAGAATATTATAATCCTATAGTGTGCAAAGGGGATGGTAAAATTTTCTTTTTTTGTTGCTTCTTGTTAAAATTGTGGAAATATTTTAAAAGAGGGGAAGGATAATAATTATTGTTGTGTGTAACAGTTTACCTTTTTTATTTATCTTATTTTTTTTTTGTCTATAGTTCATCCAACAAGAGAAAAACAGGGTGTGTCACAGGAAGTTTCAGATTAGCCAATCAGAGAAAGGGGGCCTCATGCGCTTAATCACTTCTGTCTCATGTCTCATTGAAGAAGCGCTTTATAATATTACAGCAGAAGCTTTAATATTATTCAATTGCTTTGCTTTAATTATAATTAAATATGTTGTACCCTTCATAAAATTATCTTTTAACTCAATTTTATATATATCGTTGTTCGAGATTCCCTGGGCCTTTTCTTTCCAGGAGTCGAAAAGCGAGGAGAGGGGGGTGGTAGCTTCGCATGAAGACGCTTCGTTTCCTTCTTGAACAATTGTTCGAACGCAAGAAAAAGAAACTTGCGTTGCCTTGGAAGTTACTTCGATCAAAGCAGATGAGCTTTTAAAACACTATTTTCCTTTAAAGTAGCAAAATACGTTCCACACAAATCTCCCTAGCCTGGCTGGAAATAGTTTTTCCTTGTTTGGCTGAAGAGTTGTTGCACGGGCGTCGCCATTACAAATTGACTTGTGCAGCCGCTGAAGGAGAGATCCCACAAAGCATTGCGGATGAGTGAGTAGTCGATATCAGACAGGAAACACACCCTGTTTTTCTCTTGTTGGACTAAGTATCATAAACGTTTTTAATATATATTTGGTGGATTTGTTTTTGTTAAATTTGTATTTAGCACTAAATGTTGATATATAAGTATTACACCTTGGGTTCAATTGAGGATATATGAATGACTAGTGTGTAAGGGGAAGTAATTAAATTTTTTCTATAAGCCCGACCTGCAACCAGGAGCAGAGTAGGGGTAAAAGGGGACGGTTGTAATAGAGGGAACCGGGTACGTAAATTTCTTTTTCTTTTTTTTATCTTAATAATCAAGTAGTAATCTGATAAATTTTTGTTGTGTTTTCTTTGCTTGGTTAATTTTTTAACTGGTCTTATAATAATATAGGGGGAAAAGTAAAAAGGTAACTACCACTATACGATCTAATAAAAAATTATATTGCGGCACAGGTAAGAGGGTATTGGAAGACAATTAGAGTGTAGGAATAAGTTATAGATTTAAGTCTGGTTAAGAAATCATGGGAATTAGGAGGGCAGCTTAGGTAATATTAAGGGAGTAAAGGTTAGAATTTAAAGTGTGTGGTGAGTGCTCTGTAGTAAGTAAGGATTATTAGAGAAGGTAATACACTAGTTAAGGGAAAGTAAGAGCAACGCCACATCACAAAAGAAAACAATAAAGAAAAAAAAAATTGGAAACCTGTATACGTATTTCGGAGGCAAAGCTTCCATCATTCAGCAGGAGAAAGAAAAAAGAAGTTAACTTTGGGGTATATACAGGGTGACCCAAACTTATCCAGCATAATTGTTTAGGAATATTGTATGGTTAAATGTGTGAGATATCAACGTTTGTCTATTTTCTTGTAGAGTTGTTAAAGCAAATAAACACTTGAGAGTGCAGATCACTTTTATTCTGCATACTGATAGAACATCACATTGAACTATACAACAAAACTAAAATGATACAAGGAATAAGAATACGAAGAAAGTAATAAATCAAATGTCGAGGAAGCCCCTCAATATGGTTGTCCCCAGCTCCAATGCACTGGTTACATCTTCGGACAAGTGAGCTGGTAGCTGCCACAACCTGGTCGGGTGTAATTACTCAACTACAAGCTTGAATGGATGCAATGAGCTCATCTCTGGTGGTGGGCAGATTGCTGTAAACCTTCTCCTTCAGTGTTTTTCACAGAAAAAAATCTAATGGGAATGACCTAGGAAGAGACTAAATAAAAGAAAATAGACAAACGTCGATATCTCACACACAATCGAAACTAGATGTAACGTTTATGGGACATTTTTTGTTCCATTTGAACCATACAATGTTCCTAAACAATTATGCTGGATAAGTTTGGGTCACCCTATATAGCTAAAGGCAGCCAACAGGGAGAATGATGAGTTTTTTTTGATTTCAAACAATTTAAGCACCCCAATGATAAGGGATGAGTCATTGATAGGTCACAGTCAAGAGTGAGTAATAGGTATTAATTAGTGGAGAGAATGGATAGGCTTTCCAGGGACCCAAAAGGCTATTTTTGGGATAAATCTTAAATTGTTAATATTAAAAAGTGGCCGATATCTATCGAACGTTTAGCCATGGCCAAATGTTTGGTTCTACCTTATTTTTGAATCCCATATTTTACACCAACCCTTAAATCTTATAAAACCTTTATCCCTAATGACTGAATTTTTTGCAATTCAAACCCAATTTTACCTAAGATGTATGCTTTACCCAAAATCCACATACCTAGAAACCAATTTAGACCCATTGTTTCCAACATCAATGCCCCTACTGAAAAAAATCACCAAATTCTTAGCCAACAAATACAATCTCCCCTATTAAAACAGTATCGAATTAGTTCAAAGTCTTAAAAACGTACACAAACCAGACGATAATATTTTAGTCTCCTTTGACGTGGAGTCAGGGTTTGCTTTAGGGAGAATAATTATTGAGTCCCCCAGACCGGACCCCATGTATTTCAGTTATTGGGTCCCCTCTTATTTATTTAGCATACTCTTTCAAAAAAATCACGTTCATTACTAATATTTTCTTCTACTCTTTCAATGCTGGTTGAATTATTACTAGTAACCGAAGGTGAATCGAATGAAACTTTTCTTTGACTAAAAAGTCCGTCATTACTTTAGGCTGCTTACAAGTCTTGCTGTCAGGAATTTCACTTTCACTCTGCTTTTATGTCGAAAAACCTTGATTATATATGTCGGTGATCACATGTTATATCTTAGCCAATTAACAATTAAAAATCGCACCAATCATAGGGAATTTTACAAGTTAATTTGACCAGACAAGAAATCAGTGATTTAGTGTCTTCCCGGACGCTTAAAAATTTCAAAATCGCGTCCAACAGATAAGTATTAGCGTAATTTACACTAAATTTAGCGTTAACGTAAACCCTGTAGAGTCATTATTCCCAAGGGTACCAACACCTGAAACTTTGAAATTCCTTGAAAACATCCTTGTTAAAAACTGGTTCAAAACCACGCCCATATCCGAATTGTTAATTTTAACCAATCTTTGCATAAATGATATTTTCTTCCAGTTCCAAAATGACAAAAGCAACCCCCATGGGTTCTAGCTTAAGCCCCATTTTAGCAGAAACTTTCCTAAGAGTTTTGAAACTCAATTACAGAAAGCCAATTATTACTTTCCCCAAACCTGGTACCGTTATGTCGACGACACATTTGAAACTTTTGACCTCAATATATGCAAACTAGAAGATTTTATAATTCACCCCAATAGCTTCTATCCGACAGTTAAATTCACCTATGAAACTGAAGTCGACCAAAAAACTTCCCTTCGTTGACCTTTTGATAACACTGGCCAACAAAATTTAAGATTTTTCTTGTGACAAAATGAAAGTGGGTGATTTTTGGTAGTATTTTTTCTGCTGATTACGAATATAATTTTTAAATTTCTCTAGCACGCACAGCTTTCTTGTTTTACAATGAAATATTTGTAAATCATTCAGTGTTTGGGGCCTGGTAAATTTCCTTGCGGCCCCAAAACATGGATACTTTAACAATGTAGCCGCTTCACTTCACTCCCGTTACTTTAACATAGAAGTCTCGAAGTGCATAACTTGGAAGCATGACGTGATAGAAAAAATCTAAAAGCAGATTCGGATTCTACATACAAATTACTACTAAGAACACTATGTGTGGTCTTAGTCACAAAATGCGTGTTGACCAGTGTAATTAGAGAAAACAACTCCAAATGATAAACAAATGCTCCTTGAAAAGAAAAAAACAAACTGAACTACATCACCTGTGATTCCTCCCACCGTTGGAACCAAAAGATGGCCACATTCATTTTCATGATCGACCGCACCCTCAATCTACCACTAAACAATGAAATTGACTAAATCAAAGAAATAGCCAAGAAGAACGGTTATAACAAAAACACCATCAAGGACTACTCTGGAAGAGAAGTTCAAAAAGAAGATGTCATATTTTACAAACCTGGTCAATAGAAAGAGACCCAAAGGACTTATCCCATACAACCCCTCTCTGACCAAAAAACCTCCATTTTGAAACGATTTGAGATTCAAGAGGTTATGGTTAATGACTAAAAGTTTCTTTTGATTGTCTTCAGACTGTCAAAATAATTATGCAGGGCAAGTCAAAAGTCTGTTACCCTTCCTATCTTGGATACTAATGTACTTATGCAAATTCCAATGCAAATACAAATTCCAATGAATAGGAACTTAAGGGTGCTCTATCTGATGGAGAACCTTTCACTATCTCAAATATGCAAATTAGAACAATCCAAATTCTATCTTGAAAACTGTAAGAGATATACAAAAAATTCCAATTCCACATTTAATCAACACCAAATCCCAAACAAAACAAAAAAAAAAAAAATTCACTAAAATCAGATGAGCGGATCACCCACAATCCTCATTGCAAGCTCTGCAACATTAAAACCTTGATTCCTGTCAAGATTGAGGCAAGGGATGAGTGGTCATAGGAGGAAACAAGAGCAACAGAGTCCAAAGCTCCTAGGTTCAAGTCTCGGAAGTAACCACAGAGTGTTTTTTTTTTCTGAATACCATTTGCCAAGCATGCAAATTATTTCATGCACAGTCCTCATCCTGATCTGAAAAGTTCCACAATTTACCATAATGTCACCAGTTTCCTGTGCAATTGGTATAAAAAGGCATGATGAAGTTGAGAAAAAATCAGACCAAAGCAAGATGGCACAGTATACTAACCAGGAAATGACCAACACGGTCCTCTGCTTTGGTGAGGCGAGGCAAAAGTATCATGGAACAACTAGGCATCGTTGACATGTTGTGCGGAATTATGCTATGGTGCAAATGGACATCACACTGAACACTATCTGGATTGATGGAAAGACTTACTTTGTATCAGATGATTTGCAATGAAGATTGTGGGTGATCCACTCATTGGATTTTGGTTAACTTTTGTTTTTTTTTGTTTGGAATTTGCTGTTGAACAAATGTGGAATTGGAATTTTTTGTGTGTATCTCTTACGGTTCTCGAGGTAGAATTTGGATGTGTCCTAATCTGCATATTTGAGATGTTTGAGATGATGAAAGGTGCTCCATCAGATAGAGCACCCTCAAGTTCCTATTCATTCCCTGTATTAGAAATTGCGTAACTACATTAGTATCCAAGATAGGAAGCGGATAACAGACTTTTGACTCACCCTGTGTAAGAAAAGTTCACTAAAAAAGAACTCAATAAATTATTGTTTCTGGGTTTTTTCCCCCCCCCCCCTTGAAAAAAAGTAAAAATTTCTGCAAAAAACCCAGTTTGTAATTATTAAATTAATTATTACCTAAAATAATTTAAAAACTTTAAACTTTTACTTATTTTATGTGTTAATGAAAACAGTTGAAAATGAACCTTTAACAACGAGGACACTAAAAAATAAAAGAAAAACCCTCAATGAAAATGGACACAATTAATCATACCACTTATAATAATAATAATAATAATAATAATAATAATAATAATAATAATAATAATAATAAAACAATGGCAGGGAGAGAACAGACAGCCAGGGTCAGGTGAGAGATCAAACCCCTTGTTGTCCCCCTACAGGCGTAAGTCCAAAACGGGGTTAATGAAACACAAAAACGACAAAATTACAAAGAAAAAGAGACACAATTATCATCAAAATTTAATCAACAATAACTAAAGCTTAAGATAAAAAACTAATTTAAAACCAGAAACAAGCATGACAACCTTAATATGCCATTTATCAATATAATAATAATAATAATAATAATAATAATAATAATAAATTCCTACACCCAAACATCAATACTCCCACAAGTGCATAATTTTCCCTCCCTGGCATTTGAGTCCCTTGGGCTTTGGCCCTCTTTTGGGTCCGCCTCTGGGATTGGCTTCCGGACTTGATCCGAGTTTGGTTTCCCCAAACAATAATAATAATAATAATAATAATAATAATAATAATAATAATAATAATGATGATGACACCCTACAAAGATACCTTACAGTTTACACGGGAACAGATCCCACACAAAGACCAGGTATACCTAAAATAAACAAACAGCAAAACAGGGAAATTTTATCTTACATGAACACATATCTTACCACAGTACATTGAAGAAAATCTATCTATAGAATACATACACCTACTTATTTACACTAGGGCTCTTACAGTTATATCCACACTGCGTAGGAAACCAATCCATAAAAATACACAAAAATTATACACCCAACAGAAACCTAAATGGCAAAAGCGGATTGAGTCTGAGATTGACGAAATCCGCAAGCAGTTAGGTAGACTTACACAGTACACTAAAAACAACACTTCATCAAAGCAGAACAAATGCCTCAGATAGTTATTTAAGAAGATTAAAACACACACCATACATGAGCAGCACAATCAACACATTACAGAATATATGGACACATTAAAACAAAAGTTAGCTGCAAAAACACAACGCCTGAAGAGATACAAAACATGCACTCAGCGCAAACAGCAGAACAAGTTATTCGCAAACAATGAGAAGACATTCTATAACCAGTTAAACAAAGATTATACACAGACACAAAACACTGGTCTGCCAACACAAACAGCACTACAACATTATTGGTTGTCTCTTTGGTCTGTCTCAGTTTTTCGGTAATAGAAAAGCTAGCTGGATCAGGGAAGAGGAGCAATAAGCATCCACACCACCAAACATGCCTTATACTGACATAACAACAGATGAACTCTCACAAGTCATTAAACGTACTCACAATTGGAAGGCTCCAGGTGTAGATAGGATTCAGAACTTCTGGTATAAGCGCTTCACCTGTTTGCATCTGGCCCTTGCAAAACAGATCTCCAACACTTTGCAAACACCATAGACATTATCACATTTCCTCACACAAGGAATAACATACATGGTACCAAAGTCACATAAGACTACAGATCCCACACAATGAAGACTTATCACATGCCTGCCTACAGTTTACAAAATAATAACTGCCTGTATCGCAAACAAAATTTATACACACATAGACACAAACAACATTCTCACTGAGCAACAAAAGGGATGCCGTAGAAACCACGTGGGTTGTAAGGAGCAACTCCTGATAGACAGTGTGGTTCTACGGCAAACTCGCAATAAACATCGACACCTCTATGCAGCCTACATTGATTACAAAAAGGCCTTTCATAGTGTCCCACACTCATGGCTGTTATATACACTACGATTATATAAAATAAACCCTACACTTATCACATTTTTAGAAAGTACAATGCTGCATTGGAGAACTACACTACACCTCACATTCAACAGTGAAACCATCACGACTGACAAAATACTGATAAACCGGGGCATCTTCCAGGGTGACTCACTGAGTCCACTCTGGTTTTGTCTTGCACTAAATGCACTTTCCAACAGACTGAACAGCACAACTTATGGCTACACAATTAAACATAATAAATGCTGCCACTACACGCTTTCACACTTACTCTACATGGGCGACATGAAAATCTATGCCTCCACACAAACACAATTGCACCAATTACTTGACATTACACAAACCTTTTCAAAAGACATACACATGCAATTTGGGTTGGACAAATGCAAAACCATTCACATTGAAAATGGAGTACTCAGGGAAGAAGGCTTCACATTAGATGAAGCAGATCACATTGCTGCTATGGAAAATTACGAATTTTACAAATAACTAGGATTTAAGCAAGCCAAGCTTCTGGAGCACAAACACATAAAGAATACACTCACTAAACAATATCTTCATAGGCTAGAGACAATACTTAAAACGCATTTAAATTCCAGAAATTTAATCAAGGCCATCAATACTTATGCCATGCCAATACTCTCCTACTCCTTTGGAGTCATACAGTGGACACACACAGATCTTGAGGGACTTGAAAGGAAACAACGTAAACTGCTTACAAAGGACAGAAAGCACCATCTACACACAGCTATTGAAAGACTCACCCTGAATCTACACTCTGAATTGACATAACAGATGTACACCAGAAACAGACTCAGTCACTCAGAGAATTCTTTCACTCTAAACAACACACATCACCATTACACAAAGCAGTCTGCATGGCTGATACAAAATACACACCTCTGAATCTGAACAGCGTGCAGAACAACCATAACATTCCTACAACATGCACTAAACTTCAATCATGGCTCGGAAAGCAACTCCACGGTAGACATCCTTCTGATCTCAACCAGCCACACGTCGACAAAAAAGCGTCGAACTTTTGGTTGAGTGAAGGGAGTCTCTTTGGGGAAACTGAAGGAACCATAATTGCCATACAAAGCCAGGTTATTAACACTAAAAGCTACAGAAAACATTATCAAAGAATTGACTGACGGGTCTTGCAGGAAATGCCATATCGCAGAGGAAACCATCCAACACGTCATATCCGGTTGCAAAATACTCACACAGACAGATTATTTACACAGACATAACCAGGTAGCCAACATCATACATCAACATCTAGCTAAGATACACAAGCTAAGGGACATTCACACTCCTTACTATAAATATATCCCCGACACTGTCTTAAGAGAACACCACACATAAACTATATTTTGACAGTGCTATAATCACTGCAAAACTATCCCTCATAACAGACCAGACATTACACTAGTAGATAAGCAAAACAAAGTGACTTACATAATTGATATCTCCATCCACAACACACACAATTTACAAAAGACATACACCGACAAAATCACTAAATATACGGATCTTGTACATGAAATAAAACGCCTTTGGGGAGTTAACGGAGTACACATTGTCACTATCGTTGTTTCTGCCACTGGGGTTATTCCACACTCGCTACACAAAAGCCTGTCAACATTAAATTTAAACCCACACTTATACAAAACCTTACAGAAAGCCACAATTCTAAACACCTGTCACATAGTAAGGAAATTCCTACACGCAAACATCAATACTCCCACGAGTGCATAACTTTCCCTCCCTTGCATGAGTCCCTTGGGCTTTGGCCCTCTTTTGGGTCCGGCTCTGGGATTGGCTTCCGGACTTGATCAGAGTTTGGCTTCCCCAAACAATGATAATAATAATAATAATTTTTTGTATTGTATTGTAGCAACAAGCATCTCTCAACCACGAACTCTATATATGAGAACATGGAAAAAAGAAATTGCTCCCCAACGGGCAAAGCCCAAAACGGGGTCAATTTATGGGTTAGATAAAAATGTCGGCAAGATTGAAAACGTTAGTTGAAAAATCGTAATCATTATATAGCTGTACTAATATCATTGCTGGATCAATCCATCCAGCTTGAGAAGAATAAGAACGAACAGATAATTTTAATCTATTTCCCCTAATAACTCTAGAACAACGAAGTCCTATTGAAGCTAAAAAATTTGATGAATCAACACGATCATTAAGAACATTCGCAAGAAAATTGATCATATAACAGGTTCCTAATCTATCGAGAGACCAATAAGCGAATTGATCCCTCACAATACCATCAGAACTACCAAATTCTTTTTTGCAATACTTAAACAATGCATCATGAGACTTCATTAATTTTAAAAATTTTCTATTAGTAAAGCCTGGGAACCAAATAGGAAAACCATAAAGAATTTTAGGCAAAACAACACTTAAATAAATAGAACAGATAATACCAAGTTGACGATAAAAAAAAAGCAAGACATCTGAGACAACCCACTCACCTAGCCACTTCTAAATTTAAACAATCAATATGGGTATTAAATGTGCCATTTGAATCGTACCAGACACCAAGACCTCTGATAGTAGATTCAACAGGAATTAAAGTATTTCCAACTTAATATTTAAAACTTACTTTCATAGTCTTACGAGAGAAACTAATAATTTTCGATTTATTTATATTAATCTTTAAACCATTATCGGAATACCAATTATTAACCTGAATAATTTTGGTCTGAAGCATCAATGCATCAACAGATGATGAAATTCTATTAAAGATTTTTAAATCGTCAGCGAACACAAGAGCTGAAACCGGACCCTCAGCAAACAAACAATTTAAATCGCAAATAAAGAAATTGAATAGCAATGGGTCTAAAGGAGAACCCTGAGGTATACCACTCATAATCGAACCAAAGCAACAATTGCCTATAGCATTAGTAATAAAAAAAAAGTCTGTTCTGCAACATAGAATGAAGCCATTTAATGGTTAGATGATGAATACCTAAATAATGTAACTTTGTCAATAACAAAGAATGATTTACGGAATCAAATGCTTTGGCAACGTCGAGATAACAAACATCCAATTGACTCCTTTCATCCAAAGCAATCGCAATTTCAGATGAAATGCGATGCAAATTCGTAATGGTGGACCTACCGGGAGTAAACCCATGTTGATTGGCAATCTGCAGACTCAGATATTTCCTTCTGAGTTCTTTAAAAACAAATGACTATGATTTTAACAGGAAAAGGCAACACTGAAATCGGGCGAAAATTATCAGGACTATTTGGATTTTTAACCTTAGGCAACGGAACAACTTTAAAAGTTTTCCAAGCTGCCGGATAAACTCCTTTCTGCAAGGATAAATTAAAAATCATCGCTAACGGTACAGCTAACACCTCCAGACAACCATTAAAAACAAAGTCAGGGAGTTTACCTAATGTTATAGAGCTACTAGCTTTAATAGCTTTGCCAAGATTTAATACTTGAGACGCTGAAATTAAATTAGCCTCATGATTATAACAAGGAATTGTTGCCAAGGTTAATTAAATAGTCCAAAGCAACCTGGGTTAAATTAAATCCTCTATTGTTATTAAAAGATTGCTCAAAATGAGACTTTAAAGCCTCCAAGTTATTCAAATCTAGTAAAAAATTACTAGAAGTAGTTGCACTACTCTTGCCCAACAATTTATTAGTAATATTCCAAAACTTTTTTGGATCATTAATCATATCTTCAGATAACTTTTTAAAATAAGAATTATAATCCTGACAATATTGATGCTTAAAAAGTCTCCTAAAATTTTAAAATTGCACTAATATCTTTAGTTTTTTTAAATAATTTATGGAACTTCTTTAATCTCCAATAATTTCGTGTCGGAGAGGAAACCCACACAGGAAAAGTTGTATGAGATTGGTAATTATCCTTTTTTAATGGAACAAAATGTCTAAAGGCATTATAAATAAGATTACGGTAAAAAAATCATTCCAACAAGAATCAACATCAGTATAATTAGCAAAATCATCCCACTGATAACTCTCCAAAAATTTATAAAAACCATAAAAATCAGCCTTAGCATAATCAGTACCCATACTAATCTTCTTGAGGTCAACAGGACCAATATTAATAATAATATGTAATGAAGGATGAAAAACATCTTTCACCAAACAATTAGAAGCATTCATTACTTCAATTACATTATTGGCAAAAACTTTATCGAGAGAACTACCAAATTTATTATAAATATTATTATAATCATTTAATTGATATTCTGCGAGAAAAAGTTCATAAAACTTAAACGCTCTTTTGAATAATCAGAGGATACCTTGCTACATTGATTGTGATAATTAAAGTCACCGAGAAGTAAGTTAACTCCAATCGGTAAGCCATGCATAAAATTGCCTAAGTCAGTAAATACCTGTTCAAATTCTACCGTAAGAACATTAGGGGGAACATAACACAACAATACAAAAAGATCAGCACACCGTCCTAACATACAATTAAATTTCTTTGTGGGAACTTTCACCCCAACAATGTCGATTGAAAAAGTATTAAAAGGTATATAAATACGTTCAGAATATAAATTAGTTGGCACTGCTATTAAAACTCCTCCTCCTCTTCTCCCATCTAATCTATCAGTCCAATAAATTGTAAAACAATCAAAAAATAAACTGTAATCAGAAATTGTAGAGTTTAACCAGGTTTCTGAAAGACATAAAATATGAGAGTTAGATTTATAGATATTCCATGCTAAACCATCCAACTTGGTGCGCAAACCCCTAACATTCTGATAAAAAAATATTAAGTTTCATTATTATTATTCTCTACTGAATTCTCCTCCTGGAAAACCTTCAATTGATCATCATTCAGTTTACCGAAAAACTGCTTCACAGCCATTTAACAGAATCCAAAAAAGTATCCAACTCAGCATTTTCAATAGCTACATAAAACAAATTATAATTATCAAATTTAGTTTTTAATTGAAAACAATCAATATCAGTCATGACAGAAAAATGAAGTTTCAAAAACTCTTTAATATCCTCAACAGATGTCTCGGTCGAAAGATGTGATGAGAATAATTTTGTTACCTGTGATCCTTCAGGACGACTAACAACTTTTAATTTTAAATCAGTATAATTATTATTATTGCCTATTACTCCCTTAAAAGTCCTTTGTGCCCTTACCTTCTCATTCATCACATTACTTTTCCTTTGTAAATTAGCCATGCCTCCATTACTAATAGAATTTGCAAGCACATTTGAAAAAGAATTTGAATTTATTATACTTTTATCACCTTGAGTTGCTACATTTGTAAACTCATTTAAACTATCTCTATTGAGCCCTGAATTGACAATGGGAGAACAAGAAACCTTAGCCTGAGAATTCATTTCAGTAGCATATATAAAATTTAACATAGCATCGCCTGTCTTACCATAACCCTCAACTAAACTTTTTAAATTATCGAGGCAGGATGCAATACGCTGTAATAACTGTACAAACCTTTGCATATTTTGCTCAAAAGTGTTTAAACTCGACTGCAATTCTTTTAATACACTCAAAACACTAATTTTACTCAAGTTATTAGAATCAAACCGTTCAGACTTATCTTTAGGCCTCTCTTCCTCGGAAGTAATAGAAGAAGACTCATCAGCTGAATCGCCGGCTTCATTGCTCGCGTCACCCTGCCTTCTACAATTTCCACAACGCCAGATATTCAATTTATCAAAAACATTATAATAATAATATAATAATAATAATAATAATAATAATAATAATAATAATAAAAATAATAATAATAAAATATAAAGATAATAATAACTTTTTTGCGACAGGACAACAAACAAAATGGATTAAAAATCAAAACATGAAGAAGGTAGTTCTCAAATAGAGAGCAGCGTTTATCATAAAAAATATTCACAAGGGGGAAATTCTTATTAACAACATCGATCAGTTTGTAGGCAGGATCTAGATTCATCACATTAATCCTGCTTGTGCCCAAAAATACCATTGGCTGGTGAAATCTGTTGGGAGTTCGGAACTCGAAGCCCAATCAGACCGAGGGTACAAGGCACAAAACATTTTCCATTGATAACTTTTAACAGTATATTTAAGAGTGCTTTTGCGAGTATATGCTGTTAAGTTAAATAACGAAGCTGGGGAGGCGGGGTCAGGAATGTAAATAGTGCGGGAAAGAAACCGAAGGAAATTTCACAATTTTGCTTGCAATTGATCTAGTAACTGAGCATTTCCTGAGAACCAAAGTCAAGAAGCGTACAGAATTTTAGAAACCACGATTGATTTTTACAAGGTAAAGAAAAGTGTTTCCACTTTTAAAAAAATTAGTAAAGCGTTTAATTAAACCCACACGCCGACTTATTTCCACAAATAATGAAGCCAAGTGGTCAGTAGAGTTTAGTTTTGAATTAAATATCACGCCTAAATCCTTGATGGAGTACAGCGTTGAATTTTATGGAACTTTAAAACAGTCATAAAGATGGTTAGGGACTTTCCGTGAGACGGTTAAGCAGAAGGATTTCGAAGCATTCAATACAAGCCCATTCCTCTCAACCCAACTGTTAACATTTTCCAGCGTGGAAAATATGCAAAGACAATCCTCCCAATTGCGAATAACTGAAAACATTTTGAGATCATCTGCATACAGCAAAAATTTAACCTGGGTTGAGTGAAGATTGAAGCTAAATTCACAGTAAAAATATTAAACAACACTGGGCCCAAAGGAGATCCCTGGGGGACACCACTGCGTATTCTACCAAGCGCATTAACACCCTTAGGATCCCTGATGATAAACCTACGTTCACAAAGGAGAGAGGCAAATCAATTTATTAGATTACCAGCAAGACCAACTTTATCCAATTTATTTAACAGAAGCCAGATATTCACACTATCAATGACTTACTGAAATCCAAATATAGGACATCAACCTGCAACCATCGATCAATATGAGAGGTTAAGTAATGCAGCAAGCTCGCAAGGTTCTTAGAAGTGGATTTGCCCTTCCTGAAAGCATGCTGCTCGTCTGGTAAAATACGTTCAATGAAGGAAGCAAGGTGATGTGCTACATAGGTTTCGAGTACCTTTGCAGGAAAAGGGAGGATCGTTATCGGCCTGAAATCATTAGGTGAAGAAGGCCGCACCGATTTAGGAATAGGAATAATATTCACAAATTTCCAGTCGTTCGTATAGACCCCAGTAGAATTACTGGCAAAAAGCCCTTAAAAATATAATCTGGGATACCATTACAATGGATAAGTTTAGAAGCTGTAGCCTTTTTAGCTATAGTAAAGATGTCCATGGTAGAAATTGGAGGAATTATAAGTTTGTCTTGAAGGCGGTCCCAAAATTGTGAGACACGCTGATCAGATAGAGGTAGAAAGGTAACGTTTCCCATTGTTTTCTCAAAATGGGACGCAATCTCGCGACTGAAAAGTGATTCGACCAAGACTGTGGTAAATTCTTTCTGCCAAAGAGTTCTCTCGCAGTATCCCAGAAGAGATGAGTTCGTGAATTCAAATCCTTTTCCATCGACTCATAGTAGTCAGCAAAATCTTTACTATAAGCGGTTTTGAAACTTTTCCTGGCATAATCGTCCAAAGAGTTAAGATTGTTTAAAAAGCTTGTGAATTGTTTAGTTTTCCATAGATGAATTGTATTTTGGGAAATCCAGTTCAGAAACGTTGATCTCTTCAACCTAATTTGAAATTATTGACCAAAGGGACATTTTTTGTAATAGCGGCAGAAAATCAATATACCACCATATCCCACATCTGTTCAACAGACTGAAGATCATCTAAAGCCGACGAATCGGTTAGTAGGTCATTGTATAGATTCGGAAAGTTTGCCTTTCTAAAATCTTGTCGATAAGTGGTGACGGGGTTGGCAGTGAACAATCCAATTCGCTAACCACGCTCAAGGCAGGATGGGATTTATCCTCAGGCTTTATTATCGAGCAGGCACGCTTGACAACAATTTGCACAGAGGCAAAAATCCGGTCGAACATATTGCCATAAGAGTTCTTAACACTGTTATAATTCTCTACTCCTAGTTCTGCCACTCAAGCATCAACTAGCCCGTGCCTCGTAAAATTAATATTATTGAAATTAGGATTTATGGCAGCTAAGATGTCAGTAAAATTAAAGTCTCCTGTAAAAATATTAACTTCCTTCAGAGTTACCATAAAATCAGCCAACTCTTCTGAGAATTGCTGATATTGATTGATTGTGACTAACAGTGGAATGTACAGGGGTCGGAGCATTAAAATATATTTTTCAGGACCAGAGAAAAATAAAATTTCAGGACAATTTTTAGCAAAGCTTTTATAGTGAGGAATTCGGAGCAAAGAATCTTAAATGTATGGATTACAGCTAGTGCATTTGAAATTTTAACTTGTATGATTTAATCAGTGATTGATTTTCTGTTTGTGTTTTTGCAAGAATTAATTTTTTTAATATATATGAACAAATTTACAATTTAAATGGATATCAACAATTCACAAAGATATTCAACATGTTATTTCTATAACTTATTATTCAGAAATTTTCTTTTGTAATTTTGAAAGTCTATTTCGTAAAACATTTAATTTTACTGTTATTTTATTTACTGTTAATGTGGCAAAGAGAAGGGCAGGGAAGGGGGGGATGTAAAGAGAGCGAGGGTGGCAGGAGAACATAAGAGGAACTTGGATTCCTGGTCAGCAACAATCAAATAGATGTTTACAAAGAGAATCAAGATATCATTAACAAGATTAATGTGCTTGGTGGATTGACTGAAAATTCATTTTCGCTTAATACAGAAAGCTTGCCAATCACCTAGATGCTGCTATAACAATTTTGAACAAAAGAAAAAAATTTTAGAAAAGAAAAATATTAACATATGCTAAAAAATCTCTCCTCAGAAGAATTTCTTTTCCACCAAGAGAAAGATAATCTCCAGGGAAGTAGACTTTAACAGACCTACTGTTAATGAAATAAATCAAATCACAGCATCTCTTCAGAATCCAGCACAAGCTATACTTGCTGTTCATACAGAGTTTGATCATACTTATACTTCAACAAAATCTTGATAAAAATAATTCCCAAATTTCCCCCCCTATTACACAAAGTATAACATTCCAAAATCTTATTCTTCAATTTATTTATATTATCATTAGGCTTGCATGTACATTTTTACAACTGACAAAAAAATAAAATATATATTGTGCTAAAATGTCTTTGTAAGCATTTGGTAAATAAAATGTGTTTAATTTTTTTATATTTAAAATATGGTTTTATTTTTGACCCAAACGTCAGTTATTTCAATATGAACGTTAACTGCCCGATTAAAAATGAAAAAACCTACTGCTAATTTATATCAAAATGATGCATTCTTAAAAAATTGGTCTGTACTTCTTCATATACTGTAATTTCTTTTAAATCTATAAATTAATCGGACAAAATTCTATTCTAAAATTCTCTTTTTTGTTTGTTTACATCCAGAGTTTTTATTCTTTTTTATTTATTATTTGTGGAGTTTGATAAAAGAATGTGACGTGGGGGGGGGGGGGGGGGGGG
>JAHWFO010075106.1:3442309-3467036 GCA_023313115.1 Rhysida immarginata | reverse complement strand
AGAGGTGGGTCACTTTCTTTCTCGTCTTCCTCTACTACCACAGATGCGGGAATCTCTTCGTAAGGCAGGCCAGCCGCCTTGAATCCTGCAACGATGCAGTCTGGTCTGACATCTGCCCAGGCTTTAATAATCCATGAGCACACTGTGCTACATGATGCTCGTTTGTCTCTTATACAAATCTACAGTTTTATTCAGATCTTGAGAAAATTGTGCACACTTGACCTTCTAAGCAAGAGGAAGAGCGCTGTCTGCCTGAAATTTCTCAAAAATAATTAATAATGAGTTAATTAATGAGTTAAATAAATTGCGTAGTTTCTTTTCCCTTCAAAAAGAGCTTTGTTTTTGAGCTCAAGAATCTCTTTCCACTTTCACTATCACTCCTTCATTCCTTTCCATTGTTAGGACGGTTCCATCTGCTTAATAAAAGGGGAAGGATACAAGCGGATGCTGTGCGGGACAAGAGTGGAAAACAAAAAAGTACAGCGACAGCAAACAACGTGAGCAGAAGCAGTAATTTAACTCTGCTAATTTACATGCAACAATGCGAATTTTTGTAATTGATCTTAGACTTAGTGTTAAAAAGTAACTCTCAACACGATGACTGAATGATTAAGGTCAACATTCATGTATGGCTAATTAATGCTAGGCCTATTGTTAAATATGGGTCATTCCATGTCAAGTGAACCAATGGAAAAACGTGACCATCTCCGATTTTATTTATACTTGGTTGTCATGAAGTACCAGCTGAGGTAGGTAAAAGTACAAAATATCAGATTTTTATGTCTTGTAGTTTTCCATTATACCCTTCTGAAGTATGGGAAAAAAACCAAAATTTTCCGCATATATGCACGAGCGGGAAAAGTACCAAAATGTAGCTTATGTTATGAGCTTTAATTTGATATGTCACATGGCTACTTTTGGAAGAATAAATTTTCAAGGTCGCACAAAAAATTTTTGAAAACTGAATTTTTCAAAACCCTGTATTTTGAAAATTTTGAGAAAAATTCTCATAGAAACACACATATTTCAGCATCATGTCCTACAAGTTTTGTTATGGGATCGCAATGGGATCATATTTTTTTACAATTTTAACGAATATTATGCACACTGGGTAAGAATATATGACACAGGAATATTGCACTTAATTCTAAAATTCCATTCCTTTGTACAGGAAGTGTTCGAGCTGTTCAAAAACAAAAATCCTACTGATAAGATTGGATTTTGAAAATTCACTGATTTACGACCTAAACATTGTGTCTTGGCTGGAGGAAGTGGTACCCACTACCCACACAGTCTGCGTTTACACAACACACCAGAATGTTAAATTAATGCTACAAGTGTTGAAATTCAAAAAAATTTACACTAAATGATGGCATAGATATAAGTAATTAAAATTCCTGTTTAGTAAAGTTAATGTGTGAATAGCCAGGCACAGCATGCCACCTTAACAAATGTCTTTCATGTCCATGTGTAGATAATTTGAAAGATGAGTTACAGTTGCTGCTAGATAATAAACTGGTGGACAACATTACATACAAGCAGTGGGTTTCTGTTGACAGATGTAATTTAGTAACATTCATCAAAACTGGAGATGAGTTTGTAGAATCTTTGTATGAGCAGTTGTTGATTTTGAAGATACAATCTTTTATTGCAAGAAGACAGGCAGAATATTATAATTACTTGAAGCAGAACATTGGAGAAAATGAGACTGTGGTACTGTCAGGTTCCCACGAAAATGCCCCCGAGTTTTTGAAAGTGCTCACTGCGTGGGCTGCAGTCGTGGACGAGTCCACAGCACTGATAGGGAGGGAAACGTGCAGCAGGAAGCAACTGCTGCTTTCCGGATCTTTCCCGTTTCCCTGTTCAACCACATTGAAAATTATAAAGTTCATCAATTGATTACTTTATAACTCTACATTGATGAAATTATCTAATTCGAAGAGAAAGCGTAGCGAATCTTTGCGCACCCTCCATGCATGTGACAAGGTTCCCTATCAGTGCTGTGGACTCGTTCACAACTGCAGAGTGCGCAGTGAGCTCTTTCAAAAACTCAGGGGCATTTTCGTGGGAACTGGACAGTAAGTATGGACTTTGTCGAAAATTATTCGTTCGTACTACAGGATGAGGCCCAGTCTTTTCATTGGAACAATGATCAAGCAACTGTTTTTCCTATAGCAGTCTACTACAATGATCATAATGATATACACTACAAAAGTATTTTATGTATCTCTGAATGTCTACAGCATAACACCACTGCTGTTGATTTATTCCAGAAACAGCTTATCTCTTTTTTGAAGTTGGAAGTAATTAGAGATTTGAAAAATTTTTACTGCTTCTCAGATGGTACAGCAGCGCACTTTAAAAACAGGAAAAACTTTTCAAACTTATGCCACCATGTTCATGATTTTGGAAGTGAGATGGAGTGGCATTTCTATGGGAAAGGAGTGTGTGACGGTCTGGGTGGTACTGTAAAAAGACTTGCAGGAAAGGCAAGCCTACAGCGGCCTTACGACCATCAAATCATAACACCAGCACAGCTGCTGTTTACACGGAACGAGGAAAACATCGACTCCACGCAGTTCTTCTTCAAGGAAGCACAATACAACAAAGAGGAAAAAATTTTTGCAGATAGATTTCTGTCTACAAAACAAATACCAGGCACACAGAAATTCCACAGTTTCATCCCAGTGTCAGATAAGGTGTTGTTGACAAAGGTATTTTCAAGAAGTAAACAGTCATGCACTTTTCTGTGTTAGGAGCAGGTGTACAACAGAAGCTGAAGCTAGCAGAAGTAAAAGGATATGTTACATGTGAGAACAACAATCATTGGTGGCTTGGTGTAGTTCTGGACAAAAATGAGACAGCACAGGCGGTGGAACTGATGTTTCTGCACCCAGCAGGTCCTTCTCCATGATTTACTTTTAAAAGTGACTGTCCAAATAAACGGACTGTGCCTCTCTCTAAGATCCTCACCCTTGTGCAACCTAGATGTCCCAATGGCCGTAGTTATTACCGCAAAGTGCAGACAACAAGATGGTGATCAGTTGATAGTTCTGCCCCTCTTCTCACACGAGTATCTAACACTGATCGGAATAAGTCGGCTGAAACGATTACAAAATCAATCTGTGACTTCTGGTCCATTGCATCCCTGTACCAGGTATACTTATGGACATCCCTGTGCTGGAAGAACGTGTTTGTGATGGAAAGTCCATTGTTGCAACAGAAATCCAACAAGCACCTCCCATTCGTTTTTAAATCGGAGTCACCATTCCTCCCAATCACGCCTTTCCACGTTTGGTCATCAGCCCCTACGTGTGCATTGAAGTCGCCCACCAGGATGGCAGAATCTGCACTCCCTCTCCTGCTAAGAGCGGCATCAACTTCATCTAGAAAAAGTGGGTACTCTGTGACTGCATTCGGAACATATGCAACGAATAGAGAGAGAGAGACAGTTTCCCTATCTGAAGCCTCAGGAGACACAGTCTTCCATCTAAGGGGTCCAATCTGCAAGATAATCTGCCAGCTGGGGACTTGTGAGTATCCCCACTCCCGCCTGGGCAGTCATGTTAGGGTCGACACCAGAGTAGAAAAACTTCCACCCTCCTTCTAAGTCCGCAGTTCCAGAACCCGGACGTTTCGTAGAGGTAATACCTATAATATCCAGTCGATACCGTTTGGGTTCCTCCACTAACTCCGATTCCTTTCCTGTCATGGAGAATACGTTCCAAGTGCCGATTGACAGCACCCGATCCCGTTGTCGCTTTACTTGTTTCTCCTGCTGGGTAAAGGCATGCGCTGCCCCCGACAGTTTCCCCAAGCGCATAGCGGGTGCACTGGTAGGGCTTCTCGGAGGCATTGCTCTAAGATAACAGCCAGGAGACAGTCGACTATTTTTCGAACGAGAGCCTCTGCCTAATTCCCGAACGCGGGTGACTTTAACCTGCGCCACACCCGATGCAGTATGAATTCTCTCAGTCGTCGACATCATGAGATATATGTTTGTTTGGATACTCTTCGTCTCACTTCTCAACCATGACCTTTCTGGTAAGGGTGACCCTAAAGTACCAGTACTACAACCAGTATAGCTCACAGAATCCCTGAAGCACCCAAACCCCTGACCCACGGTAAGGGGCCTTCCACTCAGGGGTTCAGATGGGAGGCTTCTGAAAACGGAGGAGAGCGTGTTGCATAGGTGGAAGGAATACTTTGCATCTCTTCTTAATCCGGTGACAGCAACAACTGAGGCACATGAAGTGCACCTTGGAGCGGAGAATAGTCACGGTAGTATCACTGAAGCAGAAGTCAGAAGAGCAATTAAGTCCCTGAAGACTGGCAAAGCTGCAGGTAATGATGAAATCCAGTCCGAGATGTTAAAGGCCTTAAATCAGGATGGTATCCTGTGGCTGACTCGAGTGTGTCAGGTTACTTGGATATCTGGACAGGCCCCTAAGCAATGGCAGACAGGAATTGTGATCCCTATCTTCAAAAAGGGAGATCAGAGAGATTGCAACAACTATCGAGGCATCTCTTTGCTCAGCATTCCTGAGAAAGTGTACGCTAAGTGTCTGGAGAAGAGAAGTCGGGAAATAGTCGACTCTAAACTGTCGGGGGAGCAGTGTGCTTTTCGACTTGGCCGAAGCACGACGGATCACATCTTTGCTGTAAGGCAAATCTTTGAGAAATCCTGGGAGTATGCAAAAGAGGTCTACGCTTGCTTTGTAGACCTCGAAAAAGCACATAACAAGAGTTCCTCGGGAGAAGCTTTGGCAAGTGATGCAAGAGTATGGAGTGGATGGGCAATTACTGGTTGCTATCATGTCTCTGTACGAAAGCTCTGAGATGTGTGTCCAGGTAAATGGCATTAAGTCAAGACCGTTCACCGCGGGTGTTGGACTCAGCCAAGGGTGCGTACTGTCGCCCCTCTTGTTCATTATCTTTATGGATTGGATAGACAGGGGCAGCCGAGGCGATGAGCGTGTTTGTGTGGGTGACTGCCTGGTGGAGAGGTTGCTCTTTGCTGACAACCTTGTCCTCCTCGGGTCTTCTCGCACGAACCTTCGGCATGCACTAGACCGGTTTGCAGCCAAATGTGAAGAAGCTGGGATGAAGATCAGTGTGGCTAAAACTGAGGTTCTGGTCCTTTCAAGACAGCCTGCTCAGTGCGCTCTCCATGTTAGGGGAGCCTCATTGAGACAGGTGGAGAAATTCAAGTATCTCGGGATTGCATTCACGAGTGATGGACGGCAGGAGAAAGAATTGGATGCGCGGATCGGTGCAGCAAGCTGTGTCAGACGCAAACTGTGGCGAACCGTGGTAACGAAACGCGAGCTGGGTAACAAAGCCAAGCTCTCAGTCTTCAAATCTATCTTTGTTCTCATTCTCACCTATGGTCATGAGGCTTGGGTAATGACCGAGAGTGCGATCGCGGGTACAAGCAGCCAAAATGAGATTTCTGAGATGTGTGGCAGGTGTTACCCTACTAGATAGAGTGCACAGCAGCACAATAAGGGAGTTTTTAAGTGTTGAGCTGCTACTTCTCCGCATTGAGAGATCTCAGTTGCGCTGGTATGGCCACGTGATACGGATGCCGCAAACTGGTCTTCCTAGGCAGTTGTTATTTTCCAAGCCGATGGGTAAGAGACCAAGCGGTCGGCCTAGAACCAGGTGGCTAGACTACATTGAGAATCTGGGTTCGAGTCGCTTGGGTATTACCAGGGAGGACATGCACCTGAAGGTGGAAGATCGCGATCGCTGGAAATCCTCCATAGGGCTGCTGCCCCCGCGACCCTAACGGATAAGCGTGTTTGAACAGTAAGTAAGTACATAATATAATCCAACTGGTGCGTTTCGCAGCATTGGCCATGGTGAAACAATGAATGCTTAATGAAAGTGAAAGTGATGCTTAATTTTTTTTAGTCATATAGAAAACTTTAAATAGTTTTTGTTTCTATTTTTTACTTAATTTTTTATTGGCAAACTCGAATGGGGCGGGAGTGGGGTTTACAGTGGTTAAAATAATTAAGTTGACACCAAGCTGAAAATAAAAAATTTTTGTCATGTTCGCAGAAACAATTCAAAAATCGTGTCTATCATCATTTAATATAATATTTATTTGTATGTCTAGTTTACATATCTGGGGTTTCAAGTGCAAACATCTCATACATTTAAAAATAAATTTTTTTTATACATTGTGTCATATTAACTAACTCAAAAAATTAAGTTGACAGAGACAATTTGCCAAATCAATCCATAAAAGTATTGAGTGTTGTTGTAAATTAATAACTTGTATGCCCATCCTTGGCTTTGATTACAGCTTGTAATCTCTTTGGAACACTTTGAACAAGTTCTTGTAGGG
This sequence comes from Rhysida immarginata, assembly GCA_023313115.1. Taxonomy (NCBI): domain Eukaryota; kingdom Metazoa; phylum Arthropoda; class Chilopoda; order Scolopendromorpha; family Scolopendridae; genus Rhysida; species Rhysida immarginata. The sequence goes on along the minus strand of JAHWFO010075106.1, from coordinate 3,460,681 downwards.
TATTTATGGGGAGTTCCCCCTACTCTTCCTGTAGTGCAGCTTGGAACTCGGCTTTACATTTCCTTTTTTCTTGTGGAATTGATCTGTCAAGCAAATCCCATACATGTTCAATAGGATTTAAATCTGGATTTAAATGGCCCTAATTTCCCTGGCCATTCCAATGCGTGTATCTTCTTTGTTTGCAAATATGTTGTTACTAACCTCGATGTGTGTTTCGGATCGTTATCCCTTTGAAAGATGAAATTTCTTCTCAATTTTAATTCACTTGCTGATTGTACTAAATTTCTTTCCAGAATATCCTTGTAACCTTCTGCATTCATCGTCGCTTCGCTAAAGTCGAGAATACCAGTTCTGTTGAAAGAGAAACATCCCCAGATCCTAACAGATCCTCCTTCATAGTGGGCTTCAGATATTTCATATTGAGAGCTGTTCCTCTGGGTCGCCACACACATTCTTCTTTTCTGGCCAAATAATTCAAATTTGGACTCATCCTACCAAATGATGTTTTTCCAAAACTCGAAAGGTTTCTGGGAATATTTCTTTGCAAATTCCAATCTTTTCTTCATTTGTTGTTATTTTGTTGGCTTGCTTCTTGCAATTCTTCCATTCAGTCCTACTTCTTTTAATCTATTTCTGATAATTTGACTTGAAGGAACGTCTTTATCATTAAAAAACACATCTTTCTTTATGTCTTCGGTATTTGTCCTGGGATTTATTAGTCTTTTGCTTTATCAGTCTGTCTTATCTTGCAGTAGTCATTCTTTTCCGTCCACGACCAGGCCAAGTTGACACAGTTCCAAGTTTTGAAAATTTCTTTAGGATCTTCCTTACACCTTCTGCTGAAATGTCATGTTTTTTAGCAACTTTTCTCAAGGATTTCATTATTTCATAATCCTTTATCACCTCCATATGTTTCACTTCCGATAACTCCTTATTTCGAGGCATGGTTGTAGCCTATTCAGTGCAAAGAGCGTTTCTGATACTAATTAACATATTCATTTGTGATTTACCTGACGGACGAGTCCGTTTTACGCAAAAAGGTAACAGTAATATTGGATAAAACGCTAGAAATTAAGGTGTCAACTTAATTTTTTGAGTGCTCAAATGTGCCACTAAGTAGAAAAATTTTTTTAGTTCCTAATGTATGGGATGGTTTTACTTGAAACCCCAGATATGTAAACTAAACACACAAATATAATATTAAATGATAGACACGATTTCTGAATTGTTTCTGTGAGCATGACAAAGATTTTTTATTTTTAGCTTGGTGTCAACTTAATTATTTTAACCACTGTATGTCCGATGGTGGCAGGGTTCCTGTCCTGGACCCGAAGGGGGGAAGGGAGTGGGGTCTGACGAACTTCAAACGAGAATAGCATATAACAGTGAACAAATTGGTATATTAGAGTGCATTATACAGTATATATGGTACACATAGCCTACAATGATAAGAGAGGCTATGACTGTACATTAATTCTGTCCCCCCCCCCCCCTGCAATTTCCAGTCTACTTTTACGTCACCAAAAGCTAAACCGCGCACTGATACCGTTTTATGTATTAAAATTTTTCTTGCTGCCATTTATTGATAATAATTGAACAATATAGACATGACATTAAATAAATTTGTAAAATTAATGGTGAAAACTGAAATAAATTTTCTACCAGTAAAATTTTTAACAGCTACATTTTAATGTGACGTGGTCACTTGTTTTTTAATTTTCATTGTTATAGTTATAGCTTGAGTGTCCTACAGTTAAGGTTAAGTCCTGTTTATCGTAAGTTTTTCGATATTGCGTTATATCTAACAATTGAAGGAAAAATCTTGTGTTAAGGAATGAATAGTGTGACGCCACTTTTTGTTTACTTTCTGTTCAAATTTAATACAGTAGAACCTTGTTTTTACGAACTTGCATTTTACGACGTAATTCTGAAATCCCGACCCCCTCCTGTTAATTTCCATACAATAAACTTTAAGTTTTACGACGAAATTCAGATTTTACGAAGTTAGAAGTTGTAATTGGTAGTAAAAAATTTTATTAAAAAAGTGAAAATTTTGTCGTGTGAGTGCACTGGTCGCATTTTGTTCATTTGGCCTATGTTATCGCCATCGTGATCGATGATTAACTGGACTAGTTTCCGCCGTCGCCAACAGAGGGCGCCATACGTGATGCAAACTAGAGAGCCTAGAAAGAGGAACTGCTTCCTTTTTGTAGGCTCTCTATCCAAACAAAAGTGAAACTGAACTTGCAGTCTCACCTGAAGATGATGATAGCGAATTTGAAGAATTTGAAGAGTGGGAAATCCTGAAAAGTAAGCCAAATTTTTAATCTGAATTCTTCGAGCTTGTTAGTATTGATGTTAATCTGAATTCTCCGACGTTAAACAATAATGAAATTTGCGATCTTATCAAAGATGGTGGCGAAGAAGAACATGTGGATGACAATGACGAGAAATTGGAAAATACGACATTCAAAGCAACATCCTCACAAATTAAAAGCTCCTTAGAAACTAAAAAACCATCTGTATGCAACTAATAAATGTATCAGACGATATTTTTGACAGTTTTTTGAATTTTCAAACTACTTAAATAATGATATAACTTCAAATATGCAACAAACAACAATTCTAAAATATTTTCAAAACTCGAATACTTAATCAGTGTATTTCTATTAAAAATATTGCCTATTAAAAATTCAGTGCCTATTTACGAGGTTTTTGTTTTTTTGGGGGTTTGTTTTTTACGAAGTTCAGATTTAACGAATAAATATTATTGGTCCCCTGAAATTCGTAAAAACGAGGTTCTATTGTAATAACTTTGTAAAGGGTTACAGCAGTCCTCCCTTAGAAAAGGGCTACAAGACACTTTCTGGTGTCCCTTTTGTAATAGAATTCCTCTGAAATTTGGTGTAGTAGTTCTCCCTGTTATTTAGGCACAGGTTTCCATTTTTGTCTTTGTTGGGACAGAAACTCCGTTGTCGGACAAAAACTCCATTTGTACATGAACGGAAACTCCTTTATCGGACGTTAACTCCGTTATTTGCCCAGCCCTAAATTGCGTTGAATTAATTGTTGTAAAATTGTTGTTATAATTGATTATTTGAAGATTCTGAGTTTGCTACTTACTGATTATTATCCTGTTTGAATTGATGTAAATATTTATCTTTATTATCTGTAATTTGTAAGAAAATTTCTGTGAGAAAATCGCCCACGCTTTGAAACGTGCGTGCTGGCGATGACGCCATTTTCGGCCAGAGCTTAGAAGTAAAGGCTGGTTCCCACTGGCGTGGAACCGCGGCGTAAATACCGCGCGTGACGTAAGCAGAGCGGATTTGACGTCACACCGCGGTGTAAAAACCGCTACCATCTAGAGTTGAGATGGATACAACTTTACCTCGATGGTAAAATTCGTCGAGGTAGCATCCGCCAATGAATTCAATGCATTTTGTGTGACACTGACAATCTCCTAAATGGCAACACATTTGGATAGTATCTTTTTGGGGTGCAGCAATCTTACGAACATCATCAAATAAACAGCAACACGCTTGCTTGTATCTTCGTCCATTATTGTATATTTGCAAACACTTAAAACACTACGTACATTTTTCCATTTTTTTATGCGTCCATTAAGAGAAAATGCTAAGCGATCGAAGAGACTCTTGGGCTGTAGCATAACATGCCGCAATAGTGGGAACTGATCGGCGGAATTACCACTGTGCTTAACCACGGCGGTTTTAACTGTTCTGCTTTGCGTGGTGGAGAGTGGGAACCAGCCTTAACTTGCCTGAAATCCGGAAGTGGAGTGAGAGCTTCACCCACGCCACCACCAGGAGGCAGCTCAACGACAATGAGACCAGGATATAAAAGCAAGCAAGGCATCCAAAATTTAGAGTCGAGACGGATAGGACAGACTGGACGCCAACAACAATGACGAGGCAGAAGCAGACGCTATGGGCCTCGGAACAGGTTTGTTCCAGGTGGATTGAGTTCCTGTTACAATGTTGATTTAAACACTGGTGAGGCTTAACCTTCTCTTGTTAAGGAAAGAGACCACATGGTAACTTTTGTACTGATCAGTTTTATTAAGATTAATGGTATACCTTATTTGTGTTATTGTTGAGTTTAGATTATTGGATTCTTTGTAATGAATAGTTAGTGTAATACTTAAGTGAGAATAGTAATAGTTCAGTGAAAATTGAATGTGGATTTTAAATGTAACAGGAATGGATTTAGTGAAGATTTATAGCTGTTATTAGCAGGATTATTAGAATGTGATCTTTGTTTATTGTATTGTAGAAGGAGTTAAGAATTGTTATGACTATTATGGATTGAATTTAGCAATGTGTTATCGGTAGACTGTGGAACTATTAACTTTGGGAAGTGACTAAGATTTGTCTTGTTTGTTATTATAACGGAAATAGTGACTTAACGGTTTAGAATCAATTTAGTAGAATGAGTTGTAAACTGTTTATTGAAATTGTTGATTATGAATTCGTATTAGTAAACTGAGATTTTTATGAATTATGAATAATGTTATGTTAATGGTGATTAGTGAATTATTGTAGTTTGGAAGTATTATCGTGTTTATGGTTTGTTTATGATTGTTTATTCTTGTAAGGCAATTAGTATAAGGTCGAGGTTAGCACAATGGGAAGCTAAACATTTACTATTACTGGGGAAGGTTTGGTTGTGTTTTAATTATGGTGTGCATACTTGGTACTTGTTATTGTGTGGGGATTAGGAGTAATTAGTTTTGTAGGCAGTGTCAGAGTTGGCCCGCGACAGGAGGCCTGGTCCCTTTGGTTCGGACAGGTGTCTGGGTTTTGTGAAAGCCTACCGGTTTTTGAGTTAGCAAACCGCTTTTAGTAGGTAAATTTATCCACTACAGATACCACTCCCTTTTATTTATGTGTTACACGACTTTGGGAAGTTAGTCCCTTGCTGAGGTTTGACACTGTAGACTTATGCATAGCCTTAATTGGGAACTTTTGTGGTTTAGACTTGTGCTAGCTCCTTTCCTGATCATTAGTTTGTCACTGTTGCTGGTCTTGCAATTTGGATGCAACTGAGAGCTTGCACTTTGCTTCTCTGATTATCTAGTTCCTTTTGTATGTATCTTTTCAATGTAAATTCTGGAAATAATACTTCGTAGCGCATATCACGAGTCCCACCCTTTTTCTTAATTTTAGTCGGCACCCTTCTTCGGAAGGACTGTCGGCAGGTTACCACATTATAAAGTTCAAATGAATATCTTTACCTGATGCTTGGAGGATCAGCTCCAGTGTGATTTCTTTGAAATTGGTGGTAGAGACTTTACAATACAATAAAGGGAGAACAGTTTCTGACTAGTTTTGTCATTTATTCCCAGCTTTATCAAGGACAAACTACACTAGATGCTTCTCAGCCTTATATACAGAAAATATGGTACAATGGAGTAATATGACTGGATAAAATACAACGAATGGCAAGATAAAAGCAAAGAGTAAATATAGTCTGGGTACAATGAAGGTACGAGGATAGCCCAGAAAGTAATGCACCACGATTTTTTTCTCCGTCCCCCAACAATGGTATGAATGCCAAAATTGAGATATGCATTCTTTGAAGTTTTTGGAGTGTGTGCGCAAAGTTTCTTCTGACAGCGTACGTGCAGCAATGGAACAACATGGCGTCTGTAAGTGATGTACAGGGTGATTATAATTAAAGTTACGATTTCAAAAATTGACAATTTGAAAACTACTCGCCAAAATGACCTGATATATTTGCAGAACAATCGTGAGGCAATGGAATTTTGTTTGGCGAAGGAAAAAAAATAGTTCCAAAATCTGCCGTTACATGGCGCTGGCAGGGTAATGTCATGGGGAAAACCAAAAATGGATTCGTGAACACAGGAATGTTGTTAGCCAAAAGGAATCAATAGAGTTCAGGGGTTTACAAAAACTTTATTAGCAAAAAGACAAGAATACGTGTTTACAGTGATAACAGTGATAATGCCAAAAAAACAGAGCTTCATGGAACAAACATCTTACTGATGATTAAGGCAGAAGTTGTTCGATATGCCCTCCGCCTTGTTCTGCTACTAATTGGAAGCGCAAAACAGCATGCTCCACAACAGATCGGAGGGTATCTTGTACTGATGCAATGGATGTGGTGTGTGATGCTTGCCTTCAAGTCGGCTAGATTCTCAATCCACCCGCTGTAAACAACATTCTTCAGGTACCCCCAAAGCCAGAAATCACACGGGTTGGAAAACGTGGAACGTGGCGGCCACGTGGTTGGAAAATGGCGGCTTATGATCCTAGCATTTCCGAAATGAGCACTCAGCAGTTGCTTCACAGGAGTAGCAATGTGCGGAGGAGCGCCATCTTGCATAAATATTGTGCGATCCACACACTGACGCTGCTGAAGTGCCAGAAGGACGTGGTTATGCAAATGTGCTTCATACCACTTGCCAGTAATGGTGCAGGTAATGGGACCTGCAGGTGTGATCACCTCGAAGGAAAACGGACCGACGATAAACTGTAAAGTTATTCCGCACAACACAGTGACCTTTTCAGAGTGAACAGGTAATGGCTGTAGCGGATTCTCGGTCGCCCATATCCTGCAATTTTGCGTATTTACAGAACCTTGCAAATGGAAGTGGGCTTCGTCAGACCACAGAATGTTCCATGGCCATTCGTTGTCCACTTCCATCCGAGCAAGAAATCGTAGTGCAAAAGATTCACGTGCTTCCAGGTCAGCAGGTAGCAACTGCTACACATGAGTTATCTTGTACGGGTAACAGCGCAAGATGTTCCATAGGACTTTACGCACCGTGCTGCTCGGCATACCCAGCATTCAACCAATTCCCCGTGCACTGCTGATTCCAACATCACTGTTTGTCTGTTCTTGTAATGCTGTAGCCACATCTTCCACTGCCGCAGCCGAAAATGGTTTCCTTCCTCTACACCGTTTCACGTCAAATGAACCGGTCTCTTCGAATTTAGAAATCACTTTTCGCAGACCATCTGTGGTTATTGGACCCGATTTTATGGATTTTAATGTCCAAAGCTTCCTAATAGCTGTTAGGGCACACTCATCGTTCTTATAAAAAAGCTTCAAGCGCAGAACACGATCCTTCATAGTCAGAGTCATGATGAAGCATTCAAGCAAAGAGCTGGTGCTCTGCATTTTTATGGCAGCTACGTCTGCAGTGCGCATGTCATGTATTAGTAATTTGCATATCTCCAGACAATGTGAACCCTGCCAGCGCCATCTATCGGCAGATTTTGGAACTATTTTTTTCCCTTCGCCAAACAAAATTCCATTGCCTCATGATTGTTCTGCTAAAATATCAGGTCATTCTGACGAGTAGTTTTCAAATTATCGATTTTTGAAATCATAACTTTAATTATAATCACCCAGTACATTACAAGCAGCGTGTCGTCATTGAATTTCTCACTGTGGAGCAAGAAACAGTTGGAAACATTCACAAACATTTATATGCAGTTTATGGAGCATCAGCAGTCAATAGAAGTACGGTTAGTCGCTGGGCATAGAGGGTGAGGACATCAGAAAGCGGTTCGGCAGAGCTTCAAGATTTGCCGCGGTCGGGGCGGGCATCCTCGGCTGTCATACCTGACAAGATGTAGCGTGCTGATGCGCTCATTCGTCAGGATTGACGCAGAACGGCTCGGCAGTTGGCGCTGGAGCTGTCAACCAGGAAAGGAAGAGTGGGTGAAATCAACCGTGCTCTTGATTACACAAAAACGTGTTCACAATGGATTCTGTGCAGTCTTACGGAGGAACACAAAGCTCTGAGAAAAACATTTCTTCTGAGTTGCTGAAACGTTTTGAAGCTCAGAGGGAAGCTGTCTTGTCCTGGATTGTGACAGCTGATGAAACCTGGGTGCATCATTTTGAGCCCAAAACAAAACAACAATCGATGGTATGGCTTCATCCGCACTCTCCACAGAAGAAAAAATGCAAAGCAACTGCTTCTGCTGTAAGGTCATGATCACTGTGTTTTGGGACTGTGATGGTGTCATAGTCGTTGTGATGCCGCGAGGACGCCATAACAACCCAGGTGATAGTTTGCTTCAACACGATAACGCTCGCCCTCACACTAGTTTGAGGACATTGGAACAGATCACGACACAGGGTTGCACAGTGTTACCCCATCCAACCTACAGCCCTGACCTAGCACCCTCAGACTTTCACTAGTTTGGGCCATTGAAGAATACCATTCGTGGAGGACATTTTGAGGATGATGAAGAGGTGATTCGCACAATGAAGACATGGCTGTGTGAACAGAACAAGGATTGGTACCGACAGGGCATACACGCCCTTGTGTCTCGCTGGAGGAAGGCCATAGAACGGAACGGAGATTATGTGGAAAAATAGGGAGAATAGAAGAATCATCATTCTTTCGTGTGTATAATTATTGTGTTCAATAAATAATTGTTGAAGAAAAAAATTGTGGTGAATTACTTTCTGGGCTACCCTTGTAGAAGCAAAATAAACAGCATAGGTATACATTGATTGGATAAGAATGAAAAGTAAAATTCTGATTTTTTGTAAAATTCCTTGACTTTTTCCCAGTTACAATAAATTCCCTGACTTTTCCCGGTCGCTAGCCACCCTGAGTACACTATAAAAGATAGAAATACACAGTGGCGGCTCATAACTAAAATTTCTGGGGGTGCTGCTTCAGAAAATTGTAATTTTTTCACGAACTAGAGAATAGCTACTGACATTAAGCTTAAGAATCTTGTAAAATACATCCATAAGAAAAGTATTAAAAAAAAAAAAAAAAGACATATTGAATATTATCGATATCGAAAGTGAAACTGGGGGTGCTGCAGTGCCGCAGTGCCTATGGACGAGCCGCCACTGGAAATACACTAACAGGATTAAAGCATAAAAATAGCGAATGGATAATAACAGACTAATATAGAATAAAAAATACTAAAAAATGATAGATGTAAATGAATAAAGGAGGGCTGATCCATAAACGAATAAGATAACAAAATACAAAAAGAAAATTGCAGTAAATCTGAGACGGAATTAAGAATGGAAAAAATGTTGAAATCCGTTTGACAGTTAAGGAGGAGGTCAGGAGACAAGCTCTTGCCTTTGAAAATCTCTACGGATTCCAGAGTTGCGATTTTAAACGGGTCATTACAAAAATGAAAAATGGACATCACTTCTGCACATTTCTTAGGTGCACGTCCGGTGATGGCAAGGTGGTTTGCATAATGGGACTTGTCATCTCTCTTCTGGAAGGATGTCATATGTTCTTTAAAACGAACAGCGAAATTACAATAATCCCTCCCTTACCCTCACCGATAATCTTCCTTCCTTCCTTCCACACTAATGAGTTCCACTGCCTCATGTCCATCGACATAAGGAACCTGTACACTAATGTCCCCGTCCCCAACACTTTTTCCTTCCTTGAACGGCTTCTTCATTCATCTTCCTTCCATGTTCCTGACTACAGTGACCTCCTCGCTATTTTCTCAGTCATATCTATGCAAAACTATTTCACCTTTAATAATTCCCTCTATTCTCAACCCTCTGGCCTAGGAATGGGCTTCCCCCTTAGCAGCTTTCTCTCTGAAGTTTATCTTCAAAACCTTTGTTATCCTTCTAATTTCCAATTCCATTGTCATCTCTTACCACTGTTACGTTGACGATATCCTAATTATATTCAATTCTCGCACTAACTTTCCTGCTGCTATCTCTACCATTTCTAATTCCTTCTTCCCCCATATCCAGTTCACATTCGAGACCAAGTTAACAAGTCTATTCCTTTCCTTGACATTCTCATTACTAATGACCCTGTCACCCATCACTACTTCTCTGTTTACCGTAAACCTACCACATCTTCTAACCTAATCCACCATGCCTAATCACACCCTTCTTCCCATAAAATTGCTTCCCTTCGTTTCCTCATAGATCATGCTCTCAAGCTACCCCTCAATCCTTCTTCTCGTTTCTCTGAATTTCGCATTATCCCCTCCCTTGCCTCTACGAATGGTTTTTCTCCCTCCGCCTTTTCCCCGACTATTAACTCTCCCTCCTCCACCCTAAGCCTCCAGTCCCAACCCCAACCAAGAAATAGGTTTCTATACCTTTCCTTGACCCCCATATCTCCCGCCTAACTAATTTCCTTTCTTCGGTTGGCTTCATATCTCCTTCCGATCCTTCACCCTGTTTCCGTACATTGAACCCTCCCGTCCATACAAATACCTATTTCCTTTCCTTTGTATATTGCCTAGACTGTGGAGTTTGTGAGAAGTTCTACATAGGACTTTCATCCCATAACTTCGCTGTTTGTTTTAAAGAACATATGACGTCATTCCAGAAGAAAGATGACAAGTCCCATTATAGACCGAGAACCCGCCCCGTTAGATTTAACCAGAAAGATCTAATTCAGTTAACTACCTTATTTCACAGTTTTGCCCGTGAGAAATGAGAATTGGTCGGTCTGGCAGTTTCAAAGCAGCCGGACTTAAAAATGGCAGTCCTTCACAATCTGGAAAAATTGACTTCAATTTAACCAGAACGATGTTTTTGGTTCATGGTTTTTTTACTTAGATTACTCCTCCCTAATTAAAATTTATTCGGTCTGGCATTTGAAATCGGCCAGAAAATGGCTGCCAGACCAATCCAAAGTTCGGAAAAACTGACGTCCATTTAACCGGAATGATCTAATTTTACTTTTTGAACCAAATTGTACCTAACTGCCTGCCATTCACAAATTATTCGGTCTGGCATTCCGAAGCAGCCGGATAAAAAGTGCCAGACCGTTTTAAAATATCAAATTAGTCAATTTTAGTAGTCGATATACCCATAATCTTCTAATAAACGCCTGGTCTCCAATTGTCGCCGGATTTCAAAATTAAGATTGCTAAATAAACGCCAGGGACTCTCCTACACGCGGCTGTTCACGTGAGCCGCTTTCGACGTTCACGTATACACAGGCTAGACGGGATTCCCAGCACACTGCTTTGAGTTTCGATATCATGCACTCTGTAGTTTAGCCCTTGGTTCTCAAGGTATCTTGTTCGTAAGGACTATTTAATGTACACTACCATATTCTGTTTAAAAAAAAAGACATGCCTCCAAAGCGGTCTTATGATGTGGCTTTTAAAATAAACGCCTGGTTAGTGATTCAGTTGAAAAAATAGACGCCGGGGGCTACTATTAGAAGATTGTGACGAAACGTTGATGCGTCCCAATGCATTTTGTGACGCAACAACACCCTCGCTCCGCACTTAATTCAATAACTAGAGACTACTCTATCAATTTAACTAAGCAAATCATTACCATCAACTATCGTTTAGTCTCCATTCCTATTTATTACGATCGTATAGTGGTCTGTCTTTTTTAATATTAAATTCCCTCACTTACCTTAATGTGGCTTAATCTTCACATCTTCCCATTGTTAAAACTCCCCCACACCCATTTAAATTAAAACTCCTTTATAACATTATACACGCCCCCCCCCCCTCCGTTTCCATGTCAATGGCATTGGCAATAATCACTTAACAAGCTAAAACCATAAAAGAATAAATTAAATAGAATCATTTTTTTTTTAATAAGAACAAAAAAAAAGAAATTTGAACTTTATTTAAAGTAAATGTTTCGAATATAGATAATAATACAAAAGAAAAGAAAAATTAAGTCGACTTTTGAAATTTCAAGAAAATACACTCTAATTATTATTATCAATTATGCATGCTACTAAAAGACAAATATCACAAAAACTTTTAATATCTCACAATCGTATCAATGCTAATATAACCACCCATCACTATCACAATAGGCATCCAACACTGGCTCTACTCCTAAAAGTATTGCTGCGCTTCCCACCGTGCTCATAATAAAACCAATTTACTTTCATTTATAGCACAACACAAGAACCAATAAACACACTACACAGTACTTATCTGAACGCTGCAGTTACTTGTGAACAGTCACTACCATGTCTCAGTCTCCTTCCACTCAGGGAGCACTGCATTCCCGCCGTCGTTATGCCTTTCTGTAGCAGAATTTCCATGTTGGCTGCCCGGTGAGAAACGCTGCCCATCGCTGGCCAGTCTGCTTCGCCTTTGCTATCTCTCGGCCAACGAGCGGTAGGATCCGTCGGCTCTTGCAAGCTAGCCCCCACACACCTCGCTCTCTCTACAGCCCGGCTATCTGAGTTACGTCGTGGGGCACTAGCTACAGGTGTCCCGAGCTGCTCGGAGGCCCCAGTGCCCGTATGTCTGCCGATTGCCGACTCGATGGGAGATACGGCCACGAAGCTATACTTAATCGTGCCGACCTCCACAGTCCGCAGTCCCAACCGCTCACGCCCATACTCCTGCACTGTGCCGCTCAAGCGACTTCACCTACCTCTCGCCGCCAAGGCTCGGGACGATCGTGGAGTGGCCGGTTCCTACATCCTGCCGCCGCTCTCACTGGTCTCGCTCATCTATGGTCTGCTGCTCGGCCCTGTGTGGTCGTGCTTTTCTGAACACCCACACTGAAATATTCACCTTTTCCTTTTAGAGTCAAGTTCTTGCTTCTATTCTACTCGAAGTCTCGGCACTGAATATTCAATATATTTTTTTTTTCTATTTCTCTCTACTGTTCCTGCCTGCTTTGACCTTTCACCTTATTGGCTGCTCTGTCGAAATTCCAGGAACTCCGGGTGAAGGTCATTGTTGTGGCAGCTCTTTCTCTACTTCCTCATTCATTGTTCCTTCATCGATTTCCCGCCGAAACTTTAAACAAAAGAAAGCACATGTTTCTGTCGAGCCCAGTGTCGCCATTACCACAATTATATTATCAATTTTCTCCTTGCCAATGCCATCAACATAAAACCGAACGGGAGCAATAAAACAAAATGAAATAAAGCCCAAGTTCTCCCTTCGTTTTCTTTTCTATTAAAATTTAATTCCAGTCTTCATAGCTAACAAATGTTCCTATCTTAACGCCTTATACAACCCTCCCCTCCTACTAACTAACAAACGCGATTTCTATTTTCTGCTTTCTTTGCTAATTTCACCCCAATATCCTGTATTACGACTAATATTAGACAACACAGATATGCCTAATAAACGGCATATCTGTAGTGGCGGGACATGTGAGATATAAAACGAAATATCACACATGTCCTATCACAAGATATACGGTATGTAGAAGAAAAGAAGGATGAGACGCAGAAACTCTAGGGGGAAAAAAAAAAAAAAAAAAAAAAAAAAAATTGGACACAGTCTTATCATTTCAGGGTCTTACCACTCTGAGTCCAATTTCATGTTAGTAATATAATCGAATAACTGTACTGACTATATAATACTAGTTTCTTGGATTTTTTCTGAATATACATATTTTGATCTGACGGTCTGGCTTTTAAAAATCAGACTAAATTATATGCCTTAAGTTAAATTTTATATAAAAATATTTGAATACCGAATGCTAAGATTTTAATAACAATAAATCACTAGAATATTAATATGTAACGATCAATTCATTTAACCAAAGGACAGGATACTAAAATCCTTGGAAGGTCTTCTGGGTTGAAAGATCTTTTATACAGGGTGATACAGTCAATTTCTGACAATTTCACTCGAATGACGTGCATTAGAGATAAACAATTGAAAGAATATGTGTTTTTTCGCCAATTTGGCCAGGTTGTTTAGAATTGTGTTTGAGCGCCATATCGAATTTCTAAATAGTTGGAGTTTGTATTGTTGCAATGGCGCTGCATGAAAATCGTATTGTTGAAAAATGGCGCCCGCTTTATCAACAGAGCAGAAATGCAAAGTTGTCGAATGGTATTTCGAGACAAAATCACCTGTAACCATGCAAAGAAAGTTCTGGAAGGAGTATAAGTGTCGAGACACACCAGGCAGGCAAGCAGTCATGGATTTTGTCAAGCAATTTCGTGCCACTGGATGTGTTAAAGGTAAGAAAAAAGGCGGGAGCGAAGCTCATGTTCGAACGGCCGAAGTTGTCGAAAATGTTCGCACAAGGTTGGTCGATTTCCCTACCAAAAAATCTGTTCGCCGCCTATCCACTGAAGAAGGGCTGTCGCATACCACGACGTGGCGAATTTTGAGAAAGGACTTACACCTGTTCCCGTATAAGATCCATGTTTATCAGGAGTTAACAGACACTGGAAGACAGAAGTGACAACAATTTGCGATGGAGTTTGTGGGTGTCAGATGAGGCCTTCTTCCATCTGTCAGGTGACGTTAATAAACACAACGTTCGTTTTTGGGGTTCCCAGCACCATCATGAGATCCATAAGTCACCTCTTCATCCACGAAAGGTTATGGCTTGGTGCGCGATTTCCAAAAGAGTCATCATTGATCCGTTCTTTTATGAGAGCACCGTAATGTCACAGGCTTACCTTAACATGTTGGAAACCTTCATCCCCGAGCTGGAAAGGAGGCGTATACAGCTTCGACGTCAATGGTTTCAACAGGATGGGGCTAGGCCTCACACAACTAATGAAGTGCAAGACTTTCTCAATCAGAAATTCGGAAATTGTGTCATTAGAAACAGGTTTCCAGATCGATTCGGAGATAGCTTTCTTTGGCCCCCTGCGAGTCCTGACCTAAACCCATGTGATGTTTATCTCTGGGGGTTCCTTAAAGACTGTTCACTACAGCACCAAGAACCCTAGACCAGCTGCGACAAAGCATCGTCGACTGCTGCACCCTTGTGGATGCAGAAATCCTGGATAGAGTTATGAACAACTTCACCATTCGGCTGCGAGTAGTTCAAAACGTTCGTGGTGGCCACATTGAGCATATCATCAAGACTTTTCCACGGAAATAAAAACTCCAAACTGCCTAAAATATCATACTGAAATGCTAAGTTTGTAAACATTAATGGGTCAATAAATCATTATACTGAAATGGTCAGAAATTGACTGAGTCATCCTGTAGAAGTACACAACGTATCGGGTACTTCTGGTATTATTTATTATTTCAGGTATGTTTAAAAAGTGTATTATACATCACCTGAGAAATTTATAACAAATGTTCAAACTGCCCTCAGCGAGCTTCTATACACTCATGCACTCTTCGGATCATTGACTGTCGCACCCGTTCAAATACTCCTTGAAGAGTCCCTGTATTAAGAATGTCAGTTGCATATACTTATTGTTTTAAGTGGACTCAGAGATAAAAATCCAAAAGAATGAGATTGGGGAATGTACCGGCCATGGAACTGGTCCTCCCCTACCTGACATGGTTAAACAGAACACCTTTCAGTTAACTTACTACAAAAGTGAAACCTTGAAGACAGACTAATCACAAATGTCCAAAAATGACAAATGTGAACAAGTCTCTATAGCAACACAGCGCCATCTGATTGGTTACAAACTTCATTGATGGAATACACCTCGTTGAATGCAAACTTTCAATATCGCAAAATTTAAGGATTTTACGACATATATTTTTGTGGACTATGCTTATTGTTTTGATGTGAAAAATTCGCCTTTACAGTTTGTATACACTCACTCACCAAAAATCATGGCACATCTGACTAATAACGTGTTGGGCCTACTCTGTCCCGGATAACGGCAGCGAACCGTCAGGGAAGAGAGTCTACCAGTCCCCGGAACACATCCACAGGCACTGCAAGCCATGGCACCTCCCACTGCACTCCATAATGATGGTGCATTTACCAGTTATGTTGGTGACGACCTAACAAATCATTCGATGACGTCCCACAAATGTTCAATGGGATTGCAATTTGGGAACCGCGGAGGCGAAATCATTGTCGTGAAGTCTGTAGCATATTATCCAACCACTGCCGTGTCACAATGGCCGCGTGTGGAGGCGTTTAAAAACAGTTCATGAAGGGGTCCAGGTGGTCCCCAAGCAGATTGACATAGGAAGTAGCATGCAGAGTGGAAGTTAGATGCATCAATGGACCTACTGCATGCCACGAGAAAACATCACAGACCAGTATGGAGCCTTCACCTGCCTGAGTGGTCCCCACCTGACAAGCGGGATCCATGGCTTCGTGTGGCCTGCATCAGACATGGACACGACCATCAGCCCGATACAGCTGAAACCGTGCTTGTCGGACCAGGCAACCTTTCGCCAGTCCTCAGCGGTCCAATGCCGATGTTGGTTGGCCCAGGCTAGGCGTTGCCGACGATGTGCAGCTATAAAGAGTGGCACCGGTTGTGGCCTCCTGCTTCCAAAGCTGCAGCTGCCAAGGTTCGCCGAATTGTCATCACAGACACAGTTGTGGGACGTCCCTGGTTGTACCACATGGTGATTTGGCCTTCGCGCCCTTCGAACAGCAGTTGCAAGCAAACATCTCTGGTATCATTGAGGCATGGACGGCCCGTCCACTGTCCGACATGGGTTGTAACCCCTTGTTGGGTGTACTCTCGATAGACCCTTACAACGATCGTGCGGGAAAGTTGCAAGGTCTTGGCTACATCTGATATTGAGGCACCCATCCGTCTGGCACCAACAATCATCCCTCCGTTCAAATACGGATAATTCTCGGCGTGCTGCCATTTCTGCAGCTAGTTTTGCTTACAATGATTGTGGGATATCAAGGAGTCCTCTGCACCTGCATTCCGAGGATGGAAGCAGCAGGATGTGCTCATTACGGACAGGGAACCTGATTGGAGGGGTGTGCCAAGAGTGAGTGTATTATATAGCGAAAATGGATTCGGAATCTATATGTCGCAGACACATAGCATAATTGGACACTTCGTGAAATGTCCAGACACTTCGCGAAGTGCCCAGTTGCATTGGACTCATACTGTAATTCAGTAGAAATTATAAACCATTTTGGATATTTAATGTGTGATCTATTTTTCATTCTTCAAAGTTTATTAATAAACAAGATTGAGGCTAGAACAATTACACATATACGGTATGTATTGACTATTGATCAAATATAGGTGTATATACATGTATAGACTATCGACCAAACATCATTACGCTTATGACGTTATTGACGGTACTTCTCATTTCCGGGGGGCGGGGGTATTAATATATAAAATATATTAATAAAAAATGACCAACAATTCAACTCTAATTTTATTATAAATTTTGTATAAAATAAGTATAATTGTCTCGTACGATAGAGTTGAATTTCTCTTTCTTCTATTAATAATATCTTTTTGTAGGAAACTTCTATTATATTTTATACTTTTTGAAAAGGTAAATCGATCATAGATCAGCAAAAATTATCCGATAAAAACACGGTCGATTTGAGTTGATGGCTTTGAATTATCCAGCCTTTGTTCAATCATTTTCTAACAGCGAAATTAATATTCTAACCCTTCAGAACAATAATTAACCAGTCACATACATTTTCATTCATAAATTATTATGAAATTCATTTGTTAAAGCTATTGTCAGCGATTTCATACCATCTGCTGGCCGACTCTATTCCAAGGTTGAGCTCTTTCTCGTTGGCTACGCTCCAAGATGTTGTGACGTCACAGAATGCTCTATCGCACTATTGGTCAGCACTTCGTTGATAGAGCCATGGCCGCAGCTGATGAAATAAGTTATGCTCGCTCATTAAAATCAAATTACTATAATTATTTATATATAGCATTAATAAATTTATAAAAATTTCATTAAATATATTAAAACAATTTAGAAGGTCATATAAATAACGTAACTGGTATTTAAATTACTATTTAAGATACTGTGGGACGCTAAAACGAAGTAGTTCAATCATTTGGTAGACTCTAGAAGTTTGCGGCCTAAAGTGAATGCGGCCAATATTCGAAAATACGCCGTATTTTTTCGAATATAGGCCGCGGCTCTAAACCAAAAAAAATCGAAAATTTCGGGAGTGCGGCCTGAAAAAAATCATTTTCGATAATTTTGGATAGAACAAAAAAAAAAAAAAAAAAAGATCGAACTACTTCGTTTTAGAACCCAAAATGTATTACATAGTAATTTAGATAGTAATTAAATTATTTAAATAACTATCTGAATTATTTTTATATATTTTATAAATTTATTGATGAAATGTGTAAATAATTATAGTAATTTGATTTTAATGAGCTAGTGTAACTTATTTCATCAGCGGCGGCCATGGCTCTATCAACGAAGTGCTGACCAATAGCGCGATAGAGCATTCTATGACATCACAACACCTTGGAGCGTAGCCAATGAGATTCGACCTTGGAGTAGAGTCGACCAGCAGAAGGAATGAAATCGCCGACAATAGCTTTAACAAGTAAATTGCATAATAATTTATGAATGAAAATAAATGTGACTGGTTAATTATATTTCTGAAGGGTTAGAATATTAATTTCATTGTTAGAAAACGATTCAACAAAGGCTGGATAATTTAAAGCCATCAATGAAATAACGACAAAATAACTCTTTAACCACAACAGTTTTATAA
>JAHWFO010075106.1:3405069-3437309 GCA_023313115.1 Rhysida immarginata | reverse complement strand
TCGAAAAGCGCTTACAGACTCAGGTTGTATTTTTTCATTTTATTTTCGGTCTTTTTCTTTTTGTTCATTTCCTGTTTCGTTGTGGAAAAAGAGTTTTATTTTATTCTCAAGTTAATCAATAACTTCAATAACTTCTTCAGGAGAAGTTGGAACAGCGAAGAATGTTTGTGGGATACTAGGAACATCGAACGGGTAGCTCAAACCTAATTTATTTACAGATGATGAAGGAGGAAGGAGAGTAGAGAGAAAATCGGTCAGTGAAGCAGAGTTGACTAATTCAGGTTGCGGGAACGGAGAATAAGAACGGTTATGAGAATTAAATAATCGATTCAAATGGTGCCATTTAGCATTCTTAGAAGATAATTGAGAAAATAATTTATCATAATAATTCTTCTTTGAGTTATTTATTAAGTTTTTTAAATAATTAGAAAAATCTTTAAACTTTCTAGTTAGTATAGGAGAGGGATTACGGCGTAATTTACAGTAAAGATAGTTTTTCTTCTTGGAGAGAGAAAGAATATGAGGTGTAATCCATGGTTTGCGGATAATAGTTGATGGAGTAACTTTTCTGATAGACTTAAAAGTAAAATAACGATTATAACCAAGCTGAAAATGAGACAGGAAAGAATCAAATAAGATAGTGTCAGATGAGTTAGGTAAAATCTAAGACCAGTCGGTTAAAGATAAGAAGGAATTAAACATAGCTATTCGATTAGAAGAAATAATTCTAAATGATGTTAAAGGGCTGATAGCAGAAATGTTAGGGGTTAATATATTAAAAATTGTAAAGAGGGGAAAATGATCCGAAATTGAAGCATCTAGGGTTTGGCTAAATAGAATAGAATTAGAAAAACAAGAATCGATCGCGGAGTAAGAGCTATGCTGCAGTGAGAAATGAGAAAAAGAATGTGTCGTGGGCATTAAGCCGGATCTATAGATGGGGTCAAGAAGTAGTTTCAAGCTAGTTGAGGGCTTATTGAAATCAATATTGAAATCCCCAATCAGTATTATAGTTTTCCGAGAAATCTGCAGTTTAGATAACAACGAAGAAATATATGAACAAAAGGTGATAAATAAAAGGTGATATATCCCCAATTACCTGACGGGGGACGGTAAACTGAAACAATTAGATATTTATTATTGACACAGACGGTTAATATTTCAAAATCTATAAAAACCTGAGTATATTCGTTAAGAATTTCATGAAAAAAAGAATTATTAAAATACATGCATATTCTACCCCCAAGTGGAATAAATTATGCATAATTTATAAAAGTTTCATTAAATATATAAAAATAATTTAGACAGTTATATAAATAACGAAATTACTATATAAATTACTATATAATATACTATGAGACGCTAAAACGAAGTAGTTCGAAGATTTTTTTTTGTTCTATCCAAAATTACCGAAAATGATTTTTTCAGACCGCACTCACTTTTGGCCACACTCCCGAAATTTTCGATTGTTTTGGGTTTAGAGCCGCGGCCTATATTCAAAAAAATACGGTATTTTTTTTCAATACAAAAATACCTAAAGTGGATTATAAAAGGCAACAAGATCAATACAAATACAAATTCGTACACAATTCAATAAAGAAACAATTTTAGGCACACAGTCTTCATCAAGATTACAGTTTTTCAAACAAACGACAGCGAACAGAACGGCGATTAGGCCTAACGGCCGCATGGTGCGATCCTTTGGCGAAGGTAAGGGGTTTTTGTACAATTCAGGGATTTTCACCTCAAAAATCCACACAATGTTCGGTAATAGATCAGTTGATGTCAAGCAACATTAAAAGTAAAAGAAAAGAAAACACACATAACTGACTATGTCACATCAGAATGCTCTATCGCGCTATTGGTCGGCACTTCGTTGATAGAGCCATGGCCGCCGCTGATGAAATAAAAGTTATACTCGCTCATTAAAATCAAATTACTACATGTATAATTATTTACACATTTCATTTATAAATTTATAAAAGTTTCATTAACTATATAAAAATAATTTAGACAGTTATATAAATAACGAAATTACTATATAAATTACTATATAATATACTATGAGACGCTAAAACGAAGTAGTTCGAAGATTTTTTTTTGTTCTATCCAAAATTACCGAAAATGATTTTTTCAGACCGCACTCACTTTTGGCCACACTGGCGAAATTTTCGATTTTTTTGGATTTAGAGCCGCGGCCTATATTCAAAAAAATACGGTATTTTTTTTCTCAGAAATGTGATCGAATTTCGATCATTGGGGGATCCTAGTACTCATTAAAGATGTTAGCCGAATTGTTCTCATTATTCTGTTAAACTTAAGATGACTGGTTTGTTTACAATATCATATTACCGTAAGCAAAAGAATTGTATTTGTTGTATTACAAAGCTATTTTGTATGGAAATCTTGTTATATAAAGGCAAACTTACAATGTTTCATTTCATTCCTCTTTCATTTCTTATACCGTGATTTCCAAATATTATACAAATATCACTTAATTTATAATAGTAGCTTATCAGATATATTAATTTAGGGACTGAATTTAAATTTTGAAAAAAATCAGTCTGGTACCCCGAATCCAAATTAACCTGGTTCGCTAGCCAATTAAATAGCCAGGGGCAAGAAAGTTAAGCAGTGAAAATTTAGATCGTTCTGGTTAAATTGACTTCTATTTATGAAGGTTTGCGCATGTTAGATAAATATGCATAGATCGAATTTGAATATAGACCCTAATATAGAAAGCAGAAAATAAATTACTCGTGTCAGTAAAGCATAATTTTTTCTCATAAGCTGAACATAAAAAATGACAATTTTGACTCTTTAAATCGTTCTGGTACCGTGATTCCGGCTGCTTTGAAATGCCAGACCGAATCATTCGTGAATGGCAGGCAGTTAGGTACAATTTGGTTCAAAAAGTAAAATTAGAACATTCCGGTTAAATGGATGTCTATTTAACCATACTTCGGATTAGTCTGGCAACCATTTTCTGGCAGATTTCTCAATGCCACACCGATGAAATTTTAATTAGGGAGGAGTTATCTAAGAAAAAAACCATGAACCAAAAATAGATCTTACCCGTTAAATTGAAGTCAATTTTTCCTGATTTTGAAGGGCCGCCACTTTTAAGTCCGGCCGCTTTGGACTGCCAGACCGACAGATTCTCATTTTCTATGGGCAAAACTGTGAAATGAGATAGTTAAGTGAATCAGATCTTTCCGGTTAAATCTAACGGGGCTGGCTGTTGGTCTATTATGCAAACCACCTAGCCATCACTGGACACGCATCTAAGAAATGTGAAGATGTGATGTACAGTCCGGTGCAAAAAAGATTTTTACCCAGGTCAAAATTGTTCAGCTTCCTTACAATACTTTAATCCAATGAGATTGCTTTTTCCAGGTGTCCAGTCGAACACGCTTGCTATGGAACGATTCCATTAAGTTTTTGCTTAGCATCGGGGATAGGCAAGTTTTACGTCACGTGCTCAACTATGTTGACAAAAAGATGATTTTGGCTGTTCTGTTGAGAAGTTTTGGTTTATTAATAATACATTACTGACCAAATAGATTAGTTTACCATAAATGGTGCACAGTATCGATATAATTATATGCGTAGTCAAGAGATAAGCTGATGCAGCGCTCATTATGGTGTGATGCGGAAGTGACTTAGGCGTGTAAATGGAAGCCATTTTCTTATGACTGCTCAAAAGGTTACAAGTCTCATTTTCTGTGTGTATATAATGCAATCAACGACAATTATGCTAAAACCAACCAAAATATTTTTTTAAATTTATTATATACTAGCTGATATACAGAATTTTATGTGAATATTATGTGAATATATAGAAAAATGAACACATGAAAAAAACTTGAATTAATATAGTAAAAATTCATATTGAAGAATCGAAAAGAGATCTTTTAAAATGCTTCCAATGGATGGCCTATCCAACTACCGGCCCTTCAGCAGTTCTACTTGACTTCGCTCGTTTTGGAATGATCTCTATAGCCGAGTGAGTTTGACGCAGTGCCAGAGAAAAGAGGTGGAGAATAATGATCATTTTTTCTGTATATTCACATTCAGAAATTGCAAAATTTCAATAAAAGGGCCCTCACAAAGCGAAAATAAAAAAAAACAGAAATTGTTTTTTTTCTTTTTTTTGAAATATCCCCGAGAACCTTCCTCCGAATTTCTTTGCTTTATCTTTATTCCCCGCGAAGTTACATCAAAATATTAGAAATTTTGTGAAATATCCCCGAAAATCGATTTTCTCCAGTTTTCGCACCCTTAATATACAGATATCAAAAATCGGGGAAACTACTTTTATGGCACCTTCCTGTAAAATTTCGAAGATCTGCGTTTATTGGGGGCGGAGCCAAGCAACCGAATGTGCAAGTCCTTTCTGCCCCCCTGGGTGGGCAGGGGGGCTGAATTTCGAAAAACTACATCTTAGCACGCCCCTACGCTATCCGTCCTATGACCCCACCGAGTTTCGAGTCTGCGGCTTCAGTAGATTTTGCTGTGCGATGATGAGTTAGTGAGTCAGTCAGTGGATGTCCTCTTTTTTATATGTATAGATTTTAATAGTAGAGAATATTAAATGATTTGAACAAAAAAGGATTTTTGTAAAAGTAAGGGTGATAAGGGGGGCCGAATTTCAGTCACTGATTTAGTGTATATTTTATTAAAAACTAAAATATAGAATAAAGCATGATATTACAAATAACATGAAAAGTTTTTTTTTAAACCCTCATGAAAACAGATCAAACTGCACACTTGGATGAAAATTTTTTAATCTGCTTATGGTGTTCTTTACATACAGTTTCAAACTTAAACGAAATCAAAAACGCGATAATGAACAAAAAACTAACCATATCGAATTCGAACTCTGCTATTCGAGTCAGGAGGGAGCACACAAGGAGCACATCCCAAGCGTATACCTGCTACCCTATTTTTATTCAGAAGGGACAGGTCCATTCTAATCTGCCTTGACTCTCAGGACAAGTACCCGATTTTGCAACCGATCAACATCCAGTAAGCTCAGCCCCTACGGAGCTGGTAAAAACCTTTTTGCACCAAACTGTACATTCTTCACTTTTGTAATGACCCTTTTAAAACCGCAACTCTGGAATCCATAGAGATTTTCAAAGCCAAGAACTCGTCTCCTGACTTCCTCCTTAACTGTCAAATGGACTTTGACATTTTTTCCGTTCTTAATTCAGTCTCAGATTTACTGTAATTTTCTTTTTGTATTTTGTTATCTTATTTGTTTATAGATCAGCCCTCCTTTATTCACTTATATTCATCATTTTTTAACATTTTTATTCTATATTAGTCTGTTATTTATTATCCACTTGCTATTTTTCTGCTTTAATCCAGTTAATGTATTTCTATCTTTTATAATGTACCCAGGGTGGCTAGCGACCGGGAAAAGTCAGGGAATTTTACAAAAAATCAGAATTTTACTTTTCATTCTTATCCAATCAATGTACACCAATGCTGTTTATTTTGCTTGTACCTTCCTTGTACCCAGACTATATTTACTCCTTACTTTTATCTTGCCATTCGTATTTTATCCAATCATATTATTCCAGTGTACCATATTTTCTGTATATAAGGGTGAGAAGCCTCTAGTGTAGTTTATGTGGAAGACCTCTTTGGGTTAGTCAGACTAGTCAGACTTCTTGCCTATTTCAGTGTATTTCATGTGGAATTTATTCCGGAAGGGTGAGAATCGTGTAAGCACAGCTTATGTCCCACCTGAATAATTAGGTTAGGTTAGGTCCCACTTCATTGTTTGACTGTCAATTGTCTAGTGTAGTTTATATCCTTGATAAAACTGGTAATAAACGGTGAAACTAGTCTAAAACTCTGTTCTCCCTTTATTGTAAAGTCTCTATTACTTTCATTGAATGAAACAATACTAAGGACACCCATTTTGTTGATGTTAATTTCTTTATTTAATATTTGTTAATGTATGAATATATTGTGTGTCCTTTAATAATTTCAGAAAATGAACATACAACAGAAGTGACGGCAGCTGTGACCATCTTAGAGCAGTCGTTAATCCAGGTCCATCCAGGGACCCAACTCGTCGGCCTCTGGCCATACAGGCCCTGGATGGACGTATTGGATACAATCAATCAAAAAAAAAAAATCAATTAATTCCTGCACATTTTATTTCTCCTAAGTTAGCGGCGAATCAGAAAATGGGGATCGCATTATAGTAGAATACTTACAACAAATGATATTTAACATAAATATAATTTATTCAAAAAAAATGAATTTGCAATTTATAATTTATGCTTTTAATTTTCTTTTTTATTTAATATGCCCCCCCCCCCCTCCATTTCCAAAAATTCTTCCTTCTTTTGCTTAGCTGTTCGTCTTAAACTATTCGATGATTTAGTTATTAGTAAAATGTCATTTTCTTTTTCTGCTTGTTCTGCATATTCATCCTCTGTCTTCAAAAGCTCATCGAAATTTTTCGTATCATTTTTTCCTTCTTTCTAAACTCTTCAAGCCTCTTCTCATTTCTTTTTACATCACTGGGTTTCTTTTATTCCTTCCTCTAAATAATCCATGTACCTTTTCCTTGCACTTAATACTGATTTGCGCATTTCCTTATCAATTTCCACTTTCATTATATCATCACCTGAATTATTTACATATAATCAATAATTAATCGCAGAGCAACATGAGTGCTCCTTCATGGTTTCAACTTCAATTTTTTTGTTTATGGTATCCACGATCTACAGTTGCTTGCCCACGGCTTAGTAAAAGTAACTTTTCTGTTTAAGTCCACAATTTTCCTATTTACATTTTATGAAAGGGGAGGGGAAGGGGATTCTCCCACAATCTAGTATGGGAAAGATATGATGACTCATTTCTTGGTATTTCTGTCTATTGAGATAAAAGGTGCCCCATGAAAAACCAAATGGAAGAATTACCACTTTTCTTTTTTAACCCTTTTGCTGCGTAAAGCGGATATATCCACACAAAATTACATTATATCTATCTGTGGAAATCTGATTCATCTCACAGGGTTTAAAAAACTTCTTGTTCTGCTGCTAAAAGTGGATAATTCCATCTTCTCAAGAATGAAAATAAAATTTAATTACGCAGTGAAAGGGTTAAAGAATTCAATAACTTTTCAATGAATCTATTCAGTTTTCAAGTACTTTTAAGTTTTTCAAGGACTTTTCAAGGATTTCAAGGACTCGTACGAACCATGCAAACTTACTGGATTCAATACGTGTACTATGCACAAAATTTTGTATGCAATAATCCATAGGCAATAGAGGTTATTTAATTTCAAAAAGATTTCAAAGATGAGTGGAATTAAATGACAAGGAAAGCCCACAATCCACTCGAGAGAAAACTGAGAAACAAGAGAACAATAGCCTCTTGCCAGTTAAATATCCCACCTAAAACTTCTCAAAGGATTTCTCGTTGATGCATGCAACTTGGACAAGCAAGCTAGAGAAGAAAAAAAAAACAAAAACAGGAATAATGATCCTCCAATACTCTGTCACCACAATAGACGGTTTCCCCAGACTGAAAATTGCCACTGCTCAAGAATTAAGGAGAAAAGTTGGTAGGTAGGTAAATTTTGAGGAAGACATGAGAAAACTCAGTCATGACTAAAAATACTAGATTTGCACCAACAAATTGAAGATGAAGTAAGAAGCCGAGGAGACAGAATTCATGATAAACCCATTCATTTGTGGGCTGCCACAGTAAAGTCTGGGTTAGATCTACAAGGAACATCTACTGGTGTACATCATTCCTTTCATTGACTCTGGTGTACACTAAATTCCAGGTTTAATTGTATCAGGTGTCTTGTATCCTACTAATGACTAACAACTGTTTTGCTGCTACCCACAGTATCGATATCTGCTGGAAACAGTAGATCAAATCAAACCCCAGCAGATACGAGGCAGCCTACTGTAAATTGGAAAATGGGAGTAGCACATCAATTTCAAAATTAAATACCTCCATTGCCTATGACTCATTGCAATACTCATTTTTTTTTAATACTCTATCAACTGCAACACACACGATTCGAAACATTCCCTTATTAGTAATGGTAAATTTTTAATAATTTCTGTAGAGTAAAAATGAAAGCACAATTCAATTAAATATTATATGCCTATTTTTCAGAACTATAAATAAATATTGTATACCGTAAAATCTTGAATACACGCCGGGTATTCAAATAAAAGCCGGGTGGCGTATAAAAAATAGATTAAACGCCGGGTCTTTTTCGGGTCATCGATATAAATTCCGGCGTTTTTACTCACTTTCAGATTATTAAACGTTTCTCCATTCAGGTTAGTTTTTGTTACTTCATTTAATTTTATTTTAAGTACCGGTAAGTTACTTCTTATGCTCAGTGGTTAACTAAATGTGCAGGTAAACATGGAATCCGGAAAAAGAAAATCATACGATGCAGCATTCAAACTAAATATATTGCTGAAATTGTGCGATTCTATGCGGGATTCAGAAACTATTACCTTGCAAGAGATCGAAGATGATGAAGAACTTTATAACAATGAGGCAATTATCTCCAGTGATTCCGAACCAGAAGATATTATCTAATTATTAATTTTTAGTTTTACTAAAAAAATTTGTATTAAATTGCAATTCAAAACTTTGTCAGATTTATTGCAGGGTGACTAGCAACTGGGAAAACCGGGAAAAGCCAAGGAATTTTTTGTAACCGGGAAAAGTCAGGGAATTTCACAAAATCAGTAAAAAAAATGCGAAGTTGGAACGAAAAATTGGTCAGGGAAAAGTACAGTGAAACCTCTTTAAGCCGACCAGCAATGGTTCCACGTAATAGTGGTCGTTTGGAAAGGTGGTCTTCTTTAAGAATTGGGGGGGGGGGGGATTAATATAGAGTAAGCGTAATTTATAAAGTTTCATTGTCTCAATTGTTTAACATTATAAGGATATAATCTGATGATATACAAAGCTTACTTTTTTGGTTTCATTTATTATTTTAGTGATTTGCATAATGGACTAAAGTTTTATTGATGAATTTGGTAAAATTTGCAAAACTTTATGCAATAATGTGGCTATTCAAAATAAACAATACGTGAAAACAAAATGCTAATACCTAATACATGTATAATTACATAGCAATAAAAGTGATCCCAATTATTGGATCAAAAATTTCCCCTATTCTTTGTTGAAAAACTGCAACATTGAAGTTTATTTTTTTCTGTTCAACTTTTTACGTACTGTAACTTGTTAATATTCTTTTTCCACCTCTTCTAACAATTGCAGCAAGTTTTGACTTGGTCTTGTAGTGATAAAAAACAAAGTTTTCTTTATGACATGGTGACAATAAAAGGCAAGAAACTGAAATGATCTAAAGTGAGCCGAACACGTGCATTCTCAACTGCAATCACATGTTGAGCTCTTCCTAACTGCAAGATAAAGCAAGGGTGTGAGTGAATGCCACTGATACACAAAGCAAAGAAACAGATTGAACAATGCTCAATTTCTTACTCCCCCTTCAAAAAAATGAGCATACTCTTTTAATTACAGGAAGTGGCATTATTAAGCTTCAATCCCAAGACCAACTACCACCCATTTCAGGCACCAATCATTAATGTTCCCTCTTTAAACCGACCAGTAAACATGGCAAAATCAAGTCATGGCAATCTTGACTCAATTTTGCCATGTCTGCTGGTCGGTTTTAAGAGGGAACATTAATAATTGGTTGGTGCCTGAAATGGGTGGTCGTTGGTCGAGTAAAGAGGTGGTCGGCTTAAAGAGGGAAAAATGCATTATACCTATGAGACATTAATTCCGTGCCAAGGAAAAGTGGTCGAGTTAAGAGGTGGTCGAGAATAGAGGTTTCACTGTACATGATCAACCGGGAAAAATCAGGGAATTTTACGCAATCATTTTGGGATACCTTATTACACCCTGTTATTGGGAATATCCCTTAATGCCAGGTCTCGATTAATCACCCCCCCCCCCCCCCCCCCCCAGACCAGTGAAACAAATACCCGGGCGTGTATTCAAGATTTTACGGTAATTAAAATGAGCATAGAAATTAATATCAAGGAATCTACATTGAACATATCTACATTCGAATTAGTGGCAATGATACTTTTTATATTGATCTATATCATATTTATGCATTGTTTAAGAAAAATTTTATACATGTTCTAGGATTCCTTTTATCAATTTCTCCTATAAGCTTATATTTTTTTGATAAAATGTTTAACAATGGACATGTTTAGAGGGTATATAACAGTGAGATGCTCCCTTCATTCTTAATTCTCTCAAATCCTATATACAACTTACCAATTAACTCTGCTATTTTTTGTAATGATGGATATTTCCAAATTATAAGTTCATTATTAACAAAGCCATGACCAGAAATCAATTCTCTGTGTTCAGCAGACCATAAAATAGCACAAACCTGTTAAAAAAAAAGAATAAAACATCAAAAAAAGAAAGGAATCTATTTTCTATAAAGCAAACAACATTTTTGTTTTAAATTTTACCTGAGATTTTGTATCAATAGTATTTAAACATATCCCCGTATTAACATTCCAGAACCTAATGCAGCGATCAGCTGTACCACCTCCACTTGCCAAGAGAGTTGGTTGCCAAGGGCACCATGCCAGTGCCTGCATGAAACAATAATAAATAAAAATATATTTCAATTACATATTCTGGATGGCCCATTTAAGTGTAGACATGGAAATATCTCGAAATAATGCTCAAAATCAAAAGTGAACTGCTTCGCGGGGGATATTCATTAGCCAAAAAATTAGCCCCCCCCCCCCCATTGCACATTACGTTGATCAGTTCCTTAAAGTCGAGTTACTAATTATCAATTCGACACTGTGAAAAATAAAAGAGGCAGTTTAGCATTTTTTATTTACTTCGTTTTAATGTGACAATTTTCTCGATATCAAGTAGAATTGTATTTTCTTTTTCCGGATAGGACACGAGTGCATATTAAGCATTTAGAATCAGATCTGTGAATACTGAAAAAAAAGAAAAAAACATTCTCCCACTCCGATTTAAATACTAGCTCAGTGATTTTATGCTTTTTCGGTATGTGCGCCATGTTGTGCGCCATGTTATACTTGATAATGCAAAAACAAGCAAGTATCAGTAACAAAAGAAAAAATGCCTCATTTAACGGAATCGCGCCTTAAAGTCTGGCAACACTGCATAGGAAAAAACTATACCCACTCCCCTCCTGAGTTTTGGACTATCTCCTCGGCTTTGCCCATGAGCTTCTTATGTTGCACGTTGGCGACGGGCACGATTTGGACGACCCTGGTTTAGGAGATAGAGGTTCTGAAAGTGTGGAACTTTTAAAGTTTTAAACCCACTTTTATCGATGAAAATAAAGATAGAGGGTGGGTCTTGCAGACATTCCTATTCTACTTTTTGATGGATTTTAAGAATCTGATGTCAGAATTTCAAAAATTGAATATTTTTTAGTGCACAAGCAAAGTCTTGAGGGCAGCAGTCCTATGGAGGCAGAATCTGTGTGTGTGTACTGACAAATATTGGATTTTTGAAATTCTGACTTCGGATTCTTAAAGACAATTAAAAAGACTTTGCCTATCCACTTTTCTAATTTCCACAATTCTTATTCTTATTATTTATTTCTAATTTCCAAAATTCTTATTCTTTCCCCTCCATCAAGTTTTCTCACAACTACTCTATCAGGACAGTTTCTTTTTTGGATGTCTCTATCTCTATCACTAACAATAAGTTGTCTACTAATCTCTATAAGAAGCCCACTGATCAACACCAGTACTTACACTATGACAGCTGCCATCCGCGCCATTGCAAGGATAACATCCCATTAGGTCAGTTAACTCGCATCCATAGAATATGCACTAATCAGCCTGACAAGGACTTCCATGCTAATGCCCTTACCCACTCCCTTAAAGCAAGAGGCTACCCCAAATCTGTCATACGCGCCTCTATCTATAAACATCGCAATTCTCGTTCTAACAACAACCCCAAACCTTCTCCAGCCATGACAACACCCACATTAGTTCTTCCTTATCATCCAACCCTCAATAGTATTAAAAATGTCCTAAGGAAATATCAACATATTATTGATAATTCTCCTCTTCTCCACTCCATTCTACCAGAACCACCAAAAGTTTCTTTTAAACGGACAATTAATTTTAAAGATATTCTGGTCCATGCTGCTATTACCAAACCACGCACTTCCACTAAGGGATGTTCTCCTTGCAATACAAAGCGTTGTGGTGTTTGTCATTTTCTTAACCCTGCTACCTCCATTTCCAGCAGTGCCTCCTCCTTTACTTTCAAGATTAACCAGAACCTGACCTGCACTTCTCACAACTTAATTTACCTGTTACATTGCAAAGTATGCCAGAAACAGTACGTTGGAGAGACAGGCAATACCATACGCTCCAGATTTGCTGGGCATAAGTTTGATATTCTTAGCAATGCTGACACCCCTGTCGCTAAACACTTTAATTCCCCTGGTCACTCTTTACAGGCCATCAGCATTTATATTCTTCGTAGTAACTTCCATAGCAAAAAAGAGAGAAAGCAATTCGAGTCTTTTCTTATTTGGAAATTTAACTCCCTCACCCCTAATGGCATTAACCTTAGCAAAGGCACCATTCCCTCATTACCTTTCCCATGTCCCCTTCCAACTTCAGCTATTCCTTAATTTGTCGCAAGCCCTATGGGGCCTTTTCTTCTTTTTTTCTTCTTTCTTATCTTTTATTTATTCTTTTCAATGTTCTTCAATGTCCTTTCATATATTTTTTTACTTTTGATCCGTTGCTCTTACATGTGGGACTATTTTACAGGGTGACTAGCGACCGGGAATGGTCAGGGAATTTTTATTTTTTAAACCGAGTACAGTCAGGGAATCATAGAATCGATACTCTTGAACAATATCAATAATATTCTTTCATGACAGCCCCCTTTTTTGTCTACTAATAATCAGGAATAATTTTACGTAATCTTGTTGCTAGGCACCCTATCATTCCTAAACGTTTTTATAATTTCACTTTCATATGTTTCATCCTATTACGTTTTTCTCGCCGCCCCCTTATTATTTCCTATTTGTCCTCCGTCTTGTCCTATCCCAACAGTTCGTCTGATTAATCTCATTTGTTCTCTTGTTTGTCAGCCAATAACGCCTTACTATTCCCCATGCAAACTATATATAAACCCCCCCGTTAGTACTAATTTCATAACTTCAGGATAATTCTCTAATATTCTATTTGCTTTTAGAGAATTATCCTTTTTTGCTTTGATAAAGGATAGGCTCTATCCGAAACGTCAGCTCTTTATTTGATTTTTTAGTTTTATTTTGATTATACTTTTATATTTATTATTTTGTTATTTCAGTTGTATTTCAGTTGTATTTATTAACTATTTATTGCATTCCAGGGTCTTTGTGTCTCGTCCTTTTCTCTTATAAATATCCATTTATTATTTATCAAATATTATTTTCACTTTCAGATAATATACTTAGCGGCTCTATTGACTGTAATATTTCCAAGCATTTTCCTACTTACACCTTTCAGTCCTTCTGTGCTACTCACTAAGTTATCCTACTCCCACCCCCTCCCCGTGCCTTTGAAATTATTACCCTGGAGCATTCACAGATATTTAACTCTTTTCTAGAACTAACAGATTAGCATCCCTATTAAACTCTGAGACTGACATCAACGTTCTTTTTTCCAAATTTTTATATTTTTATCACATATTTCCTTTGAATGACCAGGTATTTTCCAACTTATATTTATACCACAACTAAATCCAAATCGATTATTTTGAAATCTTGGATAAACCCTATTATGTTGTCTTTAATTTCACATGAAAATGCATTCTAACGAAAATCCAGAAGTTTTCCTAATAACCAAACAAAACGAGCATTCCGATCATTCGTAAAGTAATCGACGATGCCAAAACTACCGTAAACCCTGTACTATAATGTGAATAATTTTGGCCTAAAAAAGCACCTAAATTTGCTGGATCGTATTATACAAAAGGATAAATATCAGCTCTGCAACGACGACTGCAGCCGGAGGCGATTTTGTCCTGATGAAATTACCGTATAATATGCATTAATTATATTGCATATACAGTGTCCAGTTCATTATACAATAAATTAATTCACTTTTTATTCGAATTTCTTGTCGCCAACATCTAATACAAAAATAACTTCTCCCAAAGATCATTACTTCAACTGCTTCGAACTACTGTCCTAATGAAATTCACAACGAAATTACCGTGCGTTATAGATTAATTATACAGCATATGCAGTGTCCAGTTCATTATACACTATAGCCCACTTATTACGAACTCTCTTATTACGAAATCCCGTTTAGTACGAAATTATTCTCTGGCCTGACCGTCGATGTAATTTACATGTAAAATTGACCTGATAATACGAACATCTTTTTTATGAAAGTACGGTTATTACGAAAAAATTTTGGCAAATGTTTTGTGTAAAACAAGGTTTTTTTAAATAAAATACGAGGTTTTTTTGCGAAAATAAGGTGTCAAAATCGTAATCTCAGATTTGGAAAAAATAATTTGGTCGGTCTACAAAAAAAAAATTCCAAATAGGCCTACTTCCAAACTGCCTCGAACTAAAGTCTACAAGAAAGCTTATGCAGTGAAGTTATGAAAAATGTTAAA
Source organism: Rhysida immarginata (assembly GCA_023313115.1). Classification (NCBI taxonomy): domain Eukaryota; kingdom Metazoa; phylum Arthropoda; class Chilopoda; order Scolopendromorpha; family Scolopendridae; genus Rhysida; species Rhysida immarginata. The sequence continues at coordinate 3,422,627 of JAHWFO010075106.1, read as the reverse complement.
CTGAATAAAGATTACTTGTTTTTTTTATTAAGAAAATTAATGTTCTGTTGTTTGTTTTTTCTTGTCGATGTGTGAGTGGGAAAGCTTTCCCTATCAATGTAGGGCTATAAACTTCCAAACTGCCTTGACGAAGTGGAGGCAGTTGCTTTTGTCGAAGTTGCTTTCTGTGCTAATGATATTCACACGAATTTACCGTGTATTATCCGTTAATTACATTGCATATTCAGTGTCCGGTTCATTATACAGTAGATTAATTCACTTTTTATTCGAATTTCTCGTCGCCAACAGTGCCGTAATATGAAACTACCGAACTTCTTCCAAAGATTGCTATACTTGCAAAGCCTACAAGATATAAAAAGCTTATGCAGGGAAGTTATGAAAGATATTAAACTGAATAAAGATTACTTGTTTTTTTTATTAAGAAAATTGTTATAAAGTCGATGTGTGAGTGGGTAAGGCTATAAACTTCCAATGGTTTTAATCGGGGAAATGTCAGCAGGAAACCTGAAGAAGCCCAGTCTCTCGCAGGTAGCTACCGTATATACTCGCGTATAAGTCGAATTTTTTTTCTCCAAAAAATGACCCCTAAAAACCACATTCGGCCTATGCGCGGGTCAGAGTTGATGAAAACTCTTATAAGTGGAGTTTACAAAAAACTAAGCAATAATTTTATTTATTAATCCTTTCACTGCATAAATAAATTTCTGATAAGATAAAAGTATTCTCTCTCTTTGCAGCATAATGAGAATCTCTAAAAGGCTGTGGCAGCCATATTGGAGAAGGTATGAGAGGGGGAGGGGCTTCAAACAAAACCAGCGCATTTTTACGTGTTCTCTCATTGCAATACCTACAGTAAATACATTAATCTAAACAGTATTCAAAATGGAACATCGAAGAATCGAAGATCCAAGAAGACTAAAAAAATTCGATTTCGAAACTTTTTGAACATCGATACATGAGCTACCATCGATACTATCGCCAAGCACTAGCATATGAAATTTAATAGACCTTAACAGCACATTGTACAATTATAAACAATATACAGTGCAGTATTTCACGTCTTTTTCCTCAATTTTCCATCCACTTTTCCATTGAAAATACATAACTAAAATAAAAATGCGTTAAGCATACTGAAAGATTATCAAACCAAAATTGAAACCATGATCGAAAAATGGTTTATAAAATATAAAATTCTTCAAATAAATTTTTTGTATCTGTTAAGCGTTGTAATATTAAAGATTATATATGGTGATTCAAATCGTGTGTAAAACAATTTAAGGGGGTCAAGGTAAACTCGGGTTTGAATTTGAACGCAAACTGAGATAGGCCTAGGGGCGGAAGTTTGCCCCAAACTTGAAAATAGTCCAAGAATGTTTTAATAAAGAAAGTTAATATGGTTATAATTAAAATATATTATTACATACATAAAAAAAAGATCAGGAATCAATTTCCACAACCAAAAGTCAAAAATACATAACTAAAATAAAAAGGCGTTAGGCATACTGAAAGATGATCGAAACAAAATTGAAACCATGATCGAAAAATGGTTTATAGAATATAAAATTCTTCAAATAATTTTTTTGTATCTGTTAAGCGTTGTAATTTTAAAGATTATACAGGGTGATTCAAATCTTTTTTTTTTTCCTTTTTTGCCTCGGCTTATGCGCGGGTCAAGGCGTTTTTCAACTTTTTGGGCTCAAACACAGGGGTCGGCCTATGCGTGGGTCAGCTTATACGCGAGTATATACGATAATTGGGTGAAACAGGCTTGGGATTCGATTCCTGAAGACGTGGTTAGAAGAAGTTTTTTGAAAACTGGCATAAGCAATAAAATGGATGGTACAGAAGATCATCTTTTGTGGGACGATGAAGATGAAGATGCAGCCAATGGTTCAGAGGAAGAAGACAGTTCACTTGAAGATTGGGATACAAATGTCAAGTTAACTGAGGAAGATTGGAAAGACCTCTTCGAAGACACAGATGAATCAGATTTTGAAGGTTTTTGAATTGTAAAGATCCAGATTATTTAAAAATTTAAAAATAAAGATTTTTTTTCTGCATATTTTTCCACATTTTATTTCTCGCGAGAAGTCAAAAATGGGGGCCGCATTTATACAAGAGGTTAGCATTTTTGCTGGGTTTTTTGGGGGGCCGAAAAAGTGGAATCGCATTATACAAGGGGTTGCATTATAGTAAGGGATTTACGGTAACTTTTTTGACCATTTATTCAACAATGTCACTTGTAACAAATTAAAATGGAAATCAATCCAAAATTTACTTCAAAGAAACTCTCCTACACCCACCCCTTTTCAAATCTCACAACTATTGACTCAAGGCCTTTGATTCGATTCCTCACAACCTCTTATTATTCGAATTAATCCATTTTTTGGGCCTACGTGGTTCACCTCTTTGTTGGATCTCTAGTTTCTTAAGGAATAGACAATATACTCTTACTCTGTTTAATAAAGCCTCTTCCACACTTACTCGGAATATCAGAGTCCCAGAAGGTTCCATTTTATCTCCCCTTCTCTTCAGCTTATTTATAAATGATCTTTCTTTGTCTCTATCCCCTTTATCGTTAATTCTATACGTTGATGATGCGACTATATCTTATGCCAATCCGTCACTTTTAAACATTCAGCATTCTTTTAATACTGTATTGGATAAACTTTTTTTCTGGAACTCATTTAACTATTTACACTTAAATTTAGAAAAAACCACATACATCATTTTTCACCAACGAAATAAAAAGCTAGACTTGTACAACTTTACCCTTTTCTACAAATCCAACAAAATTAGCCCCTCTAATCGTTTAAACATTTAGGCATTCACTTGCCGCAGAATCTTGTTCTTGGGACGCCCATGTCAATGCTGTATCATCTACTTTAAACCAACATTTAGGCCTTTTTTTCGTTTGCATTATCTCCCTAAAAAGATCCTACTTTTACTTTATTTCGCTCTAATTCAATCCTCACTTATTTATGGCTTACAATTCTGGGGATCAACTACGAAAACTAATCTTTTACGCCTACATCGCATTCAAAAATGGTTCTTAAGGATACTATTTAAGTTAAAGAAATCAGACCCGGTTTCACATCTTTTTAATTCAGTTGGAATAATTCCAATACACCAACTGTACAGCCTTAACTTAGGTTTATTCATTTACAAAGCCATGAAATTCACCTTAATTACAACTCTTCCCCAACACCTTTTTACATCTAAATTGACCCCCTCTTATAATTTACGCAACAAGGACTCATTATCAATCCCTTTGATCAAACATACTTATCTGCTCAAAAGCGTTCTTAATGCAGGTATTAGAATATGGTCCAATTTAACACCTGAAATTCGCTCCTCTCCTACTTTAACTATATTTAAATTCAGACTGAGGAATTATTTACCCAATATCCCCCAATAAACTTTTTTTCCTCTCTGTTTTTTTTCCGCTTTCCCCTTCCTAATCCTTTAATTATATGAATCTTTGTATTATTGTTTGACCCTTATCTAGGGACCTACCTTGTCTGGCCCTGGATGGATGTCTCTTGTACTTTATTTAAATACAGTAGAACCTCGTTTTTACGAACTCGCATTTTACAAAGTAATTCTGAAATCTCAACCCCCTAAATCTCAATCCTGTTAATTTCCATATAATAGACTAAGTTTTATGAAGTGTTTTTACGACGAAATTCGGATTTTACGGAGTTAGAATTTGTAATTGGTAGTAAAAATTTTTACTAAAAACGTGAAAATTTTTTGCGTGGGCGGCCTGGATGCATTTTATTCATTTGGCCTATGTTATCGCCGTCGTGATCGACGATTAACTGGACTAGTTTCCACCTCGCCAACAGAGGGCGCCATAAGTAATGCAAACTAGAGATCCTGTATATATCAGAGATACGACAACTGAGTCGAAAACGATTGGTTAGAACCAACACATGACTTATGGATGCCATTATGCGCTAACCATGCTAGCAGATGCCTTGCAATGCCGATACTTGTATCATGCTATAGAACAGTATTTAGACATCACCATCTGTAATTTTTTTCCGAATTAAAAAACATTTATAAAACTAAAGGTATAATGCCTAATTGTGCTGCAGTAGGTTGTTCGAATAGCGGGTAAAAACGGCTTTCAAGTCCACATTTCCCAGAGACGATGAGCGACGCCGAATTTGGGCAGCGAAAGTTAAATGTGAACTTAATAGTAAACTTTGGATTCCAGCACGTGAATCCAATCATGTTTTATGTGAGGTAAATATATTTGCTTGTTATTATCGGTTCAATATTTAATTCAATAAATTTTACTTTTTTTTATTATATTTATACGGTAGGAGCAATTGTTGAAAATATACTCGTCCCCGTATTCATAATGAGCGCTGATGCTCTTGCTTAAGACCATTGTTGAATACAAATTCCATATTATTAGGACCAATAGGTACTTATGTTTTCATAATGTGCGTCCGTCTGTCTGTCTGTCTGTCTGTCTGTCTGTCTGTCTGTCTGTCATCTGTTGGTGCTCTAGCGTTCGAGCACTTCCGAATCTTCGACTTCCGTTTTCGCCATTCAACACCTTATGGAAAACGAAAGAGTGAGTTCGTTGGTGGAAGAAATCGATAAACTACTTCCGGTTCAAAAGGTCACAAATAACATAGGGGATCACGTTTTTCACTATACAATTCAATGCATAAATGGCGTATGCACTGATCAATGATGTTCTCTCTTTCGCATTCTATAGCTAAACCAGAGAAGAGGCTTGTGAAATAAGTGAAGACACGTGATGTTCTTCCTTGATGATCGATATCACTCAAAACTGGTTCAAGCGTCTGTGATTTAGTGGTATCATTATGTACCATGGAAACTGTCAATACTAGGATATGGCATGCATTATATTAAACAGCTTGGAATAATATGTTATGGTTGAATATTAACCTTAAATTAATGAAAGTTGAAAGAGGTTCAATAGTATGTGGTTTCATGGAACCATTATGGTTCAGTGGAAACTTTCAAGCTCAGATTTGGCATGTAATATATGTCAATGACATGTATCAAACATTTTCATCAAACAACTTGGAATGACATGTCATGAATGAATATAACATAAAATTAATTATATTCGAAATTGGCTCAAATGCACCTGTTTAGTGGAACCGTTATGGTTCATTGTAAACTTTCAAAGATAAGATACAGCATCAAATATATCAATTAATACAGCATGTAATGTATCAAAAATAAGATACGCATGTAATAGTATGTGGTTTAATGGAACCACTATGATCTATTCGATACTTTCAATGCAAAGATATGGCATGTAATATATCAAACAACTTGGAATGATGTGTAATGAATGAATATATTGTGAAAGTAATAATAGTCAAAACTAGTTCCAAAGCAGCTGGTTTAGTGGACCCATTATGGTTCATTGAAACTTTCAATGCTAAAATATGTCATGTAAATATATCAAACAACTCGGAATGATGTGTCATGAAAGAATATAACATAAAATTAATGATAGTCGAAATTGGTTCAATTGTATGTGGTTTCATGGAAACATTATGGTTAATTGGATAGTTTCAATGCTAAGATACGGCATCTAATATATGAAACAACTTGGAATGAAGTGTCATAAATGAATATATCGTAAAATTAATGATAATCGAAATTGGTTCAAAGGTACGTGGTTTAGTGGAACCATTATGGTTCATTGGAACTTCCAATGCTAAGATATGCCAGGTAATATATCAAACAACTTGGAATGACGTGCCATCAATGAATATAACTTAAGATTAATGAAAGTCAAAATTGGTTCCATGATGTGTGTTTTATTGATACCATTATTGAACCATTGGAAACTTTCAATGCTAAGATATGGCATGTAATTACTTACACCTTATACTATCAATAGTTAATTTGTGTCAGGCAAATTTAACAATAGCTAGTAGCTAATCATTTGCTTCAATAGTACACTGTTAAGTAGAAAAGTGTTAGCAATTGTTTATGAAGAAAGAATTGGCAATGTTTCCTTCTCGAATTTTGAGAGATGTGATACCACCCCTCCCCCTCTCGAACTCTTCTGACAATCGTCTATCTTATTATTTTTTTTCATAATGTGGAAGACTTCTTTGGGTTATTCAGGCTTCTTGCCTATTTCAGTGTATTTCATATGGTGCTTATTCCGGAAGGATGAGGCTCGTGTAAGCGCTGCTTATGCCTCACCTGAACAAATGTACAATTCACTGCTCGATTGTTGATTTTCCACTTGCTATATAACGCCCCCTCCAATGACCCTACCACCGCTTAGGGAGCGATATCAAGAAACACTGGATTAGACCTTCGAGCATAAAAAACCCTTCTATTTTTATGCTCGAAGGGTTAGACAACACATTCTAGCTGTCATTGTGGTAATCTTTCATGATAGTCCTGAATTACCACCATATCGAATGCAGTACTATACAGTAATACCATGAAGCTACATCACAGAGAAGAACCCCCTCACGTTCACTGTTCGACTCTCATTTCCTTGTGTTATTTTTTTTTATTGAAAGTTTAGAATGTATGAAAAGTAGAAAAAAAAATTTGTCTCAATTGACCAAACGACCAAGCAGTCATAAAAAAGAATTCATTAGTGTGTTTAGCACAAAATGGCATCCACGTAATTACTTGTCGTATCTCTTATACATACAGGATCTCTATGCAAACGAAAGTGAAACTGAACTTGCAGTCTCACCCAAAAATGATGATAGCGAACTTGAAGGATTTGAAGAGTGGGAAATCCTGAAAAATAAGCTGAATTTTCCATCTAAATTCTCCGAGTTTGTTAATATTGATGTGGAATTTGCGATCTTATCTAAGATGGCGGCGAAGAAGAATATGAAGATGACAATGACGAGAAATGGGAAAATACGACATTCAAAGCAATATCCTCACAAATTAAAAGCTCCTTAAAAACTCTAAAAACCCATCTGTATCCAACTAATAAATGTACCAGACGATATTTTTGACAGATTTTTGAATTTTCAAACTACTTAAATAATGATATAACTTCAAATATGCATCAGACAACAATTCTTAAATATTTTCAAAACTCGAATACTTAATCAGTGTATAAGCCTATTTGTATTAAAAATACTGCCTATTAAAAATTCAGTGCCCATTTACGTGGTTTTTTGTTTTTTGTTTTTTTGGGGGGAGGGGGGTTGTTTTTTACGAAGTTCGGATTTTACGAATAAATATTATTGGTCCCAGAAATTCGTAAAAATGAGGTTCTACTGTAAATAAATAAATAAATAAACTACAATAGGAATGTCTGTAAGACCCACTCTCTATATCTTTGTCTTCATCCATAAATTGGACTCAAAACTTTAAAAGTTCCACACTTTCAGGGCCTATTAACTCCTAAACTGTTGGATCAATTGAAAAAACACTAGGAGTAAAATATTTCTCAAATATTGTGTACAGTTCATTCCAAAAGCGTTTTCACTTGCTTGGCAGGAGTTGAGCTAAGCGAAGTTGATCGGTTATAAAGTCTAGTAGTTTGAACGAACATCGTAGAAAATTAAAATGGGACTTGGCCGTCGAGAGTGGAAATAGGGATGAGGTTTATGACTGGTGTGAGCGAATTACAGCAGTTTTAACTGAAAAGATTAATCGCAGCTTTTTATTTCAGTAAGATCGAAATTAATATTAAACGTACTTATTAAAAACAAAGCAATAAATATTTAAGAATATCTCAGCAATGTTCTATGAGGGTTTATCCTACGTAAAACATCAGATGTTTAAATTATTGATGAAAATAGGAACGAAAACTCCACAGGCTGAATTCGAACTGGGAACCTTCGAAGAGCTGAAGTTTCCTGGTCGAATCCAAGCTGTGGATTTTCTTATTTTCATCAATAAATATTCAGTTTATTTATTTACTTTTTCTGTATTTCGAACATTGATATTTTTACTTATTACTTTTTAAATTCTGTAATATTTTGATACCGAAATTGTTCATGCCACCATATATTATGCGTATATTTTATAAGAAAAAGAAAGCAGTTATGATATACCGTATAGTAAACAGCATATTGTATACTGCATAAACATATGCTTTCTTCATACAAGGTGAGTTTTTTAAAAGTGGCCTGGTACGAAATACTGCGCAGTAAGTTTTCAAATGACTTGTCATTCATGCGATATTGCGCAGTTGAGAGAGTGACACTGATTTGCATGGTAGTCGTTTGTGCGAAGTGGCGAAAATTGTTTTACGTCTGCAACAGCACATTTTTGTGGTAGAGCACTATGCACGAAACAGTGTGTATTTAAAATTAAGTTTCAAGTTGGTGATGTGCCTGCAAAACCTCCTACTGAGAGTGCAATGCAAAACTTAATTGCGAAATGGCATGCAACGGGATCAGTACTGAATGTGAAGAAAGTGCGTAAAAGAACTGTCCATACGACAGCAACCATTGCTGCTGCTGAAGAACACATGCTACGCAGTCCCAAAATGTCATCATGGCGGCTGTCTCGGCAACTAGGTTTGTCTCAGTCAAGTGCAATGAAGATCATGAAACAGGATTTACACTTACACCCCTTCAAAATGATCACTGTGCACCAGTTGCATGATGTGGACATGCCAGCCAGAGTTCAGTTTTGTGAATGGTTCCTGAGCACCATTGCTCTGGAGGTGCTGGAGGATGGTTATGTGTTCATCTCAGATGAAGCGTGGTTTCATCTGTCCGGTTACGTCAACTCACAGAACATGCACCGCTGGTCTTCCATCAATCTGCATGTGTTAATGGAGTCTTCACTGCACACAGAAAATTGGAGTGTGGTGTGCTGTCTCTGCCTGCCGCATCATCCCGTGTTCTTCAATGAAACTGTGAATAGTGACCGTTATGTGCACAACATACTGATGACGAGCATGCCAGTGCTTACTTTCAGCAAGATGGTGCAATAGTCCATTCTGCACATGCAACACTTGCCCGTATCCAGGAAGTGTTCCCACCCGAACATGTGATCAGTTGAGGAACAGAACACCCCTGGCCATCAGGATCGCCAGGCCTATCGATCTGCGATTTCTTCCTCTGGGGTGCACCGAAAGGTGTGGTCTACCAGAACAATCCGCGCACAGACGTCCAGGCAGCATTCAGGCCACTCCAGCGGAAACCCTTGCTCATGCCGTCAGGAACATGTGGACACGCCTTCACATGTGTCTCGAGGTCAATGGAGGACACTTCCAGCACCTATTCTAGGTTATTTGTACTGGTCTTTGATCATTATTATCTCTTTTCATGCTCATTTTTACACACTGTTCACCGGGGACACTTTTAAAAAACTCATCCCGTATATAAGATTTGCCCTCATGGATGAGAATACAATTTTTTTTGCCAATACGTTATTTTCTTTAAGCATAAACCCAAAAGATACTATACTTCATTTCAAAAGATTGGTAGCTGTTCCCTATGAAATATCATAATAGATTTTTACATTATATATTATTATTTTGTTAAATGTGCAGAAAACTTAAAAGTTAATTTTCTACTACTGATTATTTCATGAAACATCTAATGATTTAATTCGTGTATTCGCCATTATATTGTTGAGCGTGCTTTGCCAACTTATCGCTTACTTCCTCGTGTAGTTTTCAAGTTATTATACAGTATTTCTGCTAAAATAATAATAATATATACATTGATATATTAATAATAAAGAAAAACTTTCCTAATAAAGGCTCAAAATCAGATTTCAATTAAAACAGTTTGACGTCACTCATTATGCCTACCTATCCCTGTTACTAAGAAACAATAAATGGTATCCAACGTGATTCGAACTAGACTTCTTGACTGGAGCGATTAATCTCACTGATTTAATTTAATGCAAGGAAGCCGAACATAGCTTACCTAAGTGAAAACGCTTTTGGAATGAACTGTACAATCTGAATATACCATTAAAAATAGGGTTTCCTATTTAAGATTTCAGAATCACCCCCCATCACAAGGGGGGGCTAAATTTTTTGCTAATGAATTCCCCCGTGAAATAATTCGCTTTTGATTTTGGACATTTTTTTTTTGTACAATGCTTTGTTTTCGAGATATTTCCATGTCTACACTTAAATGGACCACCCTGTATATCGTATTAAGGGTACTGACTACTCCCGACATTGAATATTAAAAAAAAAAAAGGTTTCATAGTATGGCATTTTATACCTGAATTACTGTTCTTTAAACAATTTAATGAGTAACAAAAATTAAGAAAAAGCTTTGGAATGGAACAAGCATAAAGGGGTGGGGGTGGGGGGAATCTCTGATTCACAATGAGATCTATTTATTTTCTCATACAATGCCATAAACTAAATGTATTTCCGAAATAATGAGTAAGCTGACGAGACTTGAAAAATGGCAGTGTCCTAGACTAATTGAAAACGAAAGTGTGTGTGTTAATTAATAGATTAATAAATATAAGTGTTTCTCCAATGCATTTAAACTTAGAATATTTCACTCATTCAATTGATGGATTAAGATTACTTAAGAAAGAGGTTATTCCAAGTAGATTTGCCTGGAGTAAAACAGACCAAAATGAATGATTAAGATTATAAGGAAACATTTCAAAAAACTCAAAGTAAATTTTTAATTTCATAAAAATTACTTTTATCTATTTTTCATTAATTAATATTAAAATTTGATAAAAATTAAACTGAATATAAATTATTAATTTTAACTTATACCTTTTAATATTAAGTTCTGTACCCATTTTCGTCTCGGTTATGATCGCAACTTTCCTTACGCCACTCCCACTCCTCGAAAAGCTGATAAACCATTCCGCAAACCCTGGTTAAACTCTTATATCCATCGTCAAGTGGCACATAAAAATGCGCTATACCGCAAATACCATCGCAATCCTAATCCTCAAACAAGCAAAAAGTTCCATACTTTTCCTAACCTGCTGCGAAATATCATCAAAAAAACCAAACACAACTACTTTGCCCAACTATTTAGTAAAATTTACTCTAATCTTAATAATCTTCTTCCAAGCTCTCAGTCTTCATACTTGCCTTCACCAGATCCTCGAAACCTATCCCCTTCGGTACTATCCGACTTCCTTAAAATTCTTCTACCCTCTCGTCCCCAACTCCAGATTCCTTCTCCTCCTTATCTTCTCTCTCTTTCTTTGCCACTCCTAATATCCATGAAGCGATATCTAAAGTTATCAGGCAATTAAAATCTTCATCTTCCCCCGATCCTTTAGGCTTTCGTTCCGATGTTATAATTGCAGTAAATGCTAGCATATCACTTCCTTTGGCACATATATTTAACATTTCACTTACCACAGACTCCTTTCCAAAATTGCTTAAAACGGCCAAAATTATCCCTATCTTTAAAAATGGGAACCATAATGATTACCAAAATTATCGCCCAATCTCAATCTTACCGGTATTCTCTAAAATATTTGAAAAACTATTCTTTTTTCGCTTGTCCAATTATATTCATAACAAACTATTATCGACAGCTCAACATGGATTTTCTCCTAATCGTTGTATAGATACGGCTTGTTATGAACTAATCGAATACATATCTCTTCATATGTCCAAAAATAACTTTGTAGTTGCTCTATTCTTAGATTACACCAAAGCCTTCGATTCGATAGCTCACCAACTACTGATTCACAAACTCTCCTCTATCTTTAACATTCGTGGCCCCCCGATTTTCTTACTGATTGTACTTATTACGTATCTGCCCACGATATCACATCATCATTACTAATTCGTAACATTGGAGTTCCACAGGGCTCTATCCTCTCACCATTACTTTTTAATCTTTTATCAATGACTTAGCCTCAACATTGTCCTCTTCAAATTTAATCTTATATGCTGACGATGCAACTTTATTATTCGCTGATCCAAATATTGATAATTCAGTGTTCTCCCCAGAAAATTTTATCAGCTGGGTGGAAAGAGAAAATAGCCGGGCAGACACAAATTAAAAACAAATAAAATATCATGCGATGGTGTGCAGTTTTTCGTGTATTCAGCTGGGCGGTCACCAAAATCTGTCGGGCGGCACGCCCGTTTTTAAAGGGTCTGGGGAGAATCCTGGATAATTTATCCACTAATATTAACCAAACCTTATCTATCTTAAGTCACTGAAATTCAGTTAACCTGCTTACCCTAAACCTTAATAAATACTATTCTTTCAACATAATGAACTATATGTTTCTACTGTCCTGCCCATTTTCTATAACTCACATCTATTATCAGTTACAAGCACATTTAAATATTTAGGAATACATTTAACGCATGATCTTTCTTGAAATTTGCATATCAATACTTTGCTAACAAAAGTTAACAAAAGACAGCGAATGATTTCTCATCTGCACTTTCTTCCCTCTCATATACTCATCCTCCTATTTAACTCATTGATACATTCAGCCCTCTACTATGGTGTACAGTTTTGGGGTTTCACTACAAATTCTAATCTTCTACGTCTTTACTGTCTACAAAAATGGTTCTTAAGAACCTTGCTGAACATTAAAATACCCATTCTAATCATCTACCAGATTTACATTATTCAACTCTGTACATTTGTCTACAAAATTCTTAATAATCAGCTAATTCTCTCCACACCCATTGAAATATCTTACCAGAATACTCTACACTCATATTCCACCCAATCATGCCTTCCCCTTACCAGAAATAATTATCAACGTCACTGCATCTCTTATATACAGGGTGGTCCATAAGTCTGTCCCCCCCTTTTATTTTTTGAACCGAAGCAGATATGTCAATTTTGATGAATCCAATGAATAGGAAGTTGTGGGTGGCCTTTTCATCACTTTTCATCATGGTGCACTTTTCATCAACCCAAATATGCAAATTAGGACACATTCAAAATTTATCTCAAAAACCGTAAGGGATAGAGAAAAAAACCCAATTGCAAATTTGTTCAGCATAAAAAAAACACACAAAACAAAAAAAAAATCATCCAAATCGGACCAACCAATCACCCACAATCACGTGGTGAACTGTTTGCAGCTTACAAACAATGACACTGCATAAGGAACACTGAATGTTGATGTTTCCACCATATAAAGCATGCAAATCAAAAAAATAACAAATTACCATACTCACATTCACTTTCATGCGGAAAAGCAAATAAAAGGCATGTTTCAGCACAAAGAAGACAGAACAATTCCAGGATAGTAAGCTACACTGTTCCGGAAATGGTCAACATGATCTTCTGATTGTGGGCGATTGGTTGGTCCGATTTGGATAATTTTTTTTTGTTTTGTTTGTTTTTTTATGCTGAACAAGTTTGCAATTGGGTTTTTTCTCTATCCCTTACGGTTTTTGAGATAAATTTTGAATGTGTCCTAATTTGCATATTTGGGATGATGAAAAGTGCACCATGGGATAGGCCACCCACAACTTCCTGTTCATTGGATTCATCAAAATTGACATATCTGCTTAGGTTCAAAAAATAAAAGGGGGGGACAGACTTATGGACCACCCTGTACAACTCTTGGATATAAGTATTTAATATCAGTTGCCTTACCATTTCAACAAACAATCAACTCGCTTAAAAAAACAATAAACAAACTAAAAATTAAACAAAAATTTACGCATTGATAAAAGGCATGATTCTTTACAAATTTACATTAAGAACGTTATCTAGTAGTAACAAGTTAAATAATAAAAGAATATTAAGTTAAATTTATACTGGACAAAAATATTTAATACTGATGCTGCTGGGACAAAAGTATTTAATACTTCTTAATATTCTAATTTTGCTGAACTGATATCCTTAACTACCTCTACAATCAAATGGATTTGACCATGTTAATGAAAAAACCCAGCAAAAAAAATGTTTTTTCCATATAATATTGCAATTGAAACAACAAAGTCATGGGTAAAACACGCGAACTTTCCATAGATGCAAAAAAAATCGTAATTACATTATGTAAAGAAAACAAAACCCAAAAAGAAATTGCAACCATTGTAGGATGCAGCCAAGGAACAGTTTCTAACATTATAAAGCGTTTTCGAAATGAAAAAGTACTGACAAACAAGACACGTAATGGTCGTCCAAGAATCACTACAAAAAGACAGGATAAAGGCCGGTTCCCACTAGCGCGGAACCGCGGCGGAAATACCGCACGTGACGTAAGCAGCGCGAATTTGACGTCATACCGCGGCGTAAAATCCGCTATCGTCTAGAGTTGAGATGGATTTAACTTAACCGCGACGGTAAAATCCTCCGAGGCAGCGTCCGCCAATGAAATCAATGCATTTGTGTGGGTGTGAAGTTGACAATCTTCCAAGATGGCGACGCTAATGGATAGTATCGTTTAGGAGTGCAGCAATCTTAGCGAACATCATCAAATAAGCAGCAACACCCTTGCTTGTATCTCCGTCCATTTTTGTTTATTTGCAAAGACTTAAAACGCTACGTCCATTTTTTATGCGTCCATTATGGGAAAAGGCTCGAAGTGAATTCTCAAAAGCGATCTTCGAAGAGACTCTTGAGCTGTAGCGTAACGTGCCGCGATAGTGGGAACTGATCGGCGGAATTATCGCTGCGCTTAACCGCGGTGGTTTTAACAGTTCCGCTTTTCACGGCGGATAGTGGGAACCGGCCTTAAGGCTTTGAAGAAAATCTGCCTACAAATGCGCAAAGCATCGTCTAAACAGATGAATATAGAGTGGAAGAAATACCAGGCCCATTCATCAAGCCGTACTCTCAGACGACGTCTATCCGAAATGGGTTTTAAGCTAGCAGTAGCCAAAAGAAAACCTCACCTGTCACGTCGTCAGAAGCAGGATCGTTACAAATGGGCCAAAGCCAAAAAAGACTGGACCGAAGATGACTGGAAAAACGTTATTTTTTCAGATGAGTCCCGTGTGTGTCTTGGACTTGGAGATGGTGGTCAAATTTATGTGTGGCGACGAGTAGGCGAAGAGTTGCATGATGACTGTATACGAGGTACACAAAAATTTAAGCAAGGAATTATGGTTTGGGGTGGTATAACGGCTAAAGGCCCTGGTTGTTTGTGTATCCTTAAAACAATAGTGACAAAAGATGTGTACGTTGAAATACTAGATCGCTTTCTGATTCCAACTCTAGATTTTTTTTTTTGATGATGATGATACTTTCATCTTTCAAGATGACAATGCCTCATGCCATCGTGCAGGACTTGTCAAACAATTTTTAGAAATCCACAACATTCCGACAATGACTTGGCCAGCGAATAGTCCTGATTTAAACCTAATTGAAAATATTTGGTTGATTTTCAAAAAATTAATTGATGCTAAACATCCTACCAATTTGAACGAATTGAGAGTTACAATCCAAGATAGTTGGCAAGAAATTAGTACAACGGAGTGTGCTAAACTGTATGCAACCATGCCACGGCGAGTTATGGCAGTAATTAAAGCCAAAGGTGGTTGCATAAAATACTAACTATTGGTTAGTACTTAAAATTTTGATTGATTTGTTAAGATATTAAATACTTTTGTCCAGGCAGCTTTAGTATTAAATATTTTTGTCCAGCCTTGAATATGTTTAATTTACTGTCACATTCTAAGTTTTTGTTAATGAGCAGAAAAGTTCACTTAATATTATAAAAAATTATTTTTTTTGTTTCTGTATGAAATTTTATTGGTTTATTTTGTTTCTAAATTAGTGAATTATGTGAATAAAAGTATTTTGAAACACAGAGCTTGTCGTTATTAAATACTTATGTCCAAGAGTTGTAGGGATTAAATGGTGGGGCAGTTTACCTGAGCGAATCCACACATACCCTATGAGCTCAGCATTTAAAAAGCTATTAAAAAACTTACTTCTAACTAACAAATTACCCACTAACATCTTTTAAACCTCTTTTTTACTACTTATAATAGCCATTTATTTGCCCCTTTATTTTCCTCTAATAATTCTTTTCTCTACATATATTAACTTGCTGGAAATCTCTTTCTACACCTTTATGGACCATTCATGCTCCACCTTGTCCTCCACAAAAAACTATAATAGTAGTTATAAAATATTTTTTCTTCTCTTTTTTTCCCTTTATATCTCTATAACCCATGCTATATTCTATAATAATATTAACTGTAATTTAACACCCCCTCCAGAGACCACACGTCGGCCCGCTGGCCATACAGGCTCCGGAGTGGGTTCATTGTAAGTGTTCAACCCTTTTTAAATAAATAAATAAATAAATAAATAAATAAATAAATAAATACCGTATTTTCGCGAATATATCCCGCAGATTATACACTTTTTTACATCAGCGGGAGGGTGGTGCGGGGTATCTAGGGGTGCGGGGTTTCCAAAATATTTTTTACATGAATGATGTGTGAGATGGAAACCAAGAACAAGTTGAACTAGAAGTGTAATAATGCAATCTAGAAACTATTTGAATAGAATCATTAAAATGAGTGAACTGCTATCCTCCAAGCAAACACCCCTTTATATATTAAACTATGAGGGCCAGAAGGGCTGTGATTGGTTGCCAATAGAAGCCAGGAATTATGAGCCAATCAAAATAAGGCTAATCTAAAAGCCAGTCATGATAGGTAAGGATATCTTCATGATTTATGAATTTTATGGAAACAGGATATTTAAATTACAAAAAAGTGCAAAAATACAACTTCATAAAGTAAATATAAATTAAAGGTATTTAGGGATCAAAGATATTGTAATATAAAATAAATATTACATTGTATATTACATTCAGAAATATAATTATTTTTAACAATAAAATACTGTATTTTATAAATATAAAAGTTTCACTTATTTCACAAAGTTTTTCATATCAAATATACAAATATGTTGTAAAGAATTGTTGGCAAAAACAATATAAAGGAAAGCAAATGTCTTCATGTAAATAATAGAAAGGATTTAAAAGCTTTAATATTAAGCTTTAAACAAAGTTTCATAACAGAGTACATAAAGAATGGTCTATGATGATTTTTACATGCCAAACCACAGATGTTTAAATTATTGATTCAAATAGGAAAGAGATCCAGACTGTGGAATTTTCATTCCTATTTACATCAATTCTTAAAATCTGTTTTTTTATAATTTGAAAAATGTATGACCTGGATCTATACAATAAAAAAAAATTTAGAATTCAGATTCATTATCACATGATTCTTCAAAAGGTTTCTTAATACAGTACAGATGGTCGTTTATTAAAAAAAAATAATAAAAAATCATTTCATTTTGAAAAAGGCAAAAATACAGTTACAGTAGTTTACATGAATTATTATTGTACGTTCATTTTTTGAAATTATTATAGTATATATTATGTATTCATGCATTAAGTACTGTAATAAATATTCATTTGAACTTTAAAAAACGATCTTGGACAATTTTAGGAACTATGGCGTCGCCATCTTGTTTTTGAGAATTCACTTTTGCATTAGATTTTAGAGACGAAAAAATGAGGAAAAAAAGGGAATTAATGTACTGCATATTGTGTATACTACATAATGTACTGTAATATGCAAGTATCTTAAGTATTATATGCTAATTTCGTTTAAAATTCGTCAGATCAAAGTTCGTTTGAACCCCCCCCCCCCC
>JAHWFO010075106.1:3391029-3404969 GCA_023313115.1 Rhysida immarginata | reverse complement strand
CCCTAGTTAGGTTATGGCAACGGAAAATTGGATGGGAGATGGATTTTACAGTAAATCAATTAAACAGTATATACACTTTACAGTTCATTATATACTGTGATGTGTGCATGTAGTTTCTCAAAAAAGTTTTCACTTTCGTTTTCTAAAGGGAGGGGAGGTGTTCCCACGCTCCAAGTCTGGTCTCCATGGCAACGAGCAGAGTTCGTTAGCGGCGGTTACTTCGGAGCGTTTGTTTTGGCAGGCAAATTCTGCCAATGGGAACACGGTTTTCTTTATTAGTACTTTTAACAAAAAGGCACCGGCGAAGCACATTGGCAAATGATCTTCCCGCGCTTTTCCGGAAAAAGTGTATAAAAAGCCTGTTTTGTTCATAGACGCTCTCTTATGCTCTTATACTCTTATTCTCTTATGCGTACTCTTGCTTGCCTTTTCACTTGCTCTAGTACTTATTATCATGTCTCTTCAGCTTTTATATTTTATGCTCTGAGACTATTGTTCTCTCAAACTTATGTTCGGTATCTCTTACATTTTGATATCGAATGTGACGGCGAGTGAGGCGTGAGGCGACCAGCACATCGGCCAGGCCTACGACGATGGCGGAACAACGAGCGATGGGCACGAGGAACCACGCAGTGCATGGAGGCATCGAATGCCAGGGCACTGGTCTTCTTGCATCGGACGAGACGGGAACTCTCATGCAAGGGCATGGTGAGTGGGAGCGAGCGACACACCCTCAATCGCATCATTCCTTCATTGTGTTGCAATTTTTACATACATGAGTTTATTTTAAATAAATAAATCTGATCATGTCTATTCCAATCAATGAAATGAAAATAATAAATTTCATTTGAAGTAATGACTACAATTGAAGAAAGAACTGTAGATGAACTATAGATGAACTACAATTTTCATTGTAATTTGCATCCTGGAAACAATGAATCAAGGCACAGCAGTTTGATTGATCAACAGATTCCAGACTTCTCCCATCTGCTTGAGCATTGGATCTAACAATTTCTTCTACACCCTTCAATATTTGTGGTAGTGCATTTAAAAACAGAAAAAAATTTGTTACTTTGTGCAATGCTCAGGTTCACCCCTCACCCTCATTTTCAAACAAGCACGAGCACGGCCATAATTTCGCGCTTTCTCATTTGAAAAAGGCTAATTTACAATATTTTCCCTATATTATCTAACCTATCCTCATTCATCTATTTTGACTCTACTCCAACTGATTGTTGCTCTGCAAAATAAACTTTTGATGTAACTTTATTTTTCACTGCTGAAGAAGACATGTTAGCTGTAGATACCATGTGTAGAAATTTATGAGCTTCTCTTAAGGATCAACCAGGTTGTGCCGTGAGGACGGGCTGATGCTCGGCGTCTGCGAAGAGACGTCCATATAAGAAACTATTTCGTTTATCCTGTCTCTATGGTTTTAATTTCTGTACATAGATAATAAACAATTTGGCTGGAAAGCCGATGGACATTCGGTTATCAATTTTAATTCTCTTTCGTTCTTGTTGGACTGGGCAATTGGATCATCTCGAAAGCAACATAACTCCCTGGATGGACCTTCTAATAGTTTCGCTGGTGGGACAACCGCCTTTTCCTGTTCTTCTCGAGCGGATGTGTGCTCTTCTACCCAACTACCGATGCACACCAGTATCTTCAGACTGAATAGTATAGTATTACACTTTTCTCACCTAACATCACTAACCTGATTATTGCTTCTTTTAATCCTGATTTTTATTATGGCTTATTTCTTGTTATTATCCTGCCCCAAGTGTAATACTGTTCTATGATCCATCTGCCAAAACTTCTTTTTAATCATGCTTCCTTTATTATTTACAGACACTCTCATCGGTTTCCACGTCCATTTGCAATTCATGACTTCAGTGCTTCCTGGTAACTATTTGCTCCGTTGATCTTTTCCGCATCCTAGGATACCTGCTTTGTCGCAGTCTTATCCTTTTGGCTTTAGTCTCTTGCATGAACGTTCAGAGGCATGGACATTTCTTGCAATATATCCTGCGCCAGACCAGTGGGTCATCCATCCAGTGACGCATCAGCTTTGACCTCGAATCATTTTGAGCTTCACATTATTATTTTGTATCCATTTGTAGCGGACTGGGCCCAGCTCGGATTCGCCTAATAATTCCAAAACAATCTTGTAATTTCTTATCATTTTCCCTCTGTCAAATAAAACTAGATTCATTTGGATTTTGCGTCAAAACGCATTTATTTCCGGTAAAGAATATAAGTGATTTTTAAAAATTAAATAAAAGAATTCAGGGGTTTAAGCAGGGGCTAATTTGATTGGGCCAATTGTCTCCGTATCACGTATACTTCTCTCCCATCAGCCGTGGTCTTTCTATTTACGCACACACACACACTTTTAAACAAATGAAGATACGAGGGTTGTTCAAAAATTTTTGCCTCCTGGTCCGTAACTGTATTTGTTAACCGATTTTCAAAATTCTTTCTGTATCTGATAGTTACATTTGTCCTCTATGTAATCCACTATTCACTTTTCGACATAGTCCCAATCCCTTTATGCACATTGCGCCAACACATGACTAGTCGGAGAGGAATTCCAGGGCCATTGTCGACACCGTGATTGAATGGCAGCTTTGGACCCTCTTCTGCATGATGATAACGCCCGCTCACACATGATCGCCACACACTAGAAGCGTTGCAGCGCCTACAGTTCAAAGATGAGCGACTTTCATCACTTCTCAAGAAGAAAGAGCACCTTAAGGGACATGAGTTGCGTTCTAACGACGAGGTGAAAGATGCCACTCAGTCCTCATGTCGACAACCCCAGAATTCCTCTCAGACGCGTTCACCCAACTAGTCACGCATTGGCACAAAGCGTGGAAAGGGTTGGGGACTATGTCGAAAAGTGAATAACGCATTACATAGAGGACAAATGTAAGTATCAGATACAAAAAGAATTTTGAAAATCGGTTAACAAGTAAGTTATGCACCAGTTACAGACCAGGAGGCAAAAATTCTTCAACAACCCTCGTATTAATATTTTACTTTGTTGCTATTTATTCCCAGTGCAGGTCTAATTTATTAATATGAAATTAATTTCTAATCTTATTATAATATTGAAAAGAAGCTTTTACTAACTAGCATCACTACCATTTTTATTATCATCATACTTAAAAATACCTTAACAGCTGCTTGATGTTGACTAAAGCTATGCAAAGGAGCAGTTTCAGATCCATTCATAGAAGCTGGCCATACATGTAACATATTGTCATTGCCGCCAGTGGCCAAAAAACGTTTATCAGGAGACCACCGAATCCCACAGACTTCTTGCGTATGAGAAGCTAAGGTTCCCACATGATGCTGCGGTACTCTTACGTCATGGTGATGAATCAGGCTGCTGCGACAACCACTGTCAAAAATTCAATAAGGTGATATTACTGAAACTGAATCTCATTACAATTGGTATATGAAAGGAGCCAGCATTAAATCTAATTAAATACTAGCCAGCATTTTTAATTATCTTAAAATTATGTTAATAGCAATAGTTATAAAGAAGCATATCAAAAGGGATGAAAGACATTATCACAGAATGAATGTTTACTAATATGACTTTTAAATCTTTACATTTTAGCTTCATTCTTTTCGATCTTCTAATTTATTTATTTTTTTTTTTTTAGAAGGATAAAGTATATGTAAATAGCATCAATTCTTCTCTACTACCAAGATACATTAACCTTCTGAATTAAGTGACACAAATGTTTTCTATAATTTCATTGTCGAAAGATGGGAAGCCTTGTGCTTTTCCCCTTTCCTAAGAAGCCTTTCTCCTCAAAATGTTTCACTCATTTTCTAATGTAACTGCGATATGGTTTTATTGCAAATTTGGTTCATTCACTGATGAAACTTTTGAGATTATAGTTAGCAATATGCTTTTTCTTTCACCAAGGCCACCATATTTAATAAAAAAAAAATGGGTTCAAGCTGCTAAACGAACGTAAGCCAAAATAAAATAACCAGTGGCCTTACAGTATAACAAAGGGACATTAGGAGTTCCAACTAGTTTCGCCATTTATTCCCAGCTCTGTCAAGGATATATACAGCAAGAGGCATGCAAGCCTTTATATACAGAACAGTGGTACAAATTATGCAAATACATGAACCAATAGGATACAAAAGAATTAAAGAGGAAAAAGTTGGAACTCCTGATGTCCCTCTGTTATACTGTAAGGCCACCACCTGTTTAATCAATAAGAACAGTATTATGATCCACCCTTCTACAGTTATAGAATTGTCAAGAAGCATTGACACATCACTTGTAATATTCTTTTACTGTTTTTTCATAGGCAATTAAATAAACTTTGGGTGCCTAGTAAAAACTCTCGTATTTGTAATGCACATTTTGTAGGCAGAAAAAATCAGAAAAACGGACTAGTGACGCTTATATTCCCACAATTTTTCCCAAAGAATACAAGAAAAAGAATTCATGTCCTACGTAGACGTAAAGAAAAAAATAAGTTCCTTCTGCGACTGAATCTTAAAAAATAGATTGCGAAACAGGTAATTAGTTGGTATAGGGTGATATTTGTATAAATTAGTTAGGTAAAACGAGGCCTGTGAGAAAAGTATCCGACCTTCGGCCGGGAAAAAAAAATTACACACCTGCAGCATTGGAAACCTAATCACGCTCAAAGTAGTCTCCTTGGGACTCCAGACGCTGCTCCCAGTGGTGCCGCCATTGTTGGAAGCATTCCTGGAAAGCGTCTTTCGGAATGGAGATTAGCTCGGCTGTCGTTGCAGCCATAATGTCCTCTCTTGTCTGAAATCGTGTTCCTTTCAATGGCCTCTTGAGTTTGGGGAACAGCCAAAAGTCGCAGGGGGCCAGGTCAGGAGAGTAAGGAGCCTGTTGTATCACGGGAGTCTGGTTTTTCGCCAAAAAAGTCTGAATCAAGTTTGGTTTTTGAGGTGCCAATTGCCTGTTGACTACAACTGCGGTCTCTTGCGCCGCACTGCATTACGTAGGCGACGGAGGACATCCCTGTAGTACCACACCGCAAGAGTCAAAGAAAGCAGTCAGCATCACTTTCACATTGCTGCGCATTTGGCGGGCCTTCTTTGGTCATGGTGACGAGGAATGCTTCCACTGTGACGACTGATGGTTTCCACCTGGCTGTCGCCCAGTTTCTGGCAAAATTTGATGCAGTAACGCTGCTCCAGTCGTTCCGTCATTTTCCTTCAAATCAAAAACCGACGAGAGCACAACACACTATCTCCCTCTAATGCTGATTGCCAGCAACTGACGCTATTGAGAGGCGGGGAAAAATTCACGCATATGCACAAAGGTTCGAGGTCGGCTCATCCAAATCCATCAGGTTTTCGCAAAAAAAAAATTAGGTCGGATGATTTTCTCACAGGCCTCGTACAAGGTATAAATACGCTCATTATTTATAAAAACATGATTGCTTTCAAAAGGCTTTTTTCCTATACAGTTTTAAATTCAGGCTGAGATTGTAGTTTTTGTAGTAATTTTTTATTTTCTATTGCTTTTTATCTTGAGCTATGCATTTCATTCAATTCCTATATTACTACGTTATAATATGTATAAATTACCTTTGAAAAAAGATTTCGATCGAAATAAATCACAGTTAACACTTTGAAATCCACACTGAATAATCACGGTACCCATAATCGGAGATTTAAATAGCGATCCAAAATTAAATAGCGGAGATCATGTCTGCATCAACGACTATGAAAGTGGGGACAGGGAATCATTCAGGGGACAGGGAAAAAAAAACGTGTATCCTGACGTGTTTTGTGCCTTCAGATTCATTACAAAACTATAAACGCATTTAGAACATACTTCGAGGTGGGATCGGAATGAAAAGTGAAATATGAACAGAATGCCACTTTACAACATATTTGTTGGCCTTCGTATTTGAAACTTACATTCGTATTTTATTGGCGACGGGAAATTCAAATGAAAAGTGAAATATTGTAATATATAATGAACTATACATTGTAAATACAGGGTAATTAAAGTTCTGTAATGTATATTATACGCTAATTTCGTCTGAAGTTCATTATGCAACTTTTCATTTGAATTTCCCGTCGCCAATAAAATACGAATGTACCTTCTCAATCCATGAAGTACAACTTGTTAAAATGGCGACAGGCAGTAGGGAATTCAAATGAAAAGCGAATAAATGTAATAAATAATGAAGTGTACATTGTATATACAGGAAAATTAAGGTACTGTAATGTATATTATGCGCTAATTTCGTTTGATTTTCATCAGGACGAAATGCAACTGCATCACTTCAAAGCAGTATCAGTTTTCTGAAATCGTTGTTGTCATGCTGTTTGGAAAAAAAAAAAAAAAAACTGTAGTTAGGCCGCACAGGCATTTTTTACAACTTTTTTATTAGATAAGCCGCGGCGTTACTACCGTAAATTACGGTAGTTTTATTTTTGACCCAAACGTCTATCATTTCAAATATGAACGTTAATTGCCAGTTTAAAAATGAAAAAACCCTACTGCTAATTTATATCAAAATGATGCATTTTTAAAAAATTGGTCTGTACTTTTTCCTATACATGAATTATATTGTTTTATATAAACTCAACGTGAAGACACATGAATAAATTCCTTAGTTTATTTTTAATTTGTTTCTGTGGTGGGTTCTAAATAATATGCACCAAACGTTTTTTTTTTTTCACAACGATAAATTGAACGTTTTGAGAAATTCAACAAAATCTCAAGTTTAGAAACACAGGTGTGGAGGGGGGGGGGGGAAAGCACAAGGGTGGGAGGAGTAAAGAGTGAAGAAAGGTGGAGGGGGAGGAAGGGGGGCAATTAGCACCATACGCAGAGGAGAGGGAGATCTCTTGCATGTGCAGAAGAGATGCGCACTGAATGATGATACTAGTGGCGAAGGATTCCTTGGATGCAGTCTGCTTGGATGTGATGAATGTGACTTAGGATCTCGTCATGAACGAGATATCGTGTTAAATCATTTCAAGATGGCTTCCACATCGGTTAACGAATGATTCTTTTCATACTTTGATTATAAGTTGTTGTTAAATTGTTGTGAAAATGTTAAATAAAGAAGTTGAAAGTACAAATAGTTAATTTTTTTAAATATCAGGGCAATTCAGGACACTAAGGGTAAATTAAGGACATTTCAGGACATTAATATAAAAATCAGGAATTTCAGGAAATTCAAATCCGAGCCCTGCAGTACACTAAAATAAAACTCTTTTTGCTTAGCATCTCTCTTATTCTGCTTAATTATGAGCCTGGTCTGATTTAAATTGAGAAATTTAAAAGAGAACACTATGGTGAATTCTAAGATTTAAAAATTTAACAATAATTCTTTTTTAACAGTTTTCACATATTTTATTCCATAAAGAAATATTTGCTACCATTTCGTAAAAAAATGATCCACATGTTTTGTAATACAATTTCTTTCGCATGAAAATAGGATTTTTCCTGTCAAATGTCCTGCAGTAATAAGTGATCGCATTTTTTCTCAGCAAATTCTGTCAGCACTGGCATTATAATTTTCCTGTATTTCAGCATACCTTTGAATATGTCTACAAATATCCTTAATTTTCAATTCCTGAACATATTTTAAGTTAATCAGGAAAGAAAAATTATCTGCCGTGCAGTTAGATCTGTCTGATTTGAATAAAAGTTTGCACACCATTATTTATTTTATTTTCTAAAGAATTTAGGTTATCCCTGTTGCCTCCTTTGCGTCTAATTAGAGCAAAAATATTCTCTATGCAGTCTTGGTTCAACCGATTTGTACGTAGGATGATGACTTTATAACTTTTTTTAAAATCTTCAAATAAAAGTGGCAAATATATAATGATCATAATCCAACCTTTAACACATGGAGGACATTGTTTTTAGTCTGCAAATTTCATATTTTGAAATAGAGGTAACATTACTTCACCTAAATAGTGCAATTCATCGTCACTGGCAATGAAGCAAAATTTATTGTTTGATCCAGCCACCAGATGGCTAGCAGTTCTCGCAAAATCTCGCAATCACTGGAAAAAGGCATGAGATAGACCTCCTGATATGCTCCTTGGGTAGAGCGCTGTGCGCTTATGGAACTTTACTCCTCGCACTTTGAGGTAAGTTGTAAATTCGTCGGCGACAAACTGGGGACCATTGTTGGAGACTATCGTGGTCGGTATCCCGTATCTCGCGAACAGCTCATCCAGGATGTCAATGGTGGCTGTTGCAGTCATCGACAAAGTTACCTTTACTTCCACCCATTTGCTGTACGCATCGACAATTTTTAGAAGCATTTTTCCCGATACTGGTCCGGCGTAATCTAAATGAATCTCCCATGGACCCTTGGGATACTCCCAGTGATGTACTCGGTACTGGGGAGGTGCGCTGGAGAACACCACTGCAGAAATCAGGCATCTACCAGGCTGAATGTACTCAATGCCCTATGATGTACAAAGGGCAGACGTCCCGAAGTATAGAAACAAGATTCAAGGAGCATTTGACCCACACAATATTTGGTAGAAGCATCCAGTCAGCCATCACGAAGCATTCCCTGGATACGGGCCACGAATTTCATGTGAAATTAATTAAATCGATCAATAAAAAATACTTGTTAGACTCTTACAAAAGCTTGGCTATAAATAAAACGGATAAGCAGTTACTGTTAAATTCGGACAGAGGCTTCATTGGTGAATCTAGTTTGATCCAATGGGTGGCCCATTTACCAAAACGTTGAACATGTTTCTGGGTTTTTGTTTCTATTGGGTATTGTTCACTATATATACCTTGCTAATTCAATAAACAAGTCAGTTCTCTCAAGAAGTCTCCTGAGGTTCTCCTTGTCTGCTGAAGATGAAAGCAAAGCTTTCGAAAGAAGTTTACAGGTTGTATTGTTTTTTTCATTCCTTTTGTTTTATTTTTCTTGTTTTGTGCCTTTTTTATTTATGGTTAAAGAGTGTTGCACTTTTAATCTGTTCACAATTTACGCTATTGAATAACACGTCGGATACAGCAAATTCATCAAATTCATCTTGGACGTGTCGCAATAGATGAACGAAACTGCGCTGGACTTAATTGGCAGATCAACATAGAGTGATTAATAGTTATTTGAGAAAATGCAATGCATCTCATGGGGTTTGGAACGTCAGGAAGCTAAGTCAATGAATAAGTTTTACATTTTTTCTTCCCTTTCTTCTCTGAGCGAGCAAGACTCATATTCTCCACTCGTGCTTCCTAAAAAATTTTTTTAAACTAACACAATCAATTCCTTGGTGAAAATTATATAAACACAACAAACAAAAAAAAAACAAAAAACCAAACGATGATAACTCCAGCATCCTTTCCACAAAAATCCCACTACAACAATGGCGACAATCGCAGTATACTTTCCACATTGTTGTGGCGCAAACAGCAACAACTGGAGGCAAATGCATCGCTTCCTGCTGGCGGCCACGTGCTGCTTCCTGTTCCTCATCATGGCTCATATCATTTAGGTTTATTCCCTCCGCTACACCGTCCTCACTACCCACCACACAACGGGGTCCACTTGTCTCCCGGATTTCCCCCATATCTTCTGGAGCCTTAATTTCAGATCGCATCTCTCTGCGCTTGACCGCCGGTATTCCCCAATCCTCATCCTCTTCTTCTTCCGTGTTAGGAGACGATTCCCTTCCTCTCCTACCAGGCCCTTTCCGATATCTTACCCGCCTCTCGTCAGCATCCATCAGGCAAGGTTTTAATCTATCAACGTGAACCACACATCGTGAATGCTTCCTGCATTCCTCTATCTTGTAGTCTACTGTGCTAACTTGTCGGAGTATACGGAATGGCCAATAAATTTCGGACTAAAATTCCTTTTAGGACCCCCTTTCCGCAGCAACCACACCTTGATACCAACTAACAACTCCCTTGCATTCCAGCCCCTATTTGCCCTATCTAAGTGCACTTTGCGTCTGCTACAATCAGCCTCACGAACCCTATCTCGGATTCTCATCATATTTTCTACTAGACGGGACCGATATTGTAACACTTTTGCAGGTCCACCTGTACAGCCATCCTCACTTCGATGACGATCAACGGGTGGCCCCGGGTCAAGGCAATATAGCAAAAACGCAGGGCTCTCCCCGAGTGACTCGTGGTGGGACGTTCTCAACGCATATAGTACGTATTCGAGCACTTCGTCCCACCGCTCGGGGTATTCATGGCATAACGCAGTCACGACATCAGAGAGCGACTTATTGCATCGCTCTGCGATCCCGTTAGACGTTGGCCGGTACACTGTGGTAAGCTTGTGAGTGATTTGCAAATCCTCACACAGCGAGCCGAACACCACCGAGGTGAAGTTGGTTTCCCGGTCACTGATCACCTGCTGAGGCACCCCGTACCGACATACTATCTTCCGGACAAATGCGTCGAGCTACGTCTCGGCTGTCTGGTCGGCCAGTGCCTCAGCCTCAACGAACCGGGAAAACACGTCCGTCATCACGAGGATGAAGTGACTGCCCCTGCTGGAACGTCGGACCGGACCCACCACGTCGATCGCCACTGTCTGGAATGGGAACTCAGCCGTAATTCCCTCCTGGTAGGGTGCGCGGATTAAGTTGTTCTTAGTTAGCTGGCACACCCTATACTTACGGATCATCTGCTCCATATCCCATCTCATCCCAACCCAGAACCATTTCTGACAAAGTTTCCATATAGTGACTCCAACCCCCCAACGGACCATCATGATACCAGCTCATGCATTTTGCCTGCAGTGTTTCGGTGGTACATATTCGCACCTTCTCTCCACCACTACCAACATTACTCTTTAACACTACCAGCTCATCGTCGATATAACACTGCCCTCCCACATAGTGGACATCTCTTCCCCCTTCCAAGGCCCGCACTATCCCTTGAATCCACCCATCCTCCCGCTGGGTGTTCCGGATCTCTTCCCATGTCATCGGGGCAGAGAGCTCAGCAATCACTGAGCAGCATTGCCGCGACAGCATATCAGCCATTATATTTCTTTTCCCCTCCACGTATCTGTATATAAACCCATACTCTTCCAGCTCTAGCGCCCACCTCAGCACACGCTGATGGGTGTTACGCATGCGCTGGATGAACGCCAAAGGCTGGTGATCAGTCAGAATAGTGGTGGGGTGACCCAGTATAATATGCCTGAAATGACTGGTTGCGCTGACAATGGCAAGAGCCTCTTTCTCGGTCACTGAGTAATTTAACTTCCCCCCTTGGGTTTTTTTTTTACTAAAGAATGCTATCGGCCTTAAGTGCCCCTCAAGTTCTTGTTGAAGTACACCGCCTATAGCATTCGCGGAAGCATCCGTTGATAGTATAAATTCTCGTTCGTAATCGGGGGGGATCAACGGAGGCTCACTGCTCAGGATGGTCTTAATTTTCAAAAATGCCTCTCTACAGGTGGTGTTCCACCGGAACGGCACCCCTTTCTTCGTCAGTTCTGTGATTGGAACAAGGATCCGCGATAGTTCAGGTATAAACGGACGATAAAAGTTTACGGATCCCACAAAACTGCGAACGTCACGTGCACTCTCGGGCTTAGTCAAGCGCTGAATAGCTGACACATTGTCCGGATCAGGCTTTGATCCATCCGGTGTAATAATGTGGCCCAAGTAGTGCACGCGAGGGGTGCAAAACTGGGGCTTCGCCTGTTTCACCACTAGACCTCGCTCCCTAAACTTCCCCAGTATCCATCGTAGTACGTCCACATGCTCCTGGAAAGTTGCGGTTGATATTACAATATCATCCAGAAACATATGGACGTTTTCTCCGACCCTCCCCTTCAGAGCTGTCACCACGTATTGCTGAAACAGGTGAGAGGAATTCCTCACACCCTGGGGCAGACGTGCGAGTTGAAATTTGCCCCATGGTGACTGGAAGGCATAGCACTCCCTCAGTGACTTGGCCAATGGTATCTGATAATAACCATTGTTGAGGTCGAGCAGAGAAGTACCTATGCCCCCTCAGCTCCTCCAGGATGTCCTTTATGACCGGGGCCAGGAAATCCACGGGGGTAGTATAAAGATTCACTTTTCGTAAATCTAAGGTGATTCTGTCCTCCCCGTTTTTCTTTGGAACTACGTGGACTGGAGAGTTCCAAGGGCTAACCTTGCCGCGATGATCCCGGCCTGCTCAAATTCTGTCAGTTTACGCCTGTAGGCCACACGATAAACATGGGGAATTCTATATTGTCGAGTGAATAAGGGGTGTGCTTTATCGATTTCATAATCTGCGACATAATCGCACACTCCACGCACCCCTGTCACCTCGTTGAAGAACACATCTGAAAACTCGTAAACTGTTTCGAAGATGGTTCTCCGTTGTGTTTCATTTGTAGATCCTACTTGAAGTCCCGGGATAGGCAGGCATCGCTCAATTACCCCTACCTGTCTTGACTCCATGCCCTACCATTGTCTCTCCTAGCACGAACAACACAATCCCAGCCGGACCAAAACAACACATTCCCTGTCCCTTAGTAGCATCACACCACGTATCCAGTATCTCACCATATCAAAAAAACAACAAAATGCAGCAATATCAGTGTGGTTTCTATAGTCCGGATTTTCTGGATTTTCGGTCCCTGTTCGAGCACCAGTGTAGCCTTCCCCACCCCCACAATAATATCAATAGAACTCTAATGTTCAATGAACAGCACTTGGGGGCGGACGAGAGCTAAGGTTCGGAACCGAAAATAAGAAAAGACACCTGGTATCACTGTATTCATGATCACACAACTTATTTATTCTCTACAAATACAAGCATTCCATGTTAACCTATCATATCAGTAAGGGGCCCCCATATCTAAAGCTTAAATCTCTAACCAAGGCTAAACTCTAATACTTCCAGCATAATTTAATCAATCTAACCGGCACACTTGCCCATGTAAAAGTAAATCTACAGCTAGGCTATTTTAGCTGAAGCGGTATTACAACATGCTTGACAGTGACAGATGTAGCTACTTTTAGGATTCTACACTCCCGAATCAAACATTCCTCACCCTTGCGACGGAAAGCGCAATGTACCTCCGTTATTTACTTTGAAAGGGGGGAGGAACAGTGACCCCTCTTGGCAAGTATAGTATACCTTATCCAAGCTACCCACTGGCGGCCTTCGAAACCACATTCGAACAAGAATGTTTACGTATTCGTGCGCGCCCCAATTACACAAGTCAAGCTTACACGTCGAATCTAACCAGGATCCTCACACTAATTCCAGCTGATAAACGATTACTATGGCAAGGTGCTTAATAAGCTTAAAATTGCTAACTTGGAAATTAAACTTAAACAGTTGTCGATTAATATTACACAATTTACCATAGAACACAAAAACAGTCCGCAAGTGTCTTCATAAATCTGACACACCATGGCACGGCTTTCCAAGTTAATAGCCGATAGAATCAAGACAGGAGGATCTTTGACTTATCGAACACACTCTGGGTCATGCAAATGTCAAGACGCGTGCTCTTGGCCTTAACGCAAAAATCGCAAAAACACTCACCAGGAAACTTCAAATTAAATTGACACCTACGTTGATACATCACGGCTCACACACGTTGCTCCAAATACCATCATCATTATCGTACGCCAAATTTATCTAACACTTGACGTTGCAATCAGATCCCGTCACGCACTCAGGTTTTTATCCCATCGATCGAATGGTGAGTAGTCGAATAAATAATCATGATAAAAAAAAACAAATTAATCACATGAGCAAGAAAATCAGTTTAATCTATTAAGAACATTTTTACTTTGTTTTCTATATATCTTCATGTGGACTTCTGCGGACTTACGGAGATTTTAAACGTTAAACATCATAAATGCAAAAGTCTTGCTTTTCTTATCAGACATTCGACAGTTAGTTCTTTAACGCCAAACCACGATCGCTACATTTCTCCATTACATTT
>JAHWFO010075106.1:3215474-3390929 GCA_023313115.1 Rhysida immarginata | reverse complement strand
CATCGCAACTCAATCTCATTGTTACCTTTTTTATTTAATAATAAAAAAAACGAACTCCTCTTTAACAAAACGCGCTAACACGCATACAGCTTTCGCCGAAAACGCTCTCAACAATCCAGCTACAACAGAGGACCATTGCCTATCGCTCACGGCGTTTTCATTCCCCACTCAGCAATAATAAAACACACGCATTCATATTTTCTTCGCACAACAAACCATAACCACTCATACAATGACAAAACACTCGTTATAAAACACACCACGCTAAACTAGCGAAGCCAATTAGTTAATAAACATTTTTAATTTCCTCGAGACTTTATCCCTATTATCCTGCCGTCAGACACACGTGACTAACCTATAACGGAACGTCACAACCTAATGATGGCAGATAGGCCTACTTCATTCCTTCAGCGGTTAGCAAATGTCTGACTGTTGCAGTCGTCATTCTTGAAGATCACCAGAATTAGGCCCGTTTAGAATTGGAACAGATTTTAATTGATAATGAACTTATAATGGCAGGATTATAAAAAAAGCAGGATGCTTTAAAATAAACTGAGCACACTATGTTGTTCGCATTTCGATACCATTTATTTGCTGACAAAAGGTAATCCACTGCCTCTTAATCAATTCTGATTGTAGAAATCTATGAAACGTGAAGTTTCTATTGGATTTCTTATTTACACATCCAAACAGAACAATTTAAAGGAGTTCTGATAGAAAAAAGGCAAGCAAACTCTTGCATTATGTAGAATCGAAACTAGGCTAGAATCAAAAGTGGTTCGCGGCAGGAAATCGCTTCTTGTTCCGCTGATTCTTCTGAAGGGATAAGATGGCCAATTTTCAATCAATTCGAAAATTTTTGAATGATATTTATGTTATTATTCTGGATGCAAAAAAAAGTAAAGTCGAATTTTTCATGGAGTATACCTTTCAGAAACAGTAAATAAACAGTAAGAAGAAAAAAGAAATAGTGTTTGAAAATTAATTTTAAAACTACTGTTAACCTTTCATCTTGTTCCTCGTAAGCGATTACTAAAAACCTGCAACTCGCTGGTGGAAAAGGCACGTAGTGACATCTTGCAGAAGCGCTGGAAAACTATGCAAGTAATCACACTCATTACGGTAATTATATTCGTTATGGCTGAGGCAAAAATACCATCAACACAGGCAAGAAGACTGCAAAGAATAGAGAACAAAACCTCCCTATAAATAGAAAGGGTGGAACCTCATGCACAAATCAGAAAAATCATCCTTAATTAAGATTCATTATTTTTCACACGTTGTATTGTATAGTGTATATAGTTATAATTTCATAACGTCCATTTTACAATACAATTGGTTTAGATAGATATATAATCGATTTTCATCCTTTCGGAGGCAAGACATTTAAACATCTCAACTGAAAAATACTGATGATGTCCGAAAGGATGAAAATCGATTATATATCTATCTAAACCAATTGTATTGTAAAATGGACGTTATGAAATTATAACTATATCATCCTTAATGCTTAAATAAATGATGTTAAAGCACAAGGTGCACATTGAATAGTGGATATTACAAAAAGACCATCCTCAGGAACGTGAAGCAATGTGTTATGGTTTTAGACCACTTCTTTCATTAATTCCAACTGCAATAATGACCATCATGCCGATCCCATATTCTTTTTTGCAGTCGGCTTGGCAGTTACCTGACCAGTAGCTAACTGAAGGCAATGACCTTTTTTTTCCTTTGTTTTTTTTGTTAAAGCTCAAAGATATTTTCGAAAGAAAGCAGCTATTAAGGGTAGAGGTGAAATCTGATTTCTACCACGAAAAAAAGACCATCAACAGAAAAAAAACTTTCTCTACTTTTTATCAATATTGAAAATTTTTGCTTCAGGTTTGTTGTTACTATACTTCACTGGAATTGTTGCAGGATAGTTATACACCTGTTTTTGCCTCCAGTAAACTACTGATCAGGTAGCCGCCAAACAGTCTTTAATTTTTAAATGTC
This sequence comes from Rhysida immarginata, assembly GCA_023313115.1. NCBI lineage: Eukaryota > Metazoa > Arthropoda > Chilopoda > Scolopendromorpha > Scolopendridae > Rhysida > Rhysida immarginata. The sequence goes on along the minus strand of JAHWFO010075106.1, from coordinate 3,388,934 downwards.
TAATAATTGTAAATAAATAATCAGTTACTATACCTAGTTAAAATGTGTTCATTCCAGGACAGAGCTCCAACTCTCATAGTATGGCCAGTCATATTTCGAATACGTTTCAAATTCTGAACGTCCCACAACTGAAAAAACACAAAGTTCTTTTAATGGTCAACTGTTTTTTTTTATATGTAAATGAACATGCTTCCTGACTTAAAAATACAAGTACAGTGGAACTTATGCAAGTCAGAAATTCTAGAATTTTACGATCATATGATCACATTATAACGAGTTTGATATGCACTAACTAAACAACACCTAACATTAAACCTCAAATCCAGTTCTTTGTATAAGAAATCAATGTAATTTTAATCTGGTTAAGGAGTAAAACATTTTTTTAGAAACTTTCCAACTAAAAGTACATCATTCCAAATGACCAATAAACCTCTTATGCTCTCCCCCCCTCACAAAAAGCAAAACAATTCTCTTTTTCATATTTATTTTCTCCATCATAACACAGTTTCTTCCAGCATAATTTAATTTTGCCCATTATGTAGCAACAATATTGTGTCCAAGTAATATTCATGATTGTACAAAGTAAAACCAAAATATGCAGAGCTATACTGGGTTAACCATAAAATTTCAAACCCACGTCAAATACCAAGATTAAAAAGGGCATATTGGATGTGCTGTATTCACTGTTTAGTAACAATGATTTCTTCATCAGCTAATGAAATGGAGACACTTGGTTATTCTGTAGTGATTACTGCTTATACAGTCGAACCCCATTAGAATGAACTTTCCCCTGGTCCCGTCTCCAGGAATATTATTTCTAAATAAATTAACAATTTCACACAATTTTTTTTTTTTTATCAAATCGTATAATAGAAGAAAATTAAGACATTCATTCCAAGAAAGTTAAATTAATTGAGGTGTTTGGTGTTAAAAAAATAAATAAATAAATAAAAATTGGAAAAAAGAATTTTTAAACAAATGAAGTATACCGTAAATACTGTATTTAGCACCAGACCTGAAATAACGGCCCGCCTGCATTAAGCGCCTGGGGATCCGCTGAATTTTTGCAAATGAGCGCCGGACCTTCAATAACCGCCCGACGCTTATTTTAGTTCATTCCGTGGAATTTTCTTCTCTTGCTGCTTTCTCTTGCGAATTTTTGCTCTCCCAAATGCCACTGCTAAACCGGAAATTAGATACCAGCATGATTGTCTTCTAATTTCTTGCTTTTAATTTTGGATTCAGTCAAGCAACACAGCTGATGAAAAATGAAAACTTCACAGTTATAGCATCAATTTTAATCTCGCAACAATAAAGTAGGCTGAAAACTATTCTATAGAGGCTACAGACAAACAGTTTAGCATTGACCCTAACGGGAATGGAAAACACAGCAGGATACTTTAGAAAAGATGAAGGAGAAGGACGAGAATTTTGCATAATAGTATCCATCACAGTTGTGCAGAATTTTATAAGCGGCGGACCTGTAATACCGGCCTGCCTGCATTAAGCGCCTGGGGGTCCGCTGAATTTTTGCAAATAAGCGCCCGGGTGTTTAATACAGTATTTACGGTACATGTTATTTGATAACTCAAATTATGATTGGTTCTCAGAGTTTATAAAATGTGCACTTCTGTGCATTGATCAGAATTTGCAATATGATTGAATTATATCTAAAGATTTGATACTTCAATTCAACAACTGAATAATTAAAAACAATTTCTTAAAATTTCATAAAATTACAGGTGTATTAATTTAATTTAAATTCCTAAAAGCAAATGATTTATTACTGGTTTTCCAAAGATTAAAAGAAAAAGCCAATTTCAAATTTTATAACAAAGCCTAATAATTGGTTTGAATAATAATGACAATTTAAGCTAGATGCAAGAGAGTTCTAAAAAAACATCGTAGACTGTATTGGTCAAATCTCCTATTCAACAATAAACATAATATCTGGAAAGTGCTGAAGATAATGCTTTGTTAACCAAATTATACAACTCCATTAATTAAAAACCAGGACGGGTCAATGAAAAACGAAGAGGAGTCAGCCGCAACCATACTTAAGCCTAAGGTGGGAGCACCGGCCAAGAGACACCCTAATTGGCCTGTCCCCCTACCCGCAGCCTTCACTCCAGAACCCTGGTGGAATCAATGGGAGCAGCCTTTCTCCATCCTCGAACTAATGCCCCAGGCCCGGATAAACTGCTAAATGGCACTTTCATCAAGCTAATCAGCAGTCAAAAGCAACTTCTCTTAGACTCTTAACAAATCCTGGATGACTGGCATTATCCCCAGTAAATGGAAGGACTCTTACATATAACCTATCCTGAAACCCAATAAACCTTTTACCCAACCACAAAACTATAGGCCAATAGCCCTGATCTCCTGTGTTATAAAAATACTAGAGAGAATGGTTAATAACAGGCTGCAGCATTTCTTGGAAATCCATAACATCCTTCCTCCCTGTATTACTGCTTTCACAAAGGGTCGAATTACACCTTCCCCACCATTAAACTGGTAGATACAGTGTATGCAGCCTGGGAGAAAGGGGAAGCCCTAGGAGCAGTCTTCCTTGACCTGGAAAAAGCCTATGACGCAGTGGAACATGACATACTGCTGGATAAAATGACCAATTTTTCCCTGCAAAATCGAATCATATTATGGATATCATCCTTCCTAAAAAACCGATGGGTTGGGATCAAATTCCCAGGCGGCACAGTCTGGCAGACACAATCTAAGGACCTACCACAGGGTTCCACCTTGAGCCCTGTACTCTTAACATCTTCATAGCAGACATTGCCCAAACCCTACTTTGAAGGAACTGAAGCAAATATCTTCGCAGATGACATAGCCATATGGAATGTCGACCAATCCATCCCCCAAAATCAAGAATAATCTTCAAAACTCCTGCGATTCTCTTGCTGGATGGGCCAAATCAAAGTTAATGTCTTTTTCACCGGAAAGTCAGTAGTCGTGTTCTTTGTTAAAAATGGCCCCTTGCCCCAACTCCTCATCTATACCATATTGCCATTAATGATCGGACACTTTCGATTTTAGAAGTTTTGTCGAATATCTAGAAAAATACTTGGCGAATTATCCTGAAATTTCAGGGGTGTAAAAAGGATGTTATATCTCATATTTCAGCGAAGGTTTTCTCCTTAAGGCAAATAGGGGACCAGCAAAGAAGTGAACCAAAAAAATAATGTTTGGAATCACCCTGTAAAAAATATTGCTTGAAATGCATTGTAGCTGTAGCATTTGCTTAAGAGGCTTGTTTTACTTTTCTGTGTTCATTTGTATGAGAATAGCACGTATATTCATGGAGATATAAAGGTTTCTTTAAAAAGGTCGAAATGTTTTTAAAAGTTTTTTGTTTATAACACGCAAGATTTTCAACCCAATGCAATACCATTTACAGAAAAGTTGACAAACTACAGTACAGACAACACCCTGCAATCGGAATAGAAAAATATTAAATATTTGAGGAAATATGAGCATTTTTACTAAATAATGTTTAACTGCACATGCGTTACCAAAGTCAATATTTTTTCATATCGCGCAAGGAGAAGAAGTTGATACTGGTGTCCGATCCAAAAATAAAAGTTTGGAGAAAGCCCCTTATCGTTTTGTTTATTTTTGAGAGCAACTGAAATTCAACTCATTCTATCGGCGATATCTTTCTCAATTTTCACGATATTTGCTTGGGCTTTTTATAAGAGTAGCTCTATACATTTGGCTAATAAATTATGCAAAAGACAATTTGGTAACGCATGCGCAGTTAAACATTATTTAGTAAAAATGCTCTTATTTCATCAAATATTTAATATTTTTCTATTCTGATTGCAGGGTGTTGTCTGTACTGCAGTTTATCAACTTTTCTGTAAATGGCATTGCATTGGGTTGAAAATCTTGCGTGTTATAAACAAAAAACCTACGAAAACATTTCGACCTTTTTAAAGAAACCTTTATATCTCCATGAATATACGTGCTATTCTCATACAAATGAACACAGAAAAGTAAAACAAGCTTCTTAAGCATATGCTACAGCTACAATGCATTTCAAGCATTATTTTTTACAGGGTCATTCCAAACATTATTTTTTTGGTTCACTTCTTTGCTGGTCCCCTATTTGCCTTCGGGAGAAAACCTTCGCTGAAATATATGAGGTGTAACATCCTTTTTACACCCCTGAAATTTCAGGATAATTCGTCAAGTATTTTTCTAGATATTCGACAAAACGTCTAAAATCGAAAGTGTCCGATCATTGATGGCAATATGGTGTATATGAATAATACAAGACTTCCTGCTAGAAGGGCCCATAAATTCCTGGGTGTTGTTTTGGATGGGAAATTAAAATGGCAGCAACATATTGCCTGCATGAAGGATTGCCTAAGGAAAAACCTGGCTCGAATCAAGCACATCACTAGAGCAAACTGGGGACCCCCATGGTCGGAAATGTCCACCCTGCTCGCATCCCCGATACAAACCTCCGACCAATCCGACCTATTCCTTCTGCTGGCACCCAAAACTGGCAGATAGCAGCTAGCTAGACTGGAGAAGAAAATTGTAAGAACTTGTCTACATGCTACACAGTCCTTCCCTAATCAAGTGATAAATGCTGATTCCAGCCTAGTACCCACACCATTGAGATGGGAGGCCAAAGCAATCCCAACAGTATACTCTTACCTGCAAGCAGCCAAATCTTTTAATGAAGAACTCTCCTTCACAGAAAACTGCTGCATACATTTTAGATCGAACAAAGTCAAAAGCCTTCTCCTGGGAATCCTTAATAAATTTGAATGCGCGGACGCCCTCCTTTTTGTTAGGGGAATCACTGTTTCCCCACGCAGCCTAGGCCTTAGCCTTGAAATCAGTGTAGTACCGTCGGAACTTAGAGCAAGTGACCCACCAGAAATTGTTATGCCTATTATATCCGAAATCCTGCATAAACTCTTTTACGACCACAGAAAAGTATTTACGGATGGTTCCTTAACCCCAGGAAGCAACTGTGGAGGAATAGGTATCAATGAAAAAAACAGGTGCATAATCTCTAGTAAAATCATGCCAGCAACCAGTGCTGCCATGCTAGAACTGGTTGCCATTCACAGAGCCATAGCACTAAAAGCTCTAAAAACCAGCTGCCAAATACCTAATCGTTTCAGACTCAAAACGTGCGATTATGACAATCAAAAAATCTACTGACTCGGGAAGATGGTTCCACAGTGACACCTTAGGCCTTATAGTATCTCTCATAGAATCACTAACCGTAGCTAACTATTCCATTCACCCGCTGTGGATTCCGGTGCACAAAGGCATAAGGGGCAACGAAGTGGCAGACCACCTTGCCAACTGGGCTAGAACATCCAAAAGAACCACCAGGAAAGCTCGCCTCGAACCCAAAAGCTTGAGGACTTATATCAACGGAAAGCTGACAGTGCTCTAGAACGCCGACTGGCACGCCGATTCCAGAGGCGGCCGCTATAAGAACCTCAGACCAATGCTTTTAGGAAATAAAAACATCACACTGAAATAGCTTACTTTTTATCAGAGAATTAATTATTTAGGCTAAGAAATGGACATGCACCAATTAAAAGCTTCCTTCATAAGTTAAAAATCTCTCCTTCGGATAAATGCTCATGTTGTGCGCCAGAAACTGTTAGTCACATCCTGCTTGAGTGCCCCAATTATCACCAGCAGAGGGAGTACATGTCTCAGCAAATAAGCAACCCCCTTACAATCACGAACATTCTCTTAATAGCTCTGGGAAGAAATAATGCAAAACGGAGAAATATACACTCACTTGTACAATTCCTCGACGACACGGATCTCCTCCATAGAATCCTATGGCCTCTCAAGACCACGGAGTTACTGAACCAGTGATTAGACTTATATAGACCACCATTAACTGGACACTACTGAGAAATCAGCTAGTCTCTTCGCATGCAAGAGATGAAGGCTGCAGTGAACTGAAGTGAAATGACAATTTTGAACTATAATTAATTTACAATGTTGAGTTTGGAGTTGAAAAAACAGCTTAAGCACAAGAAATTTCTTGAGTAAAGCAATTTGAAAACTGAGTCTTTGGATGCCACTTTCCTCAATTCAGTAGTTAGGGAGAGTTCATAAACCACATGGTACCATTTTGGCCTCTTTTGACCCTGCCCCCCCAATGGAGCCTAACGCAGCACCTCCAATTTTCTGATGGGCTGTGCTATGTTGCTTTCGAAGCTATGGCGACATTTAGCGGTATTGTGAGGCCGACCACCCCTGCGGGCGCCAACACTAAGGTCGACTCTGAGACTTGCCTACCAGCGAGGGCGATGCAGGCGGTTGGCAGCTTGGGAAGTGAACTGACACCCAACACATGGTTAGGGAATAAACATAAAAACTTTAATGATTAAAACAAATAACATTATACAAAGCAGATAGTTACTACCGTATTTTTTCGAATATAGGCCGCGGCTCTAAGCCCAAAAAAATCGAAAATTTCGGGAGTGCAGCCAAAAGTGAGTGCGGCCTGAAAAAAATTTTTTTTTCCCTGAAAAATTAATTTTCGGTAATTTTGGATAGAACAAAAAGATCGAGCTACTTTGTTTTAGCATCCCATAGTATATTACATAATTACTTAGATAGTAATTTCATTATTTATATAACTAACTAAATTATTTTAATATATTTAATGAAACTTTTATAAATTTATTAATGAAATGTGTAAATAATTATAGTAATTTGATTTTAATGAGCGAGTATAACTTTTATTTCATCAGCGGCGGCCATGGCTCTATCAACGAAGTGCCGACCAATAGCGCGATAGAGCCAGTACTGGATAGAGCATTCTATGACATCACAACAGCTTGGAGTAGAGTGGGCAGCAATCGCCGACAATAGCTTTTAACAAGTAAATTTCATAATAATTTATGAATGAAAATGTATGTGACTGGTTAATTATTGTTCTGAAGGTTAGAATATTAATTTCACTGTTAGAAAACGATTCAACAAAGGCTGGATAATTTAAAACCATGAACTCAAATCTACCATGTTTTTATCGGATAATTTTTGCCGATCTACGATCGATTTACCTTTTCAAAAAGTATAAAATATAATAGGAGTTTCCTATAAAAAGATAGGAAGCAAATATAAGAGAAAATAGACATAATATAGATAGATTGTATAGGCTATCGACCAAAAATTCCGCTATTAAAAAAAAAAAAAAATACTCATCTACAACTGTGAAATCGGGGACACTTTTTTTTTTTTTTTTTTTTTTTTTTTTTTTTTTTTTTTTTTTTTTGGTGGGAGAAGGGCTAATCTTTATTAATACAAGAAAGAAATTCAACTCTATTTATCGTATGAGATAATTGTATCTATTTTATACAAAATTTATAGTAATATTTTTACTATATATTTGACGGTATATGTTAATACCCACCCTCCAACTGAAATGAAGAGTACAGTCAGTAACGTCGTAAGCATAATGATTTTTTGTCGATAGTCAATACATGTATATACACGTATATTTGATCAATAGTCAATACATATTTTATATTTGCTTCCTATCTTTTTATAGGAAACTCCTATTTTATATTTTTTGAAAAGGTAAATCTATCATAGATCGGCAAAAGTTGTCCGATAAAAACACGGTTGATTTGAGTTCATGGCTTTAAATTATCCAGCCTTTGTTGGATTGTTTTCTAACAGTGAAATTAATATTCTAACCCTTCAGAACAATAATTAACCAGTCACATACATTTTCATTCATAAATTATGAAATTCACTTGTTAAAAACTATTGTCGGCGATTGCTGCCCACTCTACTCCAAGCAGAGACAGTCGGAGAAGGAGACTGCCCAATTCATCATTTTTTGTGTAACCACTTCTTGTTTTAGAGCTTAGGCAAAATTATCCAGCTGGCGCTTTTAAGTTCCAAATTTACAGTTTTTGTTTCAATTTAAACCAGAGACTGTTTCTTCGACTGTCTCTGATTTAAACGCTGTGTGAAAATGAGAGATGGCCGACAGCATTCTCGCCACTATCTTGATACGTGCTTAGTTTGTTCTCCTCTACTCTAAACAACCCTAAATGGGTAGTAAATTTTGTGCGGCAAAGTATCGTAACAATCGTTATGGTGAAAAGGAACTTTCTTTTTTTGGATTTCCATTACAGGAAGAAAGGCGAGTGAGAATTTAATTTTTTAAATCACAAAGCACAGATTGAGTAGCCTTCCCTAATTTTCTCGGATGATACTGGTCAGTCCTGTCGTATTCATGCTCTAATTTTATTAGCGTGTGATCTCTACGTAATAAGTAAATGATTTTTTAGAAATTAATTGTTTGAGAAATCCACGCGGAAAAAAAACACTTAAGTTCCGTGATGGTGAATATAGGTAACAGATGGCCATAGAGACATTAATGCAAATGATAAAGAGAAACATGCTACATAAATAACGCAAATAAATTCAGAGCTTGAATTAGACATCATCCGAGAACATTAGGAAACGAATCTCTGGACTTTTACTCATTCTTTGCTTCTGTGATTTTTAAAAAGATTAATTCTCACTCACCTTTCTTCTTTTGATGGAAATCCTAAAATAGAAAGTTCCTTTTCACCATTAATTGTATAAAAATATATAAATAAAAATTAATAAATATAACGAATATAAAGATGCAATAAAATAAACGAAGTGGGTGGAAGAAACTGGAAAAGGTACAAGTCACATAATAGCTGTTATACGTCATTTAATAACCCCTTAAGTTTGAGCAACATTTTTCATAGGGAGCCACCAATAAAAATGGTTACAGATTTTCGTATGGGAAAAGTGAAAATTGTCCAGTCTCATTATCTTAACCCGGCGTCACTCGCACGAGCGGTGTTTACACCGCACTTTTTGATTTTTTTGATATAGCTCTTCATACAGAGGCACTACCTTGTGATGACTTCCATGTATTTCAAGTACAACTTATTGGCAACAGATAGCGCCGGTGTTGGTCTCATTCATTTTATCGAAAGTGAAGATTAAAGCTATGTTTTCTACGCTTGGTCTCATTTTTGTGGTGCAAACACCGCTGCGCGAGCAGTCATGTAAGTAAATATTTGACATAAACATGATTTCTTAAAAATCACTTTAAAATCACTTATTTTCTTCTAATTTGTATATGTGGTCATAAATTGCAATATCTTGAGTTATCAAATAAAATTGAACTGAGTTCTTTTTTTATCAAATAAAATCACTTTTAAAAAGTGCGGTGTAAACACCGCAGCGCGGGTAGTGCTGTTATAAAATTTGGCGCGAGTGACGCATTCTCCGCGATGATGAATTAGTAATGATTATTTATGATAATGAATGAAGAATTTTGGCATAAAGGAATTTATAAAAGTATAATAAATAACATTTTATGTCATTTTATCTCACTAAGTTCTTTTATCAAATAAAATCACTTTTAAAAAGTGCGGTGTAAACACTGCAGCGCGGGTAGTGCTGTTATAAAATTTGGCGCAAGTGACGCCGGGTTAACAGTCTTTGACTCGAAGGTGTTGTGATGTCACAAGATGCTCTATTGCGCTATTGGTCGGCACTTCGTTGATGGAGCCATGGCCACCGCTGATGAAATGAAAATTATACTCGCTCATTAAAATCAAATTACTATAATTATTTACACATTTCATTAATAAATTTATAAAAGTTTCATTAAATATATTAAAATAATTTAGAAGGTTATATAATAATGTAACTGGTATCTAAATTACTATTTAAGATACTGTGGGACGCTAAAACGAAGTATTTCGATCTTTTTAGGCTAAGTTTTTTTTGCAGCCTAATGTGAATCGCGGCCTATAAAAAGTTATTTTTTCGTTCCAACATCAAATTGCGGCTGCGGCCTAAAGTGAATGCAGCCAATATTCGAAAAAGTATGGTACATGCAATCATAAACCAAGATGGAATTACCATACATGACTGGGAAAAGTAACAAAATGTAGCTTATGTTATGAGCTTTAATTTGATGTCACATGACTAGTTTTGGAAGAATAAAATTTCAAGGTCACCCAAAAAATTTTTTTTGCGGCCTTTAAAGGGTTATTTTTTCGTTCCACTGTCAAATTTGTGGTTGCGGCCTAAAGTGAATGCGGCCAATAATCGAAAAAATACTGTATGTGCTGGGCATTACTGTGTCTAATTTCATATATGAATATTGCATAGAGCACCATACCATGCTGGTGGTGACCTTTTGAACTAATTTTTTTTTTGGTGGGTATGAACTTCCCATGCCCTCTTTTATAATATTACCAAGTATTATAGCTTTTGGTCCAGTAGTTTTTTTTTTATGGCCATGTCAAAATGGAACTTTAATTAGAAAGACCCCTGTATTTAGAAAATGAATTACACATTCCCATACATGTTATAAAAAAAAAAAAAAAAAATTTTACGAAGATAAAAAAAAAAATTATCTTTGGCGGGATTTGAACCCGTGCCTGCAAGAGAGAATGCAAGTGTTTTTCCACTAAACCACCTGAACACAATAACAATCTATGCTACAATTAGAATATTTATAAAGTGTAGTCAATTATAACAAACTTTATGAATTTTTTTCTCGGAAAATTTTGAGAAGTGCATCGAATAGCTTGGCATGTGTGTTTAATTTGTTGAAAGCTACACGTACAATTTTTTTTTTTTTTTATCAGTATCGACGAATCAGAGTACAAATTGGAGACAAACATGTAGGAGATTCTTTAAGAACAATGACCACGATACAAGGCGACACCATGAGTGCATCCCATGGTCCTTTTATTAGCTCAACAGCAGGGTCAAACTGATTCTCAGGCGTCAACAGTGAGCCGTACAATAGATAAGTTTCACAGCATCTTCGACGCATGCGCAGATGCAGTAACACCACACAGAGCGCATGGAAAAACGCCCAAGGAGATAGAAACCACATGGAGAACATGTACGTGAAGAAAGTAATAATGAAGGAAATGTTGTTTTGGGGAGTCAATCTGAAAATCTTCTAGTCTTAGATATCATATAATGTTGTCCAACAACACATTATTTATTTATTTATTTATTTATTTATTTATTTATTTCAATGGGTTAAAAGAATTACAATAGAGCCCTACGAGGTCAGTATAGTAAAAACCAACAAGCTAGGCCAGGAGGGCACTGTGAGAAGAAGAGTATAAATTAAAAAAACATGATTAGTAAGTGAATATTATTGATCTAAGGAGTTTTAAATGATTAATTTTAAATTTAAATGTGGTTAGTCTCCTTTGAAATATCCTACTGATGATGAGAAATATTCTCGAAAACGTTTTACATAAATTTTATCCCAAATATTTGGATCACCCTCTTCAAAATTTCATCTGTATTTCAAAACCAACACTTCCTTCAAGATTTTAGTTTTCTACTATCAACATTATCTTCACAAGACTTCATCTACATCCTCAATAGACTAAATTTATTTCTACTATCAACAACTCTTCAATAGACTACATCGTTTTAAGTTTTCTTCCATCTCACAAGTTTCTTATAGTTTTTCAAGATTGGTGACTTTCATTTTTTGTTTTCATTAAATTTTTAATTAAAAGGAGACTAACCACATTTAAATTTAAAATTAATGATTAGTAAGTAATAATAAATAACTAAGATATAACAAAAAAAATCTATGGGCTAAATAATTAAATCTAACTGAAATACAGATAAGCAATCTGAGGCAAAAACAAATAAAAAAAGAAAAAAGAACAAATAAACTAATAAAACAAATAAAGCAAATAGAGCTCCTGAGATAGTAGTTGTAACAAACTACTGATAAAGCTAGGGTATAAAACGATGAGAAACTAAAAAGAAAAAAAAGTAGCCCCCAATAGCTTACTTAACATTAAGGTGATGAATTGCATAATCAAAACCAAAAAATGTTTCTATTTAAGAAATGATATAGCAAAGGTAAATTAAAACAATTTAGAAAGTTACAGATTGATAGGTAAATTATAAAAACAGAAGGTCAGAAGAGCTCTTCGGAATGAAGAGTAAGGTTGCAAAGACCGTATCTCCAATGGGAATTGGGCCCAGCACTTAATCCCTATATGGGCAATACTTCTATTCCGAAAATTTAATTGTGAGGCTGGAACTCTTATCTCATTGGCAAGACGAGTGATATGGCAACGAAATCAAATAAAATTATCAAGTTATCTCTTAGACAAAGGGTACATGCAAGGTGTTAAAATACGCATCTTGAAGGAAAGAAGTTTGGACTAAAATAAGAGTCAGACCTTCTCAATAAGGTGGTTACTCTCTGGTGTGCATCTTGTTCAATTATGAAGAAATTCAAGATGCGTTTTGGGAATGCCCTGCTGAGCAAATTAAAAGCTATTTAAAATGTACAATCTCTGAAGTCCAATAAAAACTGCTTTAATGTTCAAGCGAGTTGTTAGTACGATGAAATAAAACCTAGCCAAACACATATTGTGTGAATATTCGGTTTATATTTTTTTGTTGTTGATAAAGGTTAATATATCATCAACCATTTCTTTATTTGCAGGTTAAGTACAAACTTTCATCACATTGATCAGAGCTGTACTGGCGTTTTTTAAAATGTATTATTGTTTTATCAGTCTCTTAGGGATCCAATCAAATAATGATAAGACTGCTCCAGGTTTCAAATATTTTTTGTGGGAGTGCAAAAGCTGGCGAAAATCACGGTCTTTAAAATAAGCAGAGTAAACAACGCTTGCCTCTGTCACTTTAAACTTTGGCTCATCATCTTTCTTAATTTTAGCTATCCGCTGTTTCTCAAGTTCGTCTGACTTGGGAAAAGGTGCTAAGTGATTCTAGGAGTGATATATTTCCATAATTAAGGCATCCGGGAACAATACAAGCCGCGTTACGATGCATGGCAACCGTAACAGTGAACAGCGAGAAAGGAGCGGTTGATTGGAGAGCTCCTTCAGACGTTTGTTTTTTTCTCATCAGATGGCGATGCTAATCGCTGAAACTTGTCTATAGCAACAGGCTCCACAGTTTGCAACAATAATTACAAAAATGGATATCCAGCAACCCCATAAAACTAACTAGCAGTTACAACATGGCCATGTGCTCAACACCTCATAGTTATGGGCCTCCCACGTCCAACAAGGGACTATTGTTTCACCACACACCACAAGAATCTCTTGAGTTTAATACCAAAGAAAGCCACTCTCGTTCATCGATACCATGGCAGATGGCGCGACTCCGAACGTTCAGGGTAACAGTCAATGAGTGCCACTTAAAACAAGGCGTCCTTTTTCTCTACACGTGGCGGTTTGTGAAACGAATCATGTATCACTGACGAACGTGAGCTCCTTGGTTCTATGGTTTCCCACAGAAAAAAAATAACACACTCACCAAGACGCAGTTCTCAGCATCCAAGGCAAAATTATTTACATTCACGAGACAATTTCCTTGAGATGTGAAAGGTCCATCAGCTCCCTTCGAATCACAGTAAGCACCAGCCCATGGGCTCCATTTACGAGATATGAATTAAAAATAAAGAAAACTTTTTAACATTCTAAAACAAGCTAATCAGCAACAACATTAAAAATAAGACAATTGTTCTTAGGTAGCAGTCAAGGGGCAATGCTCACATTTTAAGCAACATAAATCTTAAGCCCAATTCCAAACGTGAAGATTCAGCAGCTGCTTCCTGATTAGCATTAGCCGGCGGCATGTAAGACTATGCCGCTGCGCTTCCTCAATCCACCTGGTAAGAACGAAAGCCATCGAACTAATATCAAAACAAGAATACCTAAAATAAATATCTCAAAACGCTTTGTTTACAATTTTCAACAATCGCAAAGAACTTTTAACCCAAGCAACAGTGCAATACGTGCTGCCAAGCGCTGAACAAAGCACACGGGCGAGGTAAGCTTTCTTCCTCGGCTCAAGCCGAGAAACAATGCCTACGCTCAAAATAAATTTAAAAAAACAACAAGAATAAAATAATTATAACTGCCAAAAGCATTAATTTAAATAAAATGTTAAATTTAAAATAACACAGTCAGGCATAACTGCTTAAATTAATATCATAAGCACAATCTAAATAAAAAGAAATACGCAAGCAACAGTACCAGGCCGCTTCCCACGCCCGTGCTCAATTCCATGCCATAATTTTAATTTCTACCGACATAGAATGTCACACACGCCCATCCCAAGACCAAATCATGGTTCCCTCAAGAACCCATGATCACACTCAAACACTATTTACACACCATGGCTCTCAACAGCCCCCCAGACGAGAAGATCGACCAGCCTGCTGGTCCTCCTGTTGACCGACCATGGCACTCTCCACAACCCTCTTCAGCGATTCCAATTCCTGGGCCTATTTCCGTTTTCTTGCCAGTGTCCCAGTTTTCACCCCCTTCTGCATCCGTGCAGAGTTGGGCCAAGGCCAATCCCGCAAAAAAGTAGCACGGCTCCTGCCCTACCACCTCATCTACTGTTTCCCTACCATCGCCTGTATCCTGCCCACTTCCCTCAGTCCTGGCAACCCTCCCGTCCTCCAACAATACGTCTGGATTCTCACCCCGGTCGGTTCCACTGCCGCCTGCTGGCCCCTGGGACCAGGCATGAAGATTGCATGGAACCATAACTCCTCTTCTTCCGAATCTTCGCTCTCTTCGTCCGGAATATCCTTAGGTTTGGGCCTATGCCCACCTTGTCTCCTTGGCCTGATCGCTCCCTCCCCATAATAGGGCTTCAAGCAGTCCACATGGATCGTCATACAATCATGCTTTCGTCCCCCTTCAATCAGGAAAGCCATCTCTGATGTCTTTTTAATAATCCTAAACGGTCAGAGATATCTAAACGAAAAATTTTTTTTTTCCTCCCTTGCACAGCACCCACACCCATTCACCCACCTTCAACACTCTTGTGGTTCTTCCTTTGTTCTCCTGTTGCATTCGGTTCCTACATCTACCCTGGTCTCGCTCAGCTACTTGATCCCTAACTGTAATCATTCTTTCCACCAGCTGTGACTTATACTTCGCTGCTCAATTCTCCAGAGTCCCCTCGTCGTCCTCTTCACCCAACCAGCCAGGTGGTGTGCCCGAGAACAGGCCATACAGGAGGAATGCCGGACTTTCACCCAGGGACTCATGCTGGTAGGTTTGGATGGAGAACAATGCGAACTCCAGCATGTTGTCCTAGCGTTCCGGGTGGTTGTTGCACAATATTGTAATGGTCTCGCAGAACATCTTATTGCACCGCTCTGTGATCCCATTAGACGTTGGCCGGTACGTCGTGGTCAATAGGCGGTATCGCGATATGCGGCTTCCCTGTCTAGCCCACTCCTTAGAGCATACAGCTCATGCGCAGTGCATGCGTCGTGTGTAGGTAATGACATGATTGTGGGCAGAATTTCAAAATGGAGGAGTAGTACATGCTGTTCTGCTATTATACTTGAAATATGCCTAATTATTATTTTGTAATTCATAGATATAATTTGGAAACTAGATAAAAGAAAAATTTAGTCCTGTATCCACGGTTAAAACATCAAGTTTCATCCATTCCCTCGACCTTCTGAACATAGAAAAAGAAAACTGTATTTGGATTTAGTACGAAGAGAGACACTGCCCACAGGAAGGAGAAAAAATTTGTATTGCACATGTCTAGAGCTTGACCATTGCAAGGAAGCCGCATATCGTGATACCTCCTATTGGTGACGAATGCCAAGGTCACTACACAGTGCAACGAACACTCGGCAGTGAAATTTGGCCCTGGTCACTGATGATCTGCTGAAGCACTCCATAACGGCACATGACATTCTTGATGAAGGAACGTGCCACGTACTTGCCATCTTGTCCGGCAGTGCCTCAGCCTCAGTGAACCAGGTAAATACATCAGTTATCAGAAGGATGAACCGATTACCCCTGCACCCACCACATCAATGGCGACCTTCTGAAAAGGGAAGTCTGCCATGACACCTTCCTGCCCAGGTGCCCTGAGCACTCCCCCTTTACTTTGTTGACATGTCGCACACACAAGTATTTTACGTGCTACATCAATCTTAAGTCCTGGCCAGAAATATTTTTTTCGGATTCGATGTATGGTGGCGCTCACCCCTGGTGGCCATCTAACACACCATCGTGAGCCTAGGCCAAAATCGCATCCCTAAGTACTCTGGAAACGCAGATACTTACCACACCACCTAGGTGCTGTGCATGACACCATACTAAAAGGGACTTTTCGAGCACAACCCTTTGACCAACCTGATCTGCCTCCGTGCATTCAATTTTTCACGTATGGAGTTAATCCAGGTATCTTTGCTCTGCCCTGTCTCTAATTTGTCCTGCATCCTTTTATCCTCCATATCAAGAAGGACCACATCACACTGCCTGGACAGCAGGTTGGGCACCACATTGAGCCTCCCTTCCACGTACCTGAAGGTGAGTCAAATTCCTCCAGCTCCAGCATCCATCTCAACACACGCTGGTTGGTATTGCGTATCTGCTGGATGAATGCCAGAGGCTGGTGATCCGTTAACACCGTGGTCGGGAAACCCAATATAATATGCCTAAAATGACCCACTGCCCTGACAATGGCCAGCACCTCCCTCTCGATAACCGAGTATCTCTTCGGCACCCTGCAGCTTCTTGTTAAAATATGCAATCGGCCGCAGGGCACTGTTTACTGCCTGCTGCAGTAACCCACCCTTCCAATGGCGCTGGCAGAGGCATCCGTGGCCAGCAAGAATTCCTTGCTGTAGTCAGGTGCCACGATCAACGGCTTCGTACTCAAAATTATTTTGATTTGTTGGAAGGCTTCCCTACAGGCAGGACCACACTGGAAAGGCACCCCTTTTTTCGTGAGGTCAGTTATCAGGGTTAATAGTTCAGACATTTTTGGCACGAAGGGCCGATAAAAATTGACCGAACCAACAAAACTTCTGACCTCATGTACCCTCCTGGGCTCCTGAAGGCGTTTAATGGCCTTTACATTCCCCAGGTTGGGTGATGAGCCATCAGCAGAGATAACATGGCCCAGGTAGTGCACAACGGGTGCAGAACTGGCATTAAACAGGCTTCACATTAAGTCCCCTCTCACGAAACTTCCCCAAAACCAACGTAGTACGTCCACGTGCTCCTGGAAGGTAGCGGTGGAAATCAGTATATCATCCAGGAGTGCGTAGATGTTCTCCCCGACACGTCCCTCAGAGCAGCCACCACGTACTGTTGAAAATGGTGGGAAGAATTCTTGCCACCTTGGGGCAATCTTGTCAGTTGATACTTCCCCCATGGTGATTAGAAAGCGTAGCATTCCCTCAGTGCTGCAGCCAATGGAATTTGGAAGTAACAGTTATTCAGGTCGAGCACAGAAGAACATATGCCCCCTCAGCTCCTGCAGGATATCCTTAATAATATATGTTGGGAAGTCTACGGGGGTGGTGCATGAGTTCACCATGCGTAAATCAAGGGTGATACGCAAGTCCCCATTCTTCTTCAGAACCATGTGGACCAGGGAGATCCAGGGGCTCACTGTAGGTTCGTAATGCCAGCCCATTCCAGCTCTAATACCTTCTGCCTGTCGGCATCCCGACAAACATGGGGTATCCGATACTGCCGCATGAACACCACGTATTCTGCGACATAATCAGACACCCCCTTAACTGCTGTCACATCATTAGTGAATTGTATCACAAATTCATGTAATACCTCTTTGATTGCAGACGCCCGTTCCTCATCTACACCACCGATTCTCAAGCCATCTATCGGCTTGCAGATCTACAGGAAAACAGACTACGGAACCTACGTTGACAGTATGGTCACAGAGGTCCTGGACATCTAGTCAAAACCCTCTCGCCTGCGAGGCCACATCACCGAACCAAGACACAGTGCCGTCACATACGAGGTCTGTTCAAAACATACGTAGACTGTTTGAATTGCGCGGGCCCTGTTGGTCCCAATCAAAATCGCTTGGTGTCGCCATCTTCTAACAGATCCGCTGATTACAAGGCAGTTTTTTGATTGCAAATATCAGTATTGGTTGATTAGGTACGCGGCGGTTGTTTGTGAAGTGTGTTATTTTCGTTTGGCGGATTTTTAGAATGAGTGACTTGAACGAGCAAAGAGTTGCTGTGAAATTTTGTGTTAAACTCAGAAAACCTGCCACTGAAACTTTTGATATGCTCAAGACGGCTTACGGTGATGTTACTATGAAGCATGCGGCATGTTTTAAGTGGCATGCACGTTATAAAGATGGTCGTCAGTCAACTGCAGACGATGAGCGTCCTGGACGTCCTTCCACGTCAACTGACGACGCACACGTGGACAAAATCAACAAAGTCCACCACGAGTACCTCCCCCAAGGCTCCACAGTGAACCAGATTTACTACATCGAAGTTCTCAAACATCTGCGGGATGCTATCTGGCGGAAAAGGCCAGAAATGTGGACGAGTGGTGACTGGTTGTTTCATCAGGACTACGCTCCAGCCCATTCAGCCCTCAGAACTCGAGAGTTTTTGGCCAAACACTCGATCACTGTTCTTCCTCACCCACCCTACTCACCTGGCCTCACTCCTTGTGACTTCTTCTTGTTTCCCAAACTCAAAAGACCTTTGAAAGGAAGGAGATTTGAGACGATTCCTGATATAAACGCAAATGCGACG
This sequence comes from Rhysida immarginata, assembly GCA_023313115.1. NCBI lineage: Eukaryota > Metazoa > Arthropoda > Chilopoda > Scolopendromorpha > Scolopendridae > Rhysida > Rhysida immarginata. The sequence goes on along the minus strand of JAHWFO010075106.1, from coordinate 3,370,312 downwards.
AAGGCGCTGAAGGACATCACAAAAGAAGCGTTCCAAGACTGTTTCCAAAAGTGGAAACACCGTTGGGATAAATGTGTGCGTCGGGGAGGAGAGTACTTTGAAGGGGACCCAGATGTGTAACTTCTGAATAAAGTATATTTTGTTTTATGACGTTAGTCTACGTATTTTTTGAACAGACCTCGTATTCCACCCACATCTGGTAGATCCAAGTCCCAGTTCGGACGCTAGTGTGGCCAACCACCCCGCGGGCACCTGCACCAAGGTCGACTCTGAGACTTGCCTACCACGCGAGAGCGGTGAAACAGGGCTGGAAGCTTAGGAAGTGAACGGACACCTGACACTTGGTTGGGGAATAAACACAAAAACTTTAATGATTAAAACAAATAAAATTCTACAAAGCAGATAGTTATGCGCTGGGCCCATGAGCTTACTCTATTAATATTACAATTTACAAATAAATCCAAACTAAGTGTTACAATCTGGACCTACATAGGCCGACCAATGACACAAGTACTCGCAACTGCAAAGCACCAACATACACAATATCATGTTCAAATATGACCAATGTCAGACACTAGAGACTGCACGAGTCTCGATCCACATATGGCTGCGCAACAGACCCTCACTCTGTTGGGCAGGGAACGAACATGTAGTCTGTTCTTTAACAATGATGACCACGATACAAGGTGACACCATGAGCCCGTCGCATGGTCCTTATATTAGCTCAACAGAAGGGAGGACCACTGAAACCCCCTTGGTCTCACTCCTTGTCAATCTGATTCTCAGGTGTCAACAGTGAGCCGTACAATAGCAACAGGTTCCTCCGTTTGCAACAATAACTACAAAAATGGATATCCGGCAACCCCACAAAACTAACTAGCAGTTACAACATGACCACGTGTTCGACACCTCATAGTAATGGGCCTCCCACGTCCAACAGAGGACCTATTGTTTCACTGCACACCATAAGAATCTCGTGAGTTTAATACCAAAGAAAGCCACCGTCGTTCATCGACACCATGGCAGGTAGCACAGCTCCAAATGTTCAGGGCAATGATCAATGAGTGCCACTGAAAACTAGGAGTCCTTTTTCTCTACATGCGGCGGTTTGCTAAACAAATCGTCTACCACTGACGAATGTGAGCTCCTTGGCTCTATGGTTTCCCAAAGAAAAATATAAACACACTCAGCAAGGCGCAGTTCTCAGCATCCAAGGCAAAATTATTTGCATTCACCAGACAATTTCCTTGAGATATGAAAGATCTATCAGCCACGACGGCGAACTTGTCACATTCCTCAATGATGCGTCGCTCCCTTCAAATCACAGTAAGCGCCAGCCCATGGGCTTCATTTACGAAATTTGAATTAAAAATAAAGAAAACCTTTTAACATTCTAAAATAAGCTAATCAGCAACAACATTAAAAATAAGACAATCGTTCTTGGGTAGTAGTCAAGGGGTAATGCTCACATTTCAAGCAACATAAATCTTAAGCCCAATTCCGAACGTGAAGACTCGGCAGCTGCTTCCCGATTAGCGTTAGCCGGCATGAAAGACTATGCCGTTGCGGTTCCTCAATCCACCCGGTAAGAACGAAAGCCATCGAACAAATATCAAAACAAGAATACCCAAAATAAATATCTCAAAAACGTTTTGTTTACAATTTTCAACAATCGAAAAGAACTTAACAAAGCAACAGTCCAATACGTGCCACCGAGCGCTCAACAAAGCGCATGGGTGAGGTAAGCTTTTTTCCTCGGCTCAAGCTGAGAAACAATGCCTATGATCAAAATAAATTTAAAAAAACAAGGGTAAAATAATTATAACCGCCAAAGGCATCAATTTAAATAAAATGATAAATTTAAAATAAGACAGTCAGGCATAACTGCTTAAATTAATATCATAAGAAGTACAATCTAAATAAAAAGAAAAACATGAACAACAGTACCATGGCACCTCCCATGCCCGCGCTCTAGAAATCCTCTTGGAATGGACGCGTGCTCAATTCTATGCCGTAATTTCAATTTCTGCTGACATGGAATGTCATAATTGCACCAAACATCGCTTTGTATCCTCCAATACTCGAGGGATGTCACTTCCCAGTGGCACCCTACATTTTTAAAAGCTATCATTCTTTCATATTGATTGTAATGTCTTTATGATCACCCCTCGTATGAGTAATACGACCGATATTTCCATTAAGTACTTCAAGTATAAATATTCTGAATCAACAAATGGTGACACTACCCACTCCTGTAAATTACAAATCACTGGGAAAACATCTTCCTCAGGGTATAGCCAGGTGATCCTTTGCTTCCCGAGATTTGCTTTTAGGTACAGCGGTGTCTTCTTCATTGGTTAGTTCAAACGTGCTGCCTCGTACAACTCCTCGTCCTTCGCCTGTAATCAATGACAATTACCAACATCTAACAACATCGAAAATCACTTCTCCCAAACATCGATACTTCCAAATAGGCCTACTTCCAAACTGCCTCGAACCAAAGCCTACAAGAAAGCTTATGCAGTGAAAATATTAAACTGAATAAAGATTACTTGTCTTTTTATTAAGAAAATTGATGTACTGTTGTGTTTTTTTGTCGATGTGCAAGTGAAAAAGCTTTCCATATCAATGTAGGGCTATAAACTTTCAAACTGCCTCGATAAAGTGGAGGCAGTTGCTTTTGTCGAAGTTGCTTTCTGCTCTGATGACATTCAGACGATTTTGCCGTGTATTATACATTAATTACATTGCATATAGTGTCCAGTTCATTATACAACATATTAATTCACTTTTTATTCGAATTACTCGTCGCCAACATCTAACAACATCGAAAATCACTTCTCCCAAACATCAATACTTCCAAATAGGCCTACTTCCAAACTGCCTCGAACCAAAGCCTACAAGGAAGCTTATGCAGTGAAAATATTAAACTGAATAAAGATTACTTGTCTTTTTATTAAGAAAATTTATGTACTGTTGTGTTTTTTTGTCGATGTGCAAGTGAGAAACCTGAAGAAGCCCAGCCTCTCGCAGGTAACTAATTGGGTTAAACAGGCTTGGGATTCGATTCCAGAAGCCATGGTTAGAAGAAGTTTTTGAAAACTGGGATCGCCAACAAAATGGATGGCACAGAAGATGATCTTCTGTGGGACGATGAAGATGAAGATGCAGCCAATTGTTTAGAGGAAGAAGACTGGGATACAGTTGTCAAATTAACTGAGGAAGATTGGAAAGACCTGTTCGAAGACACAGATGAATCAGATTTTGAAGGTTTTTGAATATTAAATATCCAGACTATTTAAAAATAAAGATTTTTTTTCTGTATTAGTTTGCGCATTTTATTTCTCGCGAGGAGTCAAAAATGGGGGTCGCATTATACAAGAGGATAGGATTTTTGCCGATTTTTTTGGGCCGAAAAAGTGGAATCGCATTATACAAGGGGTCGCATTATAGTAGAAGATTTACGGTATATCCTAACAATAAATTAAAATTTCTTCATCCATCAAAATTTGAATTCTCATACCAAACCAAAAAATTTGCTTCATGGACGTCGCCATTTTTTTCTTACTTCAGTCATTCAGCTAGGAAAAAGCAAACGGAGCACCTGAGCTCAGACCAACTCAGATCCAGGAGTTATCAAACTCGAAATTTTTTTCAATTGTTATTAGGCTTTCAAGGTTATAAAATTTGAAATTGGTTTATTATTTCTTAAAAAATTTATTATTGGTTTCCAAAAATTATCATTTGCTTTCAGCAATTTAAATTAATACTCCTGTCTTTTATGAAATTTTAAGAAATTGTTTTCGATTTTTCAATTTATTTGATTATTCCATTGTTGAAGTACAAATCTTTTAATTATAATTCAATTTATTAAGTGAATTCAGTAAGTCAGTCAGCCAGCCAGCCAGAAAAGGATGATGATTACTTCACATTTATGACTACCGGTAGTTTAAAGTGTAATTACCGAACACATGATCACAACTCTTGTCTGTAATCAAAAATGTCATGGCTCCGAAGGATAAAATGAAGATTTTCCTCCACCTTATGTAAATTCCTTTGCTTGTAATCAATGACGTTGATTTCTTAACAAATTAAAATTTCTTCATCCACCAAAAGTTTGAATTTGTATACGAAACCGAAAAGTTGCTTCGTGGGCGTCGCCATTTTTCTCAGTTCAGACGTTTAGCTCGCAAAAAGCAAACTGAGCATCTGAGCTCAGACAACTCAGATGCAAGAGTTATCGAACACGACTGCACCATTTACAGCCGGTTGCAACAACGTCAGTTAAAACTAACCATTTGTTAAAGTCCCAGTTAAAATATTTTGCACTGCACCAAGCGAGATTAGGACTGAACCAGATGTCATGTAGCAGTTTAACTTAAACGCTCGATGATGACGGTTTAGCTTCATGGTTAGCGAAGTAAAATGGCATTCCGAAACAGAAATATATTTTAAACTAACTGGATAAACTAATTATCAAATCGATAAATGGATAAGCTAATTGGAAAGCAATTTGAAAAGCTCTTTGGATAAGCCATATTTATATTGCTAATTATCAAACAGCCATTTAAATAAGCTAACTGGATAAGCTAAAAGGATAAGCTAATTATCAAACACCTATTTGGATAAGCCATTTGAACAGCTAAAAGGGTAAAATATTTGGATAAGCTAAATGGATAAGCAATCTGAATAGCTATGTGGGTAAGCTAATTATCAAACAGCCATTTGGATAAGCTACCATATATAAAGTCTGTCTAGTATAACTTGGCACATGAGCTAATATGTTGCCATAGGTAACGGGAGAGGATTAACTCATAGCCTCTATTCAAGGTAACTTAATTCATGGTCACCTAAGCAAAGCTCCTTAAGCTATACAGGTTTTGACTCATCTGTTCCTGCTTTGGTCTGATTCAGCTTTCTTTTATATCTGCAAATTAATATTATATGCTGTTTTAACTTTTAAAAATATAGTTTATACTAGAAATATAAATATATTTAAATCAAAATTTTTAATTTTCAAACAATGAAAATGTTAAAAAATATTTCTTATTAAATAAAATTAAAATGAGCAACATCATAAATTTAAATTAAATATAAAATTAAATTTCCCGTAATTCCGAATAATTTATCATGGAAATTTATATGGATGGATATTACAAAAAAATAAAAACAACCACTTAGATCAAATATTTTTGTTGTTTTGTTTTTTGTTGGGTTTTTTTTTAATAGAGACGAATTATTTCTTTATTCTGAAATCAAGTTAACTAAATGAATTTTGATATCTCATTGGCAGACATTTTAAGTGCTACTGTTACTTTGAATGAAATCACTAGTAATAAATAGGCACTGGCAGTTGGAGGGTAAGGGTGAACATGATTGGCTGAATTTGAAATATGTCGTCTCTCCATCAAACAAGATCATGTGCCAAGTTAGATTTGACAGACGTTACTCATCTATAAACCGAATTCTTTTCTCCAAAAAATGACCCCAAAAAACCACATTCGGCTTATGTACAAGTCAGAATTGATGGAAGTGCTCTTTTAAGTGGGGTTTACAAAAAAATAAAAATAAAAAAAAAATAATAATTTATTAATCTAATCTGTTTAGAATTCATTTATTAACCCTTCCACTGCTTAAATAAATTTCTGATAAGATAAAATCATTTACTCTTTGCAGTATAATGAGAATCTCTAAGGCTATGGCAACCATATTGGAAAAAGTACCACCAGGGGGGGGGGGGGTTCAAACGACACCATCGCAATTTTAAGTGTTCTTTCATTGCAATAATTACAGTTGTTCAATAGATAATGATTTCAAAATGGAACCTCAAAACATCGAAGATTCAAGAACATCGAAAAATTCGATATCGAAATTTTTGGAACATTGATACAATTATCAAGCACTGCTGTTTCATATTTGTTGAAAAAATTTCGTTAGTTTTAATTAAAATTCCTTAGTAAATCATTTTCACAATGCAAAATTTTGAGTATTTTCAGAATAGACTGTTAGGCCTAAACGCCGACAATGTGTACATTCTGATAGGCGTAAACAATGACAATTTAAACGCACTTTTAAAACCTAGGTGCAACCAGCCGTTAAGTGAACTTAGAGTGACATCACTTGTGACTTACCGAACACTTGCAGTTCAGATACACTCAGTCAACTGAGTTAACAAAATTGCCTATTGTCATTGTCAGTAATGAATGAATTTATCATAGCGAATGTCACCAAAAGCATGGTGCACGGTAATGGCAAGCATCATCATAAGAAGGCAGAATTTAAAAAGGCCAAATTTTCTGAAGACTTGAAGAACTAGAGGAGCCAGAATTTGAAGGGTTGGATGAATGGGAAATAGTTTGAAGTCAAAGACTTCAGTCCAAAGAAGCTGGGCAGTCAACGTTCCAAAAAGTCAGAATTGATGAAGATCTTCTCACCGAAGAAGCCTTAAGCGTGGAGGACATATTGGGGCATTATCGAAAAGAAAATGAAGATGGCAAATCTGAAGAAGCAGAGAATGATAAAAACCAGACAAATCTGTGCCATCTAACAAGCAAAATGTTAACATGGATTCATAACATTGCACCATCAGGGCTTCCTTTCATTCCTGGAAAATATTTGGATAAAAGTTCCTTGATATAAGCTCTAAATATTGGGATTGACTGCATCTGTTCAAGAAGATGGATATAAGCAAAAATGATTACAACCTGCCTGCAAGATAAAATTTTCCTGATCCCATAGACAAGTTCCACTGTAATCCTTAAAATATATTTAATTTTAATTACATGTATAACATTAAAAGATAATTATTGAACTTTTCTTTACAATAATAAATAAGAAATAATAACCTGTACTTCTCCAAGGCTGTTTCCTACACCCAAATGAGTCCCTGCATTAATCCATGAAATACTGCTTACATAATCACCCGGATTTTCTAAAGAAAGCAATTGCTGGATTTCACCAGTGCCACCATTCCATAAATAAACCATACCACCAAGAGCAACAGCAAGATGGTTATTTACACTCCAGTCCAACAAATTTAAATCTGCAGGAGAGAAAAATACATTGGTCAGGATACAAAAATACAATAATGCATTAAAAAAGTTCCAGAACTAATTTTTATAAAATAAAATGGTGGTGTCATCTCTAGGGAAGATATGAAATTATTTAGAATGAAATACTATTAACAGGCTGCAAATGTTTTGTAGCATTTTGAGTACTACATACATAATAGCTACATTCTGAAGTTATAGTTTTTATTTACACAGTAAAAAAATTTTCAGATGTAACAAAGAGCGGGAATGAAATTTTGTTTCACGTGCAGCAAAACACCTATGGAAATATTCCAAATGCTGCAAACTGCATATGGAAATAACTAATAGCAACGTTTTCGAATGATAATTAAGTCTCAAGAATGGGCATGCGTCGCTAGGAGCCAATCAGAGAAAGGGGCATTCCACTATAGAGGTTGATGAAAATGTTGAAATAGTGTACTTGTGTTAGTCAATAACGGTTGAAGGAGTATAAAATGTTAGGTGAAGTGTGGTATCACTGTGGGCATGGAATGAGAGTGATTTCCATTGCACAACAAAGTGCCAGCACATTTGTGAAGTCTTATCAGTCAGTTTTTGGCAAAATCAAAAACCCTCCTATTCGCCAGATCTGGCTTCTACAGAACTCATGCTCCCAAGCTTAAATCAGTATTAAAAGGAGTTTTAAAGGTGTGGAGTTAACTGATCAAGAGGGACGTGACTATCATACTAATGGGGGCCTCTGGGTGCTTGTACAAACATCGTACACTGCATGTGGAGAGGGAAGGAATGTATATAGTAAATTAATGCAATAAAATTCTCATATTTTAGAACTTTTCAGTTTTTAGTGGAGTCCCAAACTTCTTGAATGCACTGCGTAAATGTTAAGAAATTAAGCTCTTTATTGAAGTCAGTAGAAAACTTAAATTAAAAAGTGATTTTTCAAAGTTCAGAAAAGTGCAAGTTCAAAGAGGACTAGCATTACTTCTCTTCAATTTTTATAATAGTTATGTGGATAATAGATATGTAAACCTTAAGACTAAAAAACTCTTTTACCACAACAAAAAACAAATTGAAATAATACAACCTGATAAACCTGTAAACTCTTTTCGAATGCCTTGCATTCATCATTCAGCAGTCTAAGTCTGGACTCGAATAAGCCTAGAGTGAACTCGAGGAGGTCTGAATAGAACTGACTTAGAAAGATCGAAGCTGGGTATATATATATATATATATATATAAATAACAGAGGAAAGCCAATCAGAAAATAAAACAAGGCAGTACTCGTCAGTGACTGGGTAACTAAGAAGCCCATTGGATCAATGATGATTCAGCAATGGTACCCAGGTTCGAGTTTAATAATAATTTTCTGTCTGTGCTGTGAATGGCTAAGCTTTCAAAAGCGTCTAAGAGGTGTTTTTTATTTATCGATTTTATTAATTTTAAATTTTCTATAGAAAAATCATGGTCTGTCTAATGAGTGTTTTGCTATTGAAGATTGACTACTCCTTCCGAATTTTCGATGTCTTAAATGTTCTTTGAAACTGGTCTCTAAACTGCGAATCGTTTTCCCTTTGTAAACCTTAGGGCAATTAGAACACGTTGCTTCATATATTCCTGACTTCTGCAATGGTGGGATTCTGTCCTTGGGATTATGCACATAATTCTTGATCTGGTTCGGATTACTGAAAGAAAAGGAAATGTTAAAAGCTTTAAAGATCGAGTTTAGGCCTCTAATGAAACTGTTATTGTATGGTATAGAGAGTTTTCATGTGGTTTTATTTTTGCAGAGAGTAGTTGAGTCCTCTATAAACCTTTTAAACTTTCTCTCCCTGAGTAAGTTTGAAATAGTGGCTTTACTATAGCCATTCCTTTTATATTGAAGAAATCTCCTTTTCAAAAATCGATCTGTTCAAGGGCAAATTCAAAGCTCTGTCAATCATGGAAATAAAAGTTGTTAGCTTTTGGTTCCATAGATGGCTAGAATCACTTGATATATAGTTTAACTTATTAGTTGGCTTTCGGTAGACTTCGAACGATAGTGAATTTTGATTTCTATATTTCATAACGTCAAGAAAAGGAAATTTAAAATTGTTTTCCAACTCATAAGTAAATTGTACAGTAGGAAGAAAGTTATTAATGTGTTGGACGAAGTCCTCACCTCTACATTTTTGGTGTCAAAAATTGTAAAGATAATCGTCGACGTATCTATACCAAGTGCTAGGGAAATAAAACCTGGACGATTTTAAAATGTCTTCAAAGATTTTTAGGAATATTTCAGATAAAATGGAACTAAGGCATGAACCCATATGTGTGCCTCCTGTCATTTTATAACCTTGTCCTTGTATTTGAATATGTTGTTGTTGACACAATTTCATTAGGGTTAAGACTTCCTCCGAATTCTCAGATGGGACTTTGTTCTTTTTTTAAAATCTCGGATAAGTAATTAATCGTAGTAGGAATATGTATACTAGGAAATAAAGAGATGATATCGAAGGATACAAAAATTTCACCTTCACTTATAACCAAATTCTTAATCTTATTAACTAAATCGATACTATTATTAATAGTGTGACTGGTGTCAGTGTGTTTTAGTGTTGTAAAGTGGTATCTATGCTTTATTTGTTTGTCAGTATTGTGTGGTCCGTTGTTGTGTTGTAGTTTGTTTTGTTTTTTTTTATATTTAGATTGTTTGGAGTGGGTGTGGTCGTCGTGGTGTGAAGAGTTTAGCGTATGGTTGTTGGTGTTTGTTTATGTTTATAGTAAATATGTTTTGTGTTTTGGAAATAATGGCATTGTTAGCCCTTTGATCTTCGAGTTTGTCTTTTTTTTTTTTTTTTCCCCCCCGGGAAGCTGCAACAATGGCGAGCAAAGATCCCCACTGAGCCTTTGTTGTTGCAGTTTTTCTGCGAAAATGTGCTCTTAACAAGGGCGACGATTGAGAGCCTTTGTTGGGAGGTTACGCGCAAAGAGTAAGGAAGCTTGGACACGAAAGGGGACGTTCGTTCGACCTCCCTCGTTTCAGCGATGTAAGTTTTTTTTTTTAGTTAAAAGCCGATCTCTGCCTACAATTGTAGGAGTCAAAGTTTGATGCCGACCGCAAAATGGATAGGCCAATGATTATGGAAGTTTTGTATTATCCTGAAAGTGACTACTTTTGTCTATCTATTCCACGTTGCGGAGAAAAAAACTCTGCTTGCGTCGTCGTATGATAGACAGAAAAGGGGAATGTTCTTTTGTCTGCTCTATGCGAAAGTAGCGTTGCAAAGATAAGAAAAATCAATGTTGTGACTTTCTTTTTGGTGAGAACTTTCCTTTTCTTTTATATTTCATGCGTTCAGCTTAAAAACAACTAGCGTCTTGTAAATTAACATTTCGCAAGTTTTAAAAGAAAGAGCATTGATGCCGCCTATAAGTACAATCGCTGCGTGCACCTTATGCATATGAACAGCAAACGAGTGGTGGAACTATTTAGTTCAATTAAGCGAGCTTTATTATTGCAACATCCGAAAGTTTTGTGCAGTAAATTCACTGTATTAACTTATGCTGCGCCCTTTTTTTTTATATGCATTTTGTTTTGCATTTGCTAATAATAATTTTATGTTGACCGCCTGTGTTCTCATCGAAGTGAAGCCTGACTGGTCACGTGGGTGGATATCAAATGCTGGAAGCAGATCGTTCGGAAAAAGTAGTCCGTTTGAACAGAGCGACCACCTATTTGTGCTATGTTAATTTGCTCTGTGTAGCAAGTAGGAAGAGTGTTGGGGCTTTAGTGTTGGTGTCGTAGCGTCAAGTACCGTAGTGTTAGGGTTTACTGCTCTCTCCCCCATTTCCAGTACAAGGTGTACTGTATTTATTGACACCTGTGTCCGTGGATGTTCCAAAGGAGAGCATGACGCATTCTGGTTGCTCCTCTGCTTGCTGGATGGTTTCAGAGCACTGCCTAGTTGTTGTTAGGTGGTCGGCTCTGTGGTGCTATAAATATTAATTACTGCATTCTTTTTTTTCTGGCGGTTCTAGTGTTGCCACCCTTGTGCCAGTCAGGGTAGAAGGTAGGGGGTGTGCAAAGGATGCGAGACACAGCTACTATTAATGGTTATCCAGTCTTTTGATCTAGTATGTTATCTGTTGAGGTAATAGTTTCTTTGTTTTGATTTAATGAGGTTGCTTCGGGGCCCCAAGCCTGTTTTTGTGAATAATTATTAAGTTAATTTATTTGATCGACTTGCAAATAAAATGTTTGTTTCAAAGTACTTAAACGCCTGCTCTTTGGGTTGATTTCATCTCATTTCTCCCGCGCAAGTTCTAACAACCCGCTCCTGGCGCACGTGGTTGTGTATCATTGTTGTTGGGGGTACCTTCGGTCCCCCCACCACCCATGCCTCAGGGCACAACAAAGGTTGAAAGTTTTAGGTTTTTTTAGAAAATTGGCTAGATATTTAGACAGAAGATAAGTGGGGTATCTATATTTGATACTATTGGTCGCATTTTATTGCCAGGCTTATGTATTTTTGGTAGTGCGTATAACCTGTGTAAGGTTGGGTTTCTTATGGTGAGTGAATCCTTGTTTTTTGGGAGGATAAAATTAGGACAGTTTTTGATTGAATATGTGACTTCATTTATCAGTTTAGTTAATAGATTTTTATTATTAAAAACTTTGAATGGTCCTTCTGAAATTAGTTTATCTACTCTATCAAAATAATCTTCCTTGTTAATAACGACAGTGCTGTTCCCTTTGTCACTTTTTAAATTAAAACAATCTTTCTTTTTAAGACTACAGGCTACTTTGTGATATCGTACCTCTATATCTAATGGTTCGTAATTTTCCCAATTGTGGGATAGAACTTTAGTACATTGTTCTCTGATCGACTTTTTCTGGGAGAAAGGTAGGCACTTAATTCCTCCTTCTATGCATCCGACTAAATGTTGGATATCATTGTGTTTGTTTTTTTATGGCAAATTTTAAACCTTTGGATAGAAGTTCAGTTTCTGAATCATTAAAAACTAAGTTCGTTAAATTCACAACATTGTCCGCCCTCTTATTGTCTAAACTTTCATTATTATCTCTTAGTTTTTGATTCTTCATAATGCTATTGAATTTTTCAGATAACTTCTTGGTTTTAAAGTTCGATCTTTTTCTGATTGATGAAATTGACTTCGTAAAGAAACCGATCCCAAACTTTGGGTTTAAAGTGACCTCTTAATTTACGATGTAAATTATATGCTTTAGCTTCATTAATTGATAGTTTATTTTTTAAAAATCCAATTTCTTTAATTAGTCTTATTTGTTTTACTATAGGTAAGAAATGAAGTAAACAGGGTCTTTGCATTTTTTAAATTTAATACTATCGATAAATTTCGGACACACCTTATGCGCTTTACATAAATTGAGAAAGCAAATGTCAGCTTTGATAGATTTAATGCTAAAATTTAGTCTAAAAAAATAATTTCTTTCATTATTACCCAATGAAGCCTGAGTAGCCATAATTAAAGAAACAGTAACAGTTATGTGGATAATAGATAGGTACATCTTAAGACTAAAAACCTCTTGTACCACAACAAAAACAAATTGACATAATACAACCTGATAAACCTGTAAACGCTTTTCGAATGCCTTGCATTCACCATTCAGCAGTCTAAGTCTGGACTCGAATAAGCCTAGAGCGAACTCGAGGAGGTCTGAATAGAACTGACTTAGAAAGATCGAAGCCGGGTATATATATATATAACAGAGGAAAGCCAATCAGAAAATAAAACAGTACTAATCAGTGGCTGAGTAACTTAGAAGACCATTGGATTAATGATGATTCAGCAATGGAACCCAGGTCCAAGTTTAATAATAATTTTCTGTCTGTGCTGTGAATGGCTAAGCTTTCAAAAGCGTCTAAGAGGTGTTTTTTATTTATCAATTTTATTAATTTTACATTTTCTATAGAAAATTTACCCAGTCACTGACGAGTACTGTCTTGTTTTAATAATAATAAAAAATGCAAAGACCCTATTTTACTTCAAATCTTGTTATCTTGACAATTTATGTTAAAGAAAAAAATTTTCAAATCGGTTCATTGGTTCGTGTTCTAATGGTACTAATTCATTACTACGAATTGTTTGTCGTGACAATTGGATAATTCGTTATGGCGAGAGTTATGTATCTATTGTTTATTGTTGCAAAATTAAGCTTTATTGTTGCCACTAAATAAAGCATTATAAAAGCTTCGTTTGAAAAAAAACCCTTTTCCTCTTATCTTTTTTCAGTTTATTTAATTAATAACAATAACGTGAGTAGCGTTGTCTTAAACCACAACAGTCCCTGGATTCGGACGGATTTTTGTAACTTTCTTTGTTGGCCTCGGACGGACCGACGGGCGGATAAGAGAATTTTTTTTTGCCTCACAATCAGAGCACCCCCCTCCCTTGAAAGAAAGAGCTCTTGAGAAAAAAGATTTTTTTTACCTCTCAAGAGGAAAAATAAAAAAAAAAATAAATAAATAAAAAAAAGAGAGAGAAGATTTTATTCTAATGATATGATATTTTCTATGTAATAAAAATGTTCATTCCCCCTTAGAATAATTTCTATTATCCATTTTAAACTTATGAGAGAATATTTTTTTTCTCTTTTTTTAGCTCCACAAGCCAATAATAAAGGCCTGGATAATTGAAGCAAGACTCAGGAAGATAATTCCTCATCCAAATTTCACCACAAAAAGTAAGGCATAAATGGCTACATGTTCTGTGTCGTATATTACAGTCATTCATTAAGTGGCCTACACCTGCCAAAAGAATTTGCCAAAAAATTTTCAGAAACCAAAATATAAAAATATAAAATACATTATCGACTGCTCTGAAGTGTAGATTCCTTGTCTCCTTTTGTAACGATAAAATTGTGCGCATTATGTAACTACATAGAGGCAGAAGCAGACTAGTTTAGAGCTAACAAGCTCACAACAGGAAGCACTGTTGCTTGCAGAAGTGCTCGTCTGCTTATTTTCAAAATGGCGGTTTGTTTACGATTGGGCAAGGTCTATACCATACAATAACAGTTTCATTAGAGGCCTAAACTCGATCTTTAAAGCTTTTATCATTTCCTTTTCTTTCAGTAATCCGAACCAGATCAAGAATTATGTGCATAATCCCAAGGACAGAATCCCACCATTGCAGAAGTCAGGAATATATGAAGCAACGTGTTCTAATTGCCCTAAGGTTTACAAAGGGCAAACGATTCGCAGTTTAGAGACCAGTTTCAAAGAACAGTTAAGACATCGAAAATTCGGAAGGAGTAGTCAATCTTCAATAACAAAACACTCATTAGAAACAGACCATGATTTTTCTATGGAAAATGTAAAATTAATAAAATCGATAAATAAAAAACACCTCTTAGACGCTTTTGAAAGTTTAGCCATTCACAGCACAGACAGAAAATTATTATTAAACTCGAACCTGGGTACCATTGCTGAATCATCATTGATCCAATGGGCTTCTAAGTTACCCAGTCACTGACGAGTACTGTCTTGTTTTATTTTCCGATTGGCTTTCCTCTGTTATATATATACCCAGCTTCGATCTTTCTAAGTCAGTTCTATTCAGACCTCCTTGAGTTCACTCTAGGCTTATTCGAGTCCAGACTTAGACTGCTGAATGATGAATGCAAGGCATTCGAAAAGAGTTTACAGGTTTATCAGGTTGTATTATTTCAATTTGTTTTTTGTTGTGGTAAAAGAGTTTTTTAGTCTTAAGGTTTACATAAATATTTTATAATTAAGAATATTTATAGTAATTTAATAATGAAAACTATCAATGAATTCTACAGAGGATTTATACAGGGTGATTCAAATCGTATGTAAAACAATTTAAGGGGGTATTATAGAGGTCAAGATAAACAAAAAAAGTCCTATGAATATGTGTCCGAATTTGAACGATAACAGAGATGAACAGAAATAAAAATGCCTCTACCAAGATCAACAAGTTAATAACTCAAGTTCTATAAAGCCTAGATTAATGAAATTTGATCGAATTCCAACAAGAAGTTTCCGAGTTACTCATTCAACATCATAACACGTGTTCACATGTGAGTACTAACCAGCATTTGTTACAATTTTGACTGCGTAACTCGGAAACTTCGCGTTGGAATTCGTTCAAATTTTAACGGTATACACAGTGTTGTGTACCCTATTATTCCTCCATATTTCATTAATCTAGGCTTTACAGAACCTGAGTTATTAACTTGTTGATCTTGGTGGTGGCATTTTTATTTCTGTTCATATCTCAGTTATCGTTCAAATTCGGACCCATGTTCATAGGACTTTCTGCGTTTACCTTGACCTCTATAATACCCTCTTAAATTGTTTTACACACGATTTGATTCACCCTGTATAAATCCTCTGTAGAATTCATTGATATTTTTCAGTGTGGTGGTGGTGGTGGTGGTGAGGGGGAGGGGGGCTAACTTTTGTTGATTTTTGTTTTAATTTTTGCTGTTGCGGCTTTATCAGTCGCTGTGGCCTTACTTCCGAAAAATACAGTGGGTGTATATATACAATTGTCTTTGCTACATTCCATAATCGAACATCGTTCTCACATTGCTTAGCAAAACATCAGCCTTCGTCCTGAAAGGCAATTTTGCATATATGAATATGCAGTTATAAAATTCCTGGGGAAAGCCACTGAACAGCCATTTAATGTTATTCAGCTCATGGGACTACGTTAACGCAACAAAGATATATCTAATCCAATGTGAAATCCATTATCCAGAGTTGAAATGGCCACCTAGGATATCAGCAATGGAACACATAACGCCAAACGGGCTTCTCAACTTGGGCAAAAGCAAATTTGCAAATTTATTCCATCTCAAGGCGGACGACCATTCAAGGGAGTTTTCATTTATAAACACGACAAAATTACGTTTATTATCATCACTCCGGTATATTTTAACCTAAGTCATGCCTTCTAGCACATACAATGCTTGCTGTCTTCGGGATCATGGTCTGTTCTTGTCAACAACGACAAAAGGGAAGTAGACTCCTGCTCCCCTGCAACCAACAACAATTGGCTGGGCAGCGCTCTCCATAAAAGAACTCATCAACGAATCTCGGCATCTTTTCCATGAACTTCTGCCTTAACAATGCAGGCTCTCTTACTCGCATATTGTCAACAAGATGGGCAAGCATTATAACAATTAACAAAACAAGATATCAGAAACAATAACTCACACAATTATGCAGATAAATAATGACAATTCATCAAATTTTACATAAATAAAATCAAACGAAAAAAACATTTTCCACCATAACTCTTAAACAATAAATCTACTGGCCTTACAGGGCACAGTATGTTCAGATAATTTGAAAAAGAATACAGTCAACACCACCAAGAGCGCACGGAAACATCATGCAATTGTTACATCGTTCTTTTTTTTGGTCAACCTCTACCTCCATAGTGAAATGAATAAAGGGACAAAGCGTTTAGCTTCTCAAGGAACTCCTTAATACCATGTTTACCAATGTCGAAGATGGTGAAAATGTCATTGACATATCGATGCCAACACACTGGAAAGTAAGAAGGAATGTACAGCAATATTTTCCAATTTTACCTTGTCTCCCTAAAACCCATAAAGCTGGTAATAAATGGACACCAATAGTAGATTGCATTGTTTCTCCTACCACAAGATAGGCAATGGATATTGGTTAATTTTCTTGCACCTCTAAATATACTTGGTTCCGATTTGACGGTTAAAAACAGCACTGAACTTTGTAAGAATCTACGTGATTGCCGTATCTCAAACAATGATGTCTTATTTCGTTTGATGTAAAGAGTCTCTTTCCAAGTATTCCTCTAAAAGAAACGCTATCTCACCTTGAGGACATCTTGCATGATAACGACATTCCCTTACTTGTTATGAATGACAGCATGCTCGTTATGAAATTCATTGTTTACAATAATTGTTATTATAAATGTTAAATGATACCCCAATGAGGACCAGTGTAAGTCCGTTTTTGGCAAACCTTTATATCATGAAACTGGAAAATATTGCTTTACTTTCCTTCTCTTAGATTTTAGTGTGTTGGTATCAATATGTCGATGACAGTTTTGCCATCTTTGACACTGGAGTCAATGAATAGATTTAATGAAATGAGCTATTTATTTTGCAAAGCAAAAATGAAACCCTTCATGGCAAAAGCCCATAGGCAGAATTGCTTAAAATGGGCAAGACACCATATAAATTGGACCATGGATGACTGGAATAAAGTTCGTTTCAGATAAAAGTTAATTTGTATACGCTCCTAGACACCTTAGTTCTGTTAATGTGTGGCACGCTCTGGTGTCCTAAACAGAAAATACTGACCTGTAGCCTATTATACAAATGGCAGCTAAAGAATCCGGTGGAAATTATTACTGCGTGGTTGGTTGTCATAAAAATGATTACAGCAAACCCAAACTATCACTATTTAGTTTACTTTACGAGCTAAGACAGGAAAATAAAAAAGATAGAGCGAAGGACAAGAAATAGCCAATACTCAGATGTCTGCATCACTGAACTCTAAAACTGTCTGCAATCATCCTCCTCCAGCTTCCCCTCCGATGCTACTCACGCGATTCAACAATCGTGTGAACATAGGTCTCAGATTTGGAGCTCTTAAAAATCGGAAACAAAAAAAAACGACCACGCTAAAACAAGAACTCCTCTCCTGTTTCTTTAATGATATTCAAGAAAATATTGAGAAAACGGGATAAATCGCAATTTTGCTCAATGAAAGAAAGGACGATATCAATTTAAATGAAGATTACAAAACTATACTCAAATTGAATTTGAATAAATTTTAAGTGAGTTGCATGTCACAATTTTGAATGATTTACAAAATTTATGTGTGTGTTTATCAATTTGAAATGTAAGCAATTTAATTATTAATTTGTATATGCAATATATTTCACTTGTTAAATATTGGTTCAGATTTATTTAATATTTTTTTATAATGTAGCTCCCCTGATTTACCTTCATCTGTGGCAAACATTTTCCTGTAATGACCCCATCAGAGAAAAATTGTCATCCTGACTTTTTAAAGTTTTTCCCTCTCCTCACTGTTTTGGGACGAAAAAATGTCTCCCATTTCTTCACTTTTTAAAAATTGCAGTTCAGTTTAACCTTCATTTCCAGTTGTTTAAAACCGGTGTTTTGTCAGGTCAGTGTTTGCAATTTTTGCCGATTGATGGCCACTACTGTAGCGCACCAAGCAAGTTTCTTGAAGCATATTGGATGTATTGGATGCTGGGAAATTTCGTTAGAAACTGGCCATGTAAATCAGAGAAGCTATGCTCCAAGTGTCTATCCAAAGATCACACAAAAGAAACCTGCCTAGCTCAGAATGCGATATGTATGAATTGTGGGGGGGGGGGGGGGTACATACATCTTATTATAAGAGATGTAAAAGATATAATCATGAAGTGAACGTCAAGGAAGTGATGAGAGCAAAACATGTTTCCAAATCAGTGGCTAACAATTTAATAAAATATGGAAGGGAATCTGCTGTCCCCTTGTATATGCCCAGGCGACAAAAAAAAGAAAAAAAAATGTAGAAAATACAAGTACTTTTACAAACTCGAGATACACATATTCGAAACAAGGTCTTAATTACTCCAATCAGAGAAATATAGAAAATGAGGACGGAAAATAAGAGTTATAGAAGGAAAAATTCTAATAATAATAGTATTAGTGGGGGACGCGATATGCTCCAGAGGAGAAGTAGGGATGAAGAGTTAGGAGACAAAGAACAAATTTATCTAAGATATATAAAACAAAAACAATGACAACGTCAACAACAGATCCAATATATGGACTATGAAGGAAATGCAGGTAAAGAAGAAGAGGAAGATATGGGGACAGAGGAGGTAATGATGGAGGAAAATATATATAACAAAGGAAATACAAAAGAAGCGAACAGGATAAACAGATCTAATAAGACAAACATCATACAAAGAAGAGATTATGTACAAGTACATAAGAATAACAAAGGGGGGGAAAGAAAAAGAGCAGTCAAGGAAAAGAGATGAGAACACTATACAATTATTAAAATTAATATTATCAGTGGTAAAGAACTTTTTAAGAAGTTATTCACCGCAAGAATATGAAGATAATAAAATATTACTAGGAGTATTTTTAAAAGAACTCCCAGAAATGCTTGTTCATTTAAATTATTTAAATGAAGAGCAAGGATCAGATATCTTGAATTGGTGGGAAGATTCTTCTTCCCCAATCTCTAGTACAGATAAGAATACAATATGAATATATCAGGGAATCATCTGACAATTTTACATTGGAATATAAGAGGGGCAAGGAAAAACTGGGAGGAACTAACAATAATAGCAAGATATGCCAAAATTGTATCAATATGTGAGGCAAAATGTATGGAAAAAGATCAAGTAGTTATACACTATATGATCAAAAATATCCGGACACCCCTCACAGATCATCGATTGGCCCAATGTCACATGATAATGACTTGCACATCATTTAAATAGCTTCCCACACCTTCAGACACAACTCTGCTTGGACACTGGCAAGAATGGGTCGTTCGGCAGAGCTCAGTGAGTTCCAACGTGGAACCATCGTTGGATGTCACCTATGCGGCAAGTCCGTGCGTGACATTTCCAGCCTTCTTCAGATACCCAAGTCAACAGTAGGCGATGTCATTATGAAATGGAAGACCCGGGGATCAACAACAGTTCAACAACGAACCGGTAGACCCAAGAAACTAACGGAAGTCCTCGGCGTAAAAAATTGCCACAGAGTTTCGAAACGCCTCTGCAAATGATGCCAGTACCATGACAATTCGTCGGGAACTGCACACGATGGGATTCCATGGCCGTGCTGCTGCCCACAAGCCCCACATCAGCAGGGTCAACGCCAAGCGACGTCTGGAGTGGTGCAAAGCCCACAGAAACTGGACAATGGACCAATGGAAACGTGTAATGTGGACAGACGAATCTCGCTACACACTCTGGCAATCCGATGGACGAGTTTGGGTTTGGCGCATACCTGGAGAACGCTTCTTACCTGAGTGCACAGAGCCCACAGTCAAGTTCGGAGGAGGAGGAGTCATGGTGTGGGGCTCATTTTCATGGTACGGACTGGGCCAGCTCGTTCCTGTGCAAGGAATCATGAACTCCGACAGTTATCTGAATGTTTTGGACAACTGTGCACTTCCAACGTTGTGGCAATTTTTCGGAAACAGGCCATTTCTCTACCAACACGACAATGCTCCGTGCCACAAAGCGAGGCGTGTACAGCAGTGGTTTGTGGACTCAGGGGTCGAAGAAATGGGTTGGCCGGCACAAAGTCCCGACATCAATCCTATAGAGAGTCTGTGGGATGAATTGGAAAGACGCTTGCGGGCCAGATCACATAGGCCAACTTCTGTACCTGAACTGATTCTCGCTCTTCGGGAGGAATGGAGGAACATTCCGGAAAGTACCTACCAACATTTGGTGGAAAGTCTTCCCCGAAGGGTGGAAGCTGTGATTCGGGCAAAGGGATGTGCAACGCCCTATTGATTTCCATGAAATCGTGGCTAGAGCGCAAACGTGCATGTGTCCGGATATTTGTGATCATATAGTGTATCTGGAAAAATAAATTATGCAAACTTAAAGGTGGACAAATAACAGGTATATCATCGGATTTTAGAGGATCTAGCGGCTATAGAAGAAGGAGAAGAAGAAGAAGAGGCTGAAGAAAAATTTCATCCAGATTGTTTACACAGCATAATAAAATATCTGACTGGACTTAGATTTGAGGCTGCATGTCAGCACACAGTCCAGGAAAAGTGCATTGTTAGATACTGTTAATGCAGAGGTTTATGAAGCTATTTTGGACACGTCTGATTATAACTACAGAAGATCCATTTGGTGATGCTGAAGTTATTTTCAAGGACGATAATGCTTTATGATATAGGGCAACTAGAAAATAGATGTTTCTTAAATTAAAACAAATAAAATCATTTCCCAGCCTGCTAACAACTTGGATATTAATCAGAATGAAAATTTGTGGCACAAATTGAAGACAGACTGATTACAAACAAACAACTACAAAGAATTGAAACATGTAGAACTCTTGTTGCAACAATGTCCAATCACACTGCAGCCATCATAAATGCCAAAGGACATCAACCAAATACTAAAAACTATATTTTTCCATTTAATATGCATTCTTGTTGCATGCTCAAATAGTTTTTTCCAAGACTGTTCAAATAATTTTTAGTTGTGTTTTGCCTAATATTACTTAATTGTTTTCCAATTTTGATACAAATAGCATTCTAACAGATGAATAAGTTGTTTGTATTATTAAACCACAAGGTAATTGTTACATTTCACCCCTTAACATTTGAATACTCTTTGCTGGTGATTGTATAAAAAGCTAGATTTGTTGGAATATTTTGCAATTTCACATATAAAATAGGTTTTAAAGCCTGAATTTCTGCATCTCAATATGGAATCATGAAGCAGTTGTGTATGAAAATTGAATTTAATACATACAAAAATCCATTTTTGCTTAGCGTTTTCCCTTACGTTGCACACAACTAGTGTTTGATTAGGTCAAATTTATTAATTAGTTTAAGATGCGATTAATCAATAGGAAGCTGGATGTTTTAGTTTTTCAATGTGCTGCCAGAGTGTGCAAGGAACAGTTTTGGTATTGGCAACATTTGGTTAGGTTAGCACGTGATTTGCGCGAAAATGCCGTATAATTGTTGTGTTTTACAATCCTCTGCAACTTCTAAGAAGAATAAAGGATTGAAATTTCATTCTTTTCTTAAAAAATGTAATTATAAGTAAGCCGTGCAAAAAAAATCAAATCTGGAAAGAAAATTTCAAACCACATGAAATTATACATTTTCATTTTTCTCCTAAAGATTACACTGTCACGTCTCAAGATAAATAATGATTTTTTTTTTTTTTTTTTTTTTTTTTTTTTTACACTGTTTCTTTAAATTTAGTGTTTTATCAATTTGTGTTAATCTTAAATTTATGTCAATTTATAAGATGTTAAAAGTTTAATACTTTATTAAACACTTATACAATAAATTACAAGATTTAAAAGATTAAATTAATGAAATAAAACTAAAATAAAATTAAAAAGTTTTAAAACATGATCAAACCTTTAATTATTATACAATTTGTATTTTTTTGTACTTTTATTAAATCATATAAAAAATTACCTAAAAATTCAGTAATTTCAAATTTATTTTTTTAAGGAGATCGAAAATTACTGAATCCTGGTAGCATAGCAACTAGAAATCTGCCAAAAAGAAGGATGACAAATCTTCCAAAAAGACACACGGGATTTTAAATCGGGACATGACACTCACTAAAACTTATAACAATTGTAGCTCTGATAGTAGTTGCACTAATTTTTTTTGCTAATAGTTGTACTAATAATAGCAGTAGTGACAGTAATTTTACTGTTGATGTTAGTATAAACTGAGGTAAACGTTTCCAACATCACATTTATAAGTAGTAAAAATGTTTCCCTATGCAACGATCTATTTTTGTTACTTGTAATATATGTACTCTTAAATATTTATCTCTTATTCAGGTTGATTCAACACAGGAGTGTAATGGGGAAGAGGGATTTCATTTCAAGAGGGATCCATGACATATTTAAATTATGGACTTTGAGAATATTTAATGCTCTAAACACATTGATTCTCTAATATGTTATAATTAAACTTTGCTTTTCTTCCATCCACTTTGGCAGCAAGGACTCTCAGCCCAGCTTTATTTCATCTTTATTCATTTTTCCCCACATTAAAAATACACAAAATACCTTTAGAACATTTAAAATATCTTTACAACATACATTTATATGTTCGACAACAAGTTCTAAGTAAGTCGAATATTTTTAGAATTTAAGCACGATCAAGCTTTCATATGTTCCTTTCATGCTCTGAAACAACAGGATGTTGCTAATACCATTCCATAACCCTTGCATACTTCGCTGGCACAATTGAATCTATAATATCCATCTTTCTATTGATTTAGGTAATCGGGGACAATGTTACCTACCATATAAGTAACTAGGGACAATTTTTTATTTTTATAAAAATAAATTTGTCAATTTTATTTCTGTAGGAAAAATAAATTAGGCACTGGGAAATTTTGAGGTATTCAGCTAACTAATTTGGTGACTAAAGAAAAGTAAATAGAAATCCCTGAAAGAAATAAAACCAATAACAATCAAGTCTACAGGGTCTTCAATTTTTTAGGGTCAAAATTCTACAGATAGTAGAAGAAACAGGGAACCAAAAGTCAGGCACCACAAGATCTTGTTGTTCACGAGGAAATGTGGCCGCAACATGACTGCGCCTCTCACTTCGATGTTGATGTCCATGAGCATTGGGACAACTGATTTCCTAATCATTGGATTGGAAGGGGAAGTCCTATCCCATGGCTAGTAAAAACACCAGATCTCACTCCTCTGGTGAGGCACATAAGAATTTGACACACTAATAGATTCTGATGCGTTACCGGTTGCCACAATCAAAGCTTCTGTCTCCTTGTACAACAGGCACCAGGTAGTGTTGTGCCGATACCGATACCAATACCAAAAAGTATCGATACTTGCCGGTATCGAGTACTCAAGTATCGCATATTGTAATATGGCTCAAGTATCGATAGTTTGCATGTCGATACTCGATATTGAAAAAACCTATGAGGCACCTAATGAAGATGTGCGATTTTCAGCGTTAATTCAGCTTCCTAGTAATAGTAATTAGTAGTGATGTCAAGATCCGGATCTTTTTTTCGGACCTAGGTCCGAGATCCGAGAACCGGATGTTGGTCAGAAATCCGAGATCCGGATCTTGGATCCGAGATCCGAAAATTGGATCCTAGACAGGAAATTGTGTATATGCAAACTTTTTCTGAAAGCAGTTTATAAAAGCTTTTATTAAGTGATAGCCTAGTCTTAAGTCCTAATTAGTCTTAATACGCATCCAGCGAAAGGATCCGAAATCCGGATCTGATATTCGATATCAGAGATCCGAAATCCGGATATTATCAGATCCGAATCAGAGATCCGGATCCAACGGACTTCACTAGTAATTAGGTCTAATAGTAATGAGTGATGTTAGCCTCCACCTGCTCCAGTATCGGTTCGACGTCCTCTCAAAAATGCATTTTACCATTTAAATAAATACTCATTTTTACTCGATACTATCGATACTTTCTCATTGAGTACTCGATATTGGTATCGAGTATTTTATTAAAGTATCGATAGTATCGATGATTCATTGGTATCGCACATCACTAGCACCAGGGATATTTGAAAGTGGAGCAAAATTTCATGTGCCAATGTAATGCATGTACAGTCATCAACAGGAAATAATCCACACTTGAATTTTACTCTAAGTTTTACAGTTTCAATATTAATTTATTTTTAATAATTTTAATATTACATTTAGAGTTAACATTATTAATCTCTTCACGACCAGCCTAAATTTTGAAGGATACTTCCCAGGACCAGATTTTATGTACTATCTGGCAAACCAATTGATTATGTTTAAGAATCAATATTCATTACAAAATCAGGATCTTTGGAATCAAAATTTGCATCAACATTTACATAATCATCCATTTTTTACAAAATAAGGAGCAAAAGCATTGTTGCTTACTGTGCAAATACAAGGTACAACAGTGTTGAAATTAGCAATCAAAGAATAAACGCAACGGTTCCATCTATCGACAGAAAAATGGACCTATAAAAGAATAAACTGTTCCAAATGATTTGATTCTTTCATTCCTGAAAAACCACGTTTTCATTTCGTTAATAGAATTAATGACCGAAAATGACGATCGTTCGTCACTGGTCTTGAAGAGGTTAAATTTAAATAATTATAATTAAAAAAAGGTATTAAAACAACACATTAGCATGAAATGTAATATTAAGTATTAAACTCGTGTAGATTATTTCCTGTTGATGACTCTACTTATTTGAGTCTGGCAGTCATCATTATGAACATTTGCTCTGATCTGTAAATTGTTGCTATGAGGTAAGTTATTTATCAATTAAAAAGAATTATTTGCTCTGAAAATGAAAGCAGTTTAAAACATTCCTCACACTTATCGCTCGATGAAGATCTTGCGATGTCTGAAACATGCATTTCTGATCACTGGTTCCTTATCTCTAAATACTGTTTACGCTCCAGTGTATGCCATAGCATCAGAAGCAAAGTAGGATTTGCAACACCAATACCAGAATGCATGTGCAGAAACAACTTTAAACATGGGAAAAATGATGTCAACTGTGACAATGCTTTCAGAATTGTGACGTCAAAAGATGTCTTAATTTCTTTCCAAAATTTACAACACACTCTGTTACACACTTGAACTTTCTGAACTAATTTATCCTACTGTCCACTTAATGATCTAGTAGTAATTTATCAAGGCAACATGTAGCATCACTTATTATATTGGTTTGAAACCCTAAGACTCACGATAATATTGGTTACACACCTTATAATTAATATCTCTATACTAGAATGGAAGCGCCATACACTAGTAAACACTATGAACTTTAATACCCTTTTGTTACTATACATATATAACTTCTCTTCCACTGCACTCCCTCCTTTTGCAAACCCTTACCCTTGTTTAACTGAATCAGCACCTTCGTCAATAAAGGAAATTTTCTTAAACTACTGTCAAGCGTATAATAGTTAAGCACTTGCCTTGATCATATCAAAATAACCCAAGTGATGCAATTATATCTCAGACTGACCAGTTGAGTACTGAGATTGGCTACGTTAATTCAACTACAAAGTTATTTACAGCTATTTGATCTATCACACAATACCCCTCCGTTACTAAGTAAATCATTAATCAGCTCCCAAAAGATATTAACCCAGTTACCCTACTCAACTTTACCCTGAGCTATCATTACAACCACTCTAAACCCTGTCCATTCCAAATCTCCTCTCAAATTTCATTTTTCCCCTTTTATAATCGTATAGTGGGCACTCGGCATTGTTTCTTCTCACATAACATAGAAATATGCTTAAACTTAATCACTACTAATAAACTCCCCCACCGTTAATTTGTTTAATGTGCTTACTACAAACAAACAAAAAAAATTACTACTGTATCTTACTCCCTTTGAATTCACATCAGAATGACACAAGCAGATTGGGAAAATTTTTGTGGATTAAAAAAAATATTTATTCAACAAAATTCAAAATTTCTTAAATTCATATTGTGACGTGTGGGTTTTTGTTCTTAGATTACTCTAATGGCCCTTAACTATCTATAGAACTATCCACAATGCACTTTAAATATTAACATCTACCTCACCGATACTAATTGCACTTCCTTATAATCCCACTGGTTTAGAAATTAAACTTATATCTCTAAATTACAACTAAAATTCTAATTACTCTCCAATTATCACTTACCTGTGCCACAATATATATATTTTTTTAGATCGTATAGTAGTAGTTATTCCTCCCTCTCCCTTGTATTAATATAAGATCCGTTAAATCAAATCAAAAAAAAAAAATTTATTGTCAAATTGTTGGCCTCAATTATTCCCGAATTTGCAAACTAAGCTCCCATTATTACTTATGTCTCTGTAATTCTGCTCATAGTTGCAGATCTGACCTACAATAAAATTAAATACTTCTCTTGATGTACTAGATATCAATATTCAACTCAATTGCATCCAAGGTGTAATATTTCATATATCAACATTTAGCTTTAAGGATAAATTCAACTAAACAAAATTATCTATGTCTATGGTCAATATATTTATTCAATCATACAAAGAAAAACTATTAAAAGTAACAAAAAAATATTCCTCTTCTTTTATATTAGAATACCTTCTCATTCTTAATAACCAAAAATTCTTCACTATCAAACTTACGAATTATATCTTCATTAATCTACTAGAACTCTCTCCACTTTCTATTAAATCTTTATTTATTAAGATCGTATTATTAGCTGGCTCTCTTAATTTTACTACTACCCCTTATTGATTTGTATGAGTAAACGCACAAGTTAATATCATTTAATTAGTCTATCATAAAGAAAACAAAGAACGTTCATAATCACCCTTAAACCATTCAAGTCTCTTTTCCTTTTTATCCCCTTATTAAATACTAATTTTGCGCAGGAGGCCTGTATTTAATTTGTACACTTATCTGAGTTATTAGACGAGACTGGTGTTTACTCGTTGATCTATGTTGAAACACTGTAGGTTGCGATCGCTCTCACGCTCCTTAACTGTCACTGGACCCGGTCGATTCCATCCTGTTGCGGTGTTTCCTCCTTCCTCGACCACGCTGTTGCTTCGGTTGCGCTATGTAGCTCGGTCTGCTTGGCTTGCTGTCCCCACGCGTCCTCGCCCTTTAGCCCGGCTTTAAAGGGGTACACGCCGAAGAGAGACAGCACAGGTCAAACGCAAGCTAGATACCCCGGCTTAGGGATCCCGGTCCCGTTTCTTGCAGTGTTCCTCTGTATTCCAGACACCTGTTGCCAAACCGCCCGACTACGTCCGCTTGCCTCTTGCTTCCATGATTGCCGGCATGTAAGCTGGAGCAGGCCTTCTCCGGTTGTCTGGGTCGTTTGGGCCGGCGTCTTACCCAGCGTCTCCCGACTGCTGATCGCTGACATCTCTGGTCGAACCAACTTCGTTTCCTTTCTCAGTCTCTATTCTGCTACGCACTTCTTACTTTCACTTCGTAATATATCTTACGTTTCAACTCTACCATAAAACAAATTGCACCAGCTACCAAATTTTCAACTGCACTTGTTGATTTCTCCAGATCATCTGTGTCTCTTTTTCCTTTTTCATATCCCACTTCCTCTCCACCTTGACCTTGATTTCATTGTTCACTGCTCTTGTTTCTTAGAACTTTCTGTCTCTGCTTTCGTTGCCTAGGCAACGCCACTCCTTTACCCCCTTGCTCATTGTTCACACGTTTTGCTTTCTAAATCCTTAAACAAAAGTGAGCTCTAGGCCTACTTTCTTTTACTTGTGACGGGACGTGCACGATATTAATTAATCGTACACGGCCCGACACTACAGATATGCTAAATAGGCATATCTGTGTTCGCTGTTACTAGAAATTATGGGCTCACAAAAAAAATAGAGGTAATAGATGAGGATCGTGTGGTGGCATTTTCAGAATATCAGGGAATAGAAAGGGAATTGAGGGAGTTTGGAAAAGCTTTATTGATAAACAATTTCGCGGGGTATGAAGGCGTACTGAGAATAAAGAAAATAAAAACTCAATCGAACCCATAGGTGATTGACTGGTCTCTCTCGACTCGTGCAAAAAAGCAAAGGAAGATATAGTATTATAATACTAGTAGTAATAATTTTTTTTCTATACGTACTCCGAGGAATATTTGCGCAATATAGACAAGTAAAAAAAAGTAGGCCTAAAACCTGCTTTTGTGAGGGGATTACAGATCGGAGGAATTTGAACAATGAGCAAGAGAGGGAAGGTGTGGTTTCCGAGACAACGAGCGAGGAGAAGGAAAGTTCCTGGAAAAGAGAAATGACAACAATAGAAACCAAGGCCATAGTGAGAATGGAAGGAGAGATGCAAAAAAAAAAAGATATAAGCCAGAGACAGAGAGGAAAGAGAGAGCAACAAGAGTGGAGTCAACAGCTAGCAGCAAAAGAAATTTGAGTGACCGAGCAACCCCGGAGGAGGCGAGCCAGACGACGGCACAAGCCACGCAGGCGGCCTGGTAGGCCTAGAACATCCCGCCTGACGAGACGGAGCAAGAGTGGGGTAAGCGAACGCGGTCAGGAGTTTTGCAACAGGGGACCCGAACACAGGGGTACACGGCCACATCGGGCTTATGCTCATTACGCCGGGGTATCTAGGTGTGTTCAACCTGTGATGCCGATCTCGTCGTAAGCCACTCAAAGAAGAGGCTTGAGATAGCGGACGGAGAGGCAGAAAAGCAGAGGAAAACCTGACCGCGTAGCGCAACCTTGGCTGCTTGGTCGGCAAGAGAGGAGAGCGAGACGGAGTCAACGCAGCCATAGGAGCGGACAGCAACCACGTTATCCAGGGAGAAACCGGGAGAGTCGACATGAACGCTGCGGGAACCATCGTATAGACTTTAGAGGTGTCTACTACAGATAAGTGCACAAACTTTGATATCAAGCCTGCGCGAAATATTTCAGACTGTGTAATATGTAATAGTGATTCAGAAGGTGGGACAGGGTACTTTAACAGATAAAGAAAAGGGATCTTGCTCAGAAACTATTGATGATAAGAATAAGTTTAATGTTAAGCTAGCAAAAGAGAGAGAGAGAGAGACCAGTCAAATGATAAATCTAAGAGGGAAATCAGTTAATATGTATTTGTTCTAGTAACTATTTAAAGAATATTTTTTTTTTGTTTTATAATGAGAGAAATTAATTCTAGAAATGTAACAGGATTTTGTAATTGACGTTATTTAATTGATTTAGTGCTTAATAAATGTGTTGGATCTATATGTAGGTATATATATGTGTTAAGTGTCTTGTTTAAGAAATTATAAATCTTTTTATTATTTGGGTTTTGATAAGCAATCACAAATTGGGTACGATTGAGAACAGATCCTTAATTAACAATTAAAAGGGGGATAAATTTCTTTTTGCTATTCATTATAAGTTTAAACTCATCTTGCAACCAGGAGCAATTATTTGATTAAAGGAAGCGGGACACGGGGGTAGTTAGAAACTAAGTTAAAGTTCTTTCTGTTGTTTCATGTTTATAAGATTCTATTTAAGGGAATGCTTGTTTATGATACTTGTTATGATATGGGAGTAGACTGACACTAGAAAACCACTATACGATCATACCAGCTAGGAATTGGGACCTTAAGACCATTAGAAAATTTAAACGTTTATT
Organism: Rhysida immarginata; assembly: GCA_023313115.1. Taxonomy (NCBI): domain Eukaryota; kingdom Metazoa; phylum Arthropoda; class Chilopoda; order Scolopendromorpha; family Scolopendridae; genus Rhysida; species Rhysida immarginata. Next base: position 3,340,392 of record JAHWFO010075106.1, on the reverse strand, counting down.
GAGGGAAGTGAAAGTAGGCGATAGCTACAAAATTTACGTGCGGAGCGAGGTGCGGTTGAGTCACAAACAACATTGGGACTCGTCAGCACAACGTGCCGTCACATACTTAAGTGAAATAAAATGAATAAAATATTTTCTTCCACTGCTATTCTCATGTTTTTTTCTTTTACACTTATTAATTTTCTACTGTATTTTATAATATTTTTGTTTGTTGAGAGAGCTCAGCTGTTCACCCGTTTGAGATACAATTGAGTCAGTTTAAATCATAATATGTCAATGAACAAGAATTAAATTAATTTAACATTTAATGGGTACGTTTCTCTTCCTTTCTCCGTATTCCATGTGATTTCTGAAATGGCTCCGCTATACGATCTTTTCTATTCTAAAGTCACTTGCTTATCCGGCTTCCAATTCCTACCCCATTAATCTATGTTCCTGCTTTTCAATCTTTCCCAGTTCCCTTTTTTATTTTGAGTGGTATAAAATCATAATAAACAAACACAGATATGTCTCCTTAGGCATATCTGTAGTGTCGGGCCGTGTACGATAATTTAATATCGTGCACGTCCCGTCACATAGGATTACCCCTATCCCAAAAGAAATTTTATCCCACTAAAATTTACTATATAGAACGCTCCTGATAATCACAATCATAACTGTGAAGATAGTTATTCAATGTCAAACTGCTCCCTTTGGGTTCATTATTCAATGTCAAACTGATAATCAGTACAGTTCGTCAGTACAATTTATAGTGGAACAGACGCCCAGCTCTCCAATCGCTGTTCACAAGCAACGTCCACAGCCAATGCAGGAACCAGGAGTCTCTTCTTACAAAAAACGCGGACCTAGGAGAAATACCCAGGCCGCCAAACAAAGCAAAATAACATAAGAATCGATAAATTGACCAAAAACCCCTTTCCATTTATACAAAAGAGAAAAATAAATCAGCAACCAAAAACCTTCAAGGATTTTATCAATGTTGAATCTCCGATGGGGCCTCCATCTCCATTTAATAATAAATCTGGGTTCTTCTTAGCAATTTCCAATAATTCAAAGGCATCAAGTACATTCCGATTTTTTACGCTTCTAATTAATCTACAATCCTTAAGTAGTACCTCGTGTCCCGTCTCAAGCATGTGCTTAGCCACCGCAGATTTTTCAGGGCGTCCGTACCTGGCATTGGCCTTGTGCTCTTTAAATCTTGTAAGACCATTCCTGCAAGTTGCCCCACGGTAGACCATCGGACATTTGCCACACGCTATTGTATATATCCCCAGTTGGAGCAATGGTGGAATTTTATCTTTGGTGTTACCTAAAAAGTTCTTCAGTAGATTCGGATTTTTATAGGCGATGGTCACATCAACTTCCTTGAAGATAGTTCTTAATTTGGCCATCAAGGTCCTGTTGAACGTGATGGGCATTCTAAACGTCGAACTTGGTTTTTTACCTAGGGTCGTAACTTCTCTTATTTTCTTTCCGAAACTTCTACGAAGTAGATCATTAACCAGTCCTTGTTTATAACCGTTGAATTTAGCGATCTCCTGTATTCTTTGTATTTCAGTCTTTGGATAGGGATAGATTGAGGGCTCTGTCGATGAGGAAGACGAAAGTTGATAACTTCTGGCTCCAACAAAGATTAGAATCATGATGTATATACACATCGGTGTGTGTTGGTTTACGGTAGACATCGAATTCTAACTTATTCCCTGTTCTAATAATCTTAATGTCTAAAAAAGGAATCTATCCATTCTTCTCCAACTCACACGTAAATTGCATACTGGGATACACGTTATTAATACGATTGAGAAAGGATTGTACGTCGATCTTGCTGGTATCAATTATGGCAAACACGTCGTCCACATAACGATACCAAATATCAGGGAAGTATTCATCTGTTGAGGTCAATCTTGCTCCAAATTTTCTCATGAAGACCTCCGACAATATCGGACTTAGGCAACTTCCCATAGGGGTACCAGATGACATGAAAATATTCTCCGTTGAACTGGAAGTAGTTATTATTCATACATAATTTACATAAAGAGTTGATGTCATCTATGACTTTTTGTTCAATTTTGTTCTCAGCAAGTATAGTTTTCAGGATCTCCATCGTTTCTGGAATGGGGAGACTGGGAAAAAGTGCCGTAACATCAAAAGATAATAATAAAAAGTTCCTAGGTCCGCGTTTTTTAAGAAGAGACTCCTGGTTCCTGCATTGGCTGTGGACTTTGCTTGTGAACAGCGATTGGAAGGCTGGGAGTCTGTTCCACTATAAATTTTACTGACGAACTGTACTGATTATCATTTTGACATTGAATAATGAACCCAAAGGGTTCGAAATACGTATATGTCGATTAAATAATTTTGTGGACAAGAGTTGTTAATTTATTTATTATGTCACTTTCCATAGTAATTCAACGGTTTTCAACAACACATGTTCTGTTTATCCCTTTATGTATTGTTTATATTAGGGTTATCAGACATCCGGGTTTCCCCGGACATGTCCTAGTTTTTGAACTGCAATCCGGGGTCGGCGGAGCGTCCGGGTTTCATCCGGGTTTTTGTCCCTTTTGGTGTGCGATGATTGTTGGTATTCAGTATTAGCAGCTTCTTAATTATAACAAAATACGACGGCTCTCACTATTACCTGCAGTCAAGAGAACATTGAAACCTTTAATCCTCTTAGAGTATTTTTCCTGTCGTGAGCAAAACCTCGAAGTCTAGATCTAGTTATTCTGAAAAGTTTCTTTCACAATCAGCTTGTGATTGGGGCATTCTTTAATGTCTATCTTCCAATATGAATATAGAGTTAGTTGAGAAAAGATAATTCAGTGATGGAGGTTGTATATATGTTAAATATACAAATAGTATCTCGGAAATTACTACAGAGATATGAACAGGGTTTTCCCTCCCAGTTATGGTTATGAAATTCTTAAAAAAAAAAAAAAAAAAAAAACCAGGTCTGAGGGTTTAAACAGAATGTGATGCTTTAAAAGACAATGCGTGGAATCTTTTTTTGATTTATCTGTCTTACTTGGACAAAACAATTTTCACAATATGAGTGTTTTCATTGGATGAACTTGAAAACTGTTCCTGTCTGGAATGATGTATAGCATAATATTATTGGAGTGTATATTTTCCCAGCAGCCAGGAGTTGTCTCTTATCGCTATCTTCCCGGCGCTTCCGCTTGCGCATGCGCTACGGTCTTTTTGGCAGGGAAGGAGAGATGGCGGGAAACTGCAGGAACAAGCGTGCGTGCTGAGTGTATCGGAGAGTTTCGAGCACAGTCTACAAGTTCAGCTTGCAAGTTATACTACTTTTAGATGATTAGCACTATCATTCGTGATTTTTTTTAGTCATCAGATTTTCAATCTGGGGAACCATGGAGGAGAACGCTGAATTTGAGTCTTACGACGCTAATCGATCCTCCTTGAATACTTTCCAGGTGCAGAATAATGTCCAGTTCACTATTTCGAATTCTAAAATGTTGAAGAGCGCAACTAAACTTGTACCACTTCTTGTGGCAAAAGCAGATGAAGCAATTAAATACTACTCAGTAATTTTAAGATGTTACAGGAGCAGAGAATACAAATCCTGTAAAAGGCGTTAGACCAAATCAAAAGTAATTTAGATTTCTACTTCACTAAGTTTTTTTATTATTCCTATAAAGATTTATAGCAATAAATCTTGATCATGTATCTTTAAAACCTCGTTAAAACCTGTTAATTTTTATTATTTTAAAACTCAGAGGATGAATTGTCCAGCTATCTTTGAAATTAATGCAATTTTCATTAAATCTAATGTACTTTTTATTATATTTAATGCAGGCTTCATCAAATTCAATAGATACATTTATTGGTTGATTTAAATTTTTATTTTACTAAATTTTAATGAAAATTCATTAAAAATTAAAGATACATTATTTTGAAATAAAGATGTTTGCTTAGATTGATTTGTTATGGAGTGTTCCGTTTCATTTATTTGCATATAAATGAATACATTTAAATACGGATATATATGGATACATACAGTAGATATAAATGCATTACGCATAGAAAAAACAGATGCGAGGTTGATTATAACACTTGAAATTTAAAAAAAAAAACTGTTGGAAGATTTGAAAAGCCAAAACGAGTTTTATTTTTAATTATCCATCATTTCACGTCTTGAAATTCAATTCTTTTTAGCACGACTTCAATCGTTTGCAGAAAAAATGTAGCGATAATTTATAACGTGTACCGTACTTTACGCTCTAAGTTCAATATGAGACTGACTTCGGGAGAGAACTTCTCTCAGAGAAGCGAATTTCTCGGAATTTCTCAAACGTTATGCCGCATGGCAAGCTCGAAACTCTCCGATACATTCGGCACGCACGCATGTTCCCGCCGTTTCCCGCCATCTCTCCCTCCCCGCCAAAAAGACCGTAGCGCATGCGCAAGCGGAAGCGCCAGGAAGATAGCGATAAGAGACAACTCCCGGCTGCCGGGAAAATATACACTCCGTTTATTAGCCTCAATATTATATGCAAGAACAAAAGTGATTGAGATTGACCAGCTCTGTACCTACAAAATTTTTGGAAACCAACCCAGATATCAATATCTCACATTGAAACTGCAAGAAGTATTTTCAGAAATGTTTGTCAAAAGGTCTCAAATGCTAGAGTTCTCTTTGAAATCCCACCTATTAATGCTAATGTAGAGAGAATTTTTTCTTTGATTCAGGCACAATGGACCAAGGACAGAAATCGTCTAGCTATTGAGGAAAATATTATTCTGTTTCAATATAATTTCAGAGAAATTTTTCAAGTGAAAGATTCTTTTTGAGTATATCACTAAAGATGGCAAGTTGATATGATACATTGCATCATCCCAGAACTACATAAAAGTGTTTGATCATCAATAGAGAAGAAACTTTTCAAGATTATCCCCATTATTTGTAAACCACGTTGTTGATAAGTATCTACTTATAAAATGTTAATGCAATAAATATAAGACTAATAGGCCACAAGTATTCAGTGTTAATCTATTTCTAGGTGTCCTAGTTTTTGCAAATATATGTCCATTTTTTCTGAACCAACCTCTGGTAACCCTATTTATATTGTGCTATTTCTTGATTTGAATTACATGGAGCATGTGGTTGTCGGAACAGGTTTCATTAGCCTCAAGTTAATTAATCTACAACAGCTTGATCATCTCAAACAGTGGAAACTGGTGTCGATTAACTTTACATATTGAATCCGTGTTTTGCAGTGAATTAAATTTTGAATAGATTCAAGAAGTGATGCTAAAGAAGTTTACAATTGGAAATTTTGTCTATCTCTTACGATTGAAGAAATAGAAATTGCATATGTTTGAGATCAATCTGACTGACCACCTGATAGACCATCTTCATATTAAGTCACCATGTATATTTAGTGGACACTTAATGCAATATAGACATTTTCCTTAATTAGGCTAAATGTAAAGTTTCTCACAGTAATCATCCACGATCTCTGGAGCATCTAAAATCCTGTCAGGCTTTTGAGGAATGTGACGTGTCGATTTCTTACAAGATGCTGGGGTTTTGCTTTGACTATAAATAACCCTTAAGTTGTTTAAATAACCTGCAATGATTAAAAGAATTATTAATAATCCCAATATTTAGAAAATTATGAACAATACAAATGATAAAATCATGTCTTAAGCATACCTTCCGGTGCCAATGGAGCTCTATTTGCATAACGAAGTATTCTAACATTATTCACATCACCACCGTTCAAATTTTCATTCATAGCATTTTGGTAATCATTTTTACTTGGACTTGACACTGCATTTTCTTTATCATTTTGCTGTGAAAACTAAAATATAAGGCGTGAAAGAATTAAAAAGCAAAATTGGAGAAACCCAAGATTTGCATCCTCTCTACCTATATTGATAGAAGTATCTGGACACCCCTTCGAAACATGGTATCTGCTGATTTATATAACTATTATGGCTTGTAGGTATACAAGTTTCTTCAGTGTTAGTCAGGCATTTAGCTAGCAAAAATAATACAATGAGTCGTTCTGAAGAGCTTAGAGACATCACTGGATGCTACATATGCAACAAGTCTATCCGAATATTTTCTACTGGATGTGCCTCGTTCCACTGTCAATGATGTAATCTTAAAGTGGAAAAATCATGGAACAACAACAGCCCAAGAACAGACAGGCAGGCCATAGATAATGACAGACAGGGACCGCTGAACGCATTGTGCACACAAATCAAATGCCCACCACTGAATCACTGCCTAATGAATTCAGACAGGCATCAAGAAGCATGGCCAGCACTAGAACTGTCCACAGAGAATTACACGCCATGGGTTATAATCGTGCCAGCAGCAAACAAGCCTAACATCAGTAACATCAATGTCAAGCATCAGTTGGAGTGGTGAAAAGCTCAACGCAACTGGACTCTGAACCAGTGGAAACTCGTTCTTTGGAGTGACAGATCATGTTACACCATCTGGCAGTTCGATGGAAGAGTTTGGGTCTGGCAAAATGCCTGTGGAACGCTTCCTACATGAATGTTTTGTGCCAACTCGGAGTTTCATGGTAGAGGCATCATGATCTGGGGATGCTTCTCATGGTTTAGGCTGGGTCCCTTGCTTCCAGTGAAGGGAGACCTGAACAATGCATGGTATAAAGACTTTCTGGACAATTCAGTACTTCCAACATTGTGGGAACAATTCAGTGGAGGCCCTTTTCTGTTTCAGCATGATAATGCCCCAGCTCAAAAAGCCAAGTGCCTACAAAAATGTTTCCATGACATGGATGTTGAAAAAATGGCCTAGACTGCTCATAGCCTGGACCTAAATCCAATCGAAGCTCTTTGGGATGATTTGGAATACCAATTGTGGGCCAGACCAAATCGGCCAACATCTACAGCTCACCTCACCAGGGAGGAGTGGAATGCCTACAGAAACTTATCAAAAACTAGACGAAAGCCTCCCCAGCAGAGTGCACAATGTTACTTGCAGTGAAGGGAGGTCCAACGACATATTAGTCACCTCATAATAAAACTTTGTTTTTTTATGAGCATGTGTCCAAATACATCTGGCACTATAAGGTAGACATGTTATAACCTATCTGCAAAGACAAAAATAAATTTAACTAAAGAGGTAAGAAAAATTCTAATAGTTACATGGTAAAATACTTTATTAAGCCTCAGGCCTTATTCACACTAACCTGGCAAATGACGCATGAAAACTGACAAGAAAAATAGTGCACGCATAGTTTTTTTACTTCCGCACACACTGTGTGTTGCCTTTTGATGGGTAGGTTTGAAAAGACTTTCAACTTTGCCAGTTGATGGATGACCATCATTCAATCAAAACCAAGGGTTGGAATATGCAACCAAACTGACATGACAAAACAGTCTGACCCAACTGTAGATACCACAGAGTGTCGATTATCCGAACCAATTAAAACCAAGGTGGTTTGGAAAATCAATTTGTTCAGATAATCAAACCATAATCAATTTCACTACTTTGTTGAGTCAATTTGAAGACCTCATCACTTTCTATCTTTGCAGAGAAGGTTGGTTGGTTGATTAGAAATTTTGGCGTCGACTACTAGGGTCATTTTGCGCCTTTTACACAAATTATATCTGTAGACAGCCCAGGACAAACACAAACATCCATGCCCACGGCAGGATTCGAACCCACGACCAGGCGGACTCAAGAACTAGAAAGCCTACGCCCTAGCCCTCTCGGCCACCTGACCGGCTTTGCAGACAAGGTCATTTCCCTAGCCACAAGAAGAGTGTGAAATAAATAGAATAATGATTTTGCGAAGTCGTACAATTTTATATACCTAGGAGAGTACAGAAAGCAATTTCACTGCGGAGTCTTCCTTTATCCTTGTATTCTCAACTATCACTTGTATGGAAGAGATTCACCATGGGTGAAGTCACGCTGTTCTGGCCAGATTTTATTCTGTAGCAGAGATCCTGAAAAGATCTCTCTCCCTACAGAAGCATCAGCCAGCTCATCTATGCGCCTGGACTGGGCAAGAGTATGGCATTACTTCCTAAGTATGGTGAGTGATGATATTGTCGTCACACTTAAAGATGACAACCCCTTTACATTATGGGAAGCAATTAAGCGTCGATATGGAAGGCCGGATTCAGTGATATAAGCTGGAATAATTCGGCGTCTCTAAGCATTGCGTTTCTTAGACGCTGATGATCCGAATGCCTATGTAGCAAGTGCGCTACAAATCCATGTTCAGGCTGGAGCCGTGTCACTGGTTCTGGATGATAAAAATTTGATTGACCATATGGTCGCAGGTCTACCCTCTACCTAAAAGGCTTACTCCATTGAGACTCGCGGTCAAGTCAAACCCATCAATGTCAATTGAAACCTTTTTAAGTCAACTAAATGTGGTCTTTAAGGACCACACCACACCAAATTCATCAATGGATGTAGCCTCCTGAGCCAGCCATTTTTTGAAGGAAAAAGTGATTTCTGTGATAACTCAGGAAACTTTTTTTTCTAAATTAATAAATGATCTTTTTGGACCAAAAATTTTTGTAAGAATTCGGAGATGTGTGTAGGTTTATAGCATATATTTCATTTTCATATAATATATTTCACTTTTTTTGAAAAAATAATAGAATTCGGTAGATTTTGTCACAGAAATAAAACACGCAATTTCAAAATTTTTTCAGAATTTATCCAAGATTGTTCACGAAAAATGAAAATAGTCATATTTTAGAAATTTTTGTTCATGACCGAAGAATGAAGAAATTTTTAAAATACTTTTTAAAGTTATTTTTCTATGAATTTTTATTTGAATTTATATGAAATTGTAATTTGAGCTCGCTAACGTAAACACGTCATTTGATAGCATCAAACAGCTAACGCGTGCGTTACCCACATGACTGGTTCCCCCTATTACGAGCAACGGCGCGAAGTTCAACTTTCCTTTGTTGTCTCTTAGCAGGGTTGATGATGTAATGCAATCGCGCAGCCAAAAGTGACGTAGGGACGAGGGGAGGGAGATTGCAAGGACTGTTTTTTATTGAAATACTATAATGTTTCCTAATTCCATTTATAAATAATAAGGACATCGAAAGCAGGCGTGTCTTCTGCCGTGTTTTGAATTGTTTTTTCCTGTTCTGGACTGCGGTATTGTATAAGGGAGGTGTTAGTGCGCGTGAAATATGAAAATCTTCTCCTTTTATGCTACAGTGCTCTGAGTAAGTCTAAATATCATTTTTTTATTACACTCTGATAAACATTCCTGCCTATTACTAGAAAATAAATGTAGGGCTTGAAATATACAAGCAGTTTGAGATATGTAGCTGCATAAGCAAATTATTTATACATCGCTATTTTGCAGAGTTGCAACGCTCTTCATTATGAGAGCAGCATGTTTTAAATATTATTTTATTAAACTTCTAATGTTTGCATGTGAATAATATTAAACATAATTTAAAGGAAGGTTTCTATATTATAGATAAAAAAATTGGCGATAAAGTGTCAAAAGTTTTAACGTTATTGAGTTTTAAATTTCGAGCTGCGTGCATCTCACACTGAAGCCAATACAGAAGCCATATGTGGCTTTTTCAGGCTGTGCACCGTTAAGGACCACACCAAATTCATCAATGGGTGTAGCCTCGTGTGCCACCAATGTTTCTTCCCCGCGTCCACATCCAAATGCCCGTCGAACAAATGACGTAACATGCTATAATTGTGGAGGCCGAGGACATGTAAAAACGGTTTGTCCGTCCAAAATTTATCCTACTACTGCAGGTCCAGCTACTTCACGCATCGTGATACTCCCCCCCCCACCCCCGCCCCCTAGTCGCAGGATCCTGCATCAACAAAGCACATGCCTCGTGTATCAGCTTCACGTCCTAAGCGTAAGCCTCGTAAATCGGGTAAAAAGGGCAAAACAAGAAACTTGCAGCCAACTGTGTTGGTGTTCCAAACAAGGATTAGATAGTGGATAGAGTCGATTATCAAAGCAGGGTTACAGTCTTCTTTTCGGCCCAACTGGTTACTCCATCACTTCATCTAAGGGCACGACCATCGCTGTACAGGAAGGCGTGGAGGACCTCCCGTTCCTTCCCGTGGTCTCAAATATCCATTCAGTTTCCCGAACGGACCCCCCCATTACTTTCAATGGCCGTCACTTATAGTGACATTCATAATGCATTGGGCCATCCGTCATCAAATAAACTCACCACAGCAGTGAAATACCATAGCATGCGCAGTCTTACAGTTTTGCCGCCATTAATTGATGATCAGCCATGTGTTGCATGCCTTCAGGCACGATTGTGCAGTGCCCCTCACAACATTGTACAAGGTCAAGGTCAACACGTCCTTTAGAGCTACTTCACGTGGATACAGTGGGACCAATGCCTACCACCTCTATCCATGGAAACAAATTTCTGTTAGTAGCAGTCGATGATTTCTCATGGAAAACGTTCATTTGTGCTACACCGACAAAAAGTGAAGTGCCAAAAGCGTTAATGGACTTGATACTAAAGCTACAATGCCCTACAGGACAAAATCTGGCATATATTTCCCCACCTTACAACACACGTCACTCTAACTTTCTACGATTCCCACGCATTAAGCGGAACTACCAACTAAAAAGTATATCAAATTCTGGCAACAAACTTTGGTCCACATTACCCCGCGATCTTCGCCTTGCACCCAACATCTCCACCTTTAAAAGCCTCATTAAGAAATACGACACATCCCCAACCAGCTGTTACCCTATTCTCCCCCACCCTCACTGTCATACTTCATTACCAATTATATAATATTCTTTCTTTATTTCATTCTGCCTCTTTTCTCCATTCTGATAAATTTAAATTTTACTTGAATTCGTTTAATGATAACTCCAAAATTTTATCCTTTGTTTCTAATTATATATTTTATCAATTACAATACATAATTTATTATTTTGTACTGTTAACAATTTGTCTGCATCTTCCGGGGACCAAACTCGTCGGTCGTTTGGCCATACTGGCCCCGGGCAGATGCTATTGTATTTCCTTACCAAATAAATAAATAAATAAATAAATAAATAAATAAATAAATAAAATATACTTTCCGATAATGGAACAGAATTCACCAATGCGGAGCTAGGTGAGTTCGGTACGAAGCAAGGCATATCTCAGCAATTCACCGTTCCTGAGAACCCCCAGTCAAATGGTGTTGCAGAGAGAACCGTCCGCTCCATTTGCGATGGAATTCGAGTTCTTACATCATCAAAAGTTCCGCACCGATTCTGGGACCATGCTGCGACTACAGCAGCATTTAATCTAAATTATTTACCCAGACAAGGTCAGACTAAGTCCCCTGAGGAGGTATGGTCCAAAAACAAACCGACCATCAAATATAGAGCTCCTTTCGGTTGCCTGGTATACTATTATATACCGAAGTCGCACCGATCAAAGTTTGACGCTCGCGCCAAAAGTGATGTTTTTATGGGATACTCCGCTTCTTCTCCTGGCTACCTTATTTATGCACTCGATGAGAGCAAATTTTTACGAGCACGTACAGTTAGTTTCTTTCCTAAGGTATTTCCAGAGTTCACAGGAAAATCAGATCAGTCATTAGCTGTTCCTCTGGCATTTCCAATTGACATGGAACCCCCAGTTTTTGAAGCACCACAGCCTGATGAACCACATATCATTCAGAGCATCCCGCCAATCTCACCCACTTTAACATTAGACGAGACAAGAATGCAGGTCCTATCTGATACTGAGGACACGCTAGTGGTTACACCTCCATCAGAAACCACATTGATGGAAGATGTTCCAGCTTGTTCGCCTAAATCATCAGTGAACCAACTGCCTGTTGAAGTCCCACGACCGGCATTACGGCGTTCACAAAGGCTAAAAGAGAAGGCAGAAAAACAACGTGCCGCCTTATGTCATCCAGACTTTACTGACTCCGACTTGCTAATCACTCCGCCAATCACACCCCAGTCTTATGAACAAGCACTCGCATCTCCCCAACATCATCAATGGGAAGAGGCCATGCAAGATGAATTGAATTCACTCATTCTTCATCATGTCTGGGATTTAGAGCTTCCACCACCAAACGTAAAAATTTTAAAGAGCAAATGGATCTACCGCATCAAATATAATCCTGATGGTTCGGTGTCCAGGTTCAAGGCAAGGTTGGTGGCTTATGGCTCGTCACAAGTCTACAGGAGCCAGTATAAGTTAACTTTCTCACCTGTCATCAGAATGGAATCCCTCTGCTTACCGTTTGCCATTGCTGCAAATACAGGAAGTCACTGCGCCAGTATGACGTCAAATGTGCATATCTTCACGCACCTATAGACCACACCATATATATATCGCCACCCAAGGGGCTATCAACGCCAGTTAATCACGTCTGCAAATTGCGTAAATCACTTTACGGTCTCAAACAAAGTGGGAGATGCTGGTACGTATAATTGTGTCAGCTTCTTACCCGATTAAAATTCACTCCATCCAGAGAAGACTATTGTTTTTTTTACTACATTAATGCTGAGTGCACCATTCTCTTAACAGTCTACGTGGATGACATCGTTGCAGCAACAACAAATGTCTCCATCCTAACCTCCATCATGGACATAATGAAGCAAGTAATCGACCTCGTGAAGTTGGGAGAGGTAAAACATCTGCTGGGTGTGCATGTGTCACAAGTGAACAGTTCTATTCATCTGTCACAAGCACATTATGTCAAGCAGATCCTGCATGATTATGACCTTCAAGACATCAAACCAAAGACCATGCCACTAAGTCCTCATGTAAACCTTGATGATACTGCAGACTCACAACCGGTTGATTCTACCCATTACCAATCCCTTCTTGGTTCCTTCACGTATGTAATGACTTGCACGTGGCCGGATATAGCTTTCGCAATTACTAGGCTGTCGACATATGCTAAATCGCTAATCTACCCTCTGTACCAGATAACGATAACAGTGTCGTGACCGTATCCACAGCGTTAATTATTATTGTTGCAAAGAATATGTTTAATTTCTAAATTGGTGGCAAAGTCTATATGAATTAAACCTCTTAATCCATTAGACTTTGGAGATGGTAAATAAAATACGCAAAAGTATAATGTACATCGATATTAGAGGCACGTTGTGGTGGCATAAGGAGCGGGACAGTCATTGAGCTCGGCAAATGGAAAAGGTGATACGAAAAATTAATAGGCATATGCATAAAAATATATTTCTAAAATTTAAAAAATGGTACCGACACTATTTACCGATACACATTTTTTGTTCGATACCAAGATATTATCGAATAACCGATACCGATACTGCCAATATCGAAAGAAAAGTATCAATACTTACTCATATCAGTAGTATCACAACGTCCCTACATATACGTACTTATTTACACAGGGGCTCTTACAGTTATATCCACACTGGGTAGGAAACCAATCCAACACACAAAAATTATACACCCAACAGAAACCTAAATGATAAAAATGGATTGAGTCTGAGATTGACGAAATCCGCAAGCAGTTAGGTAAATTTACACAGACAATTATTTAAGTTAATTAAAACACACACCAGACATGAGCAGCACAATCAACAATTACAGAATATATTAACACATTAAAACAAATGTTAGCTGCAAAAATACAACACCAGAAGAGATGCAAAACATGCACTCAGCACAAACAGCAGAACAAGTTGTTCATAAACAATGAGAAGACATTCTATAAGCAGTTAAAGATTATACACACATACACACACACACACATACACATACACATACACACACACACACACACACACACACACACACAAAACACTGGTCTGCCAACAAAAACAGCACTCCAACATAATTGGTCGTCTCTTTGGTCTGTCTCAGTTGAACATAATAGGGAAGCTAGCTGGATCAGGGAAGCTAGCTGGATCAGGGAAGAGGAGCAATTAGCATCCACACTATCAAACACGAGTTATACTGACATAACACCAGATGAACTCTCACAAGTCATTAAACGTAGTCACAATTGGAAGGCTCCAGGTGTAGATAGGATACAGAACTTCTGGTATAAGCGCTTCACCTGTTTGCATCTGATCCTTGCAAAACAGATCTCCAACACTTTGCGAACACCAGACATTGCCACATTTCCTCACATAAGGAATAAAATACATGTTACCAAAGTCAAATAACACTACAGATCCCACACAATATAGACATATTACATGTCTGCTAACACTTTACAAAATAATAACTGCCTGTATCGCAAACAAAATTTATACACACATAGACACAAACAACATTCTCACTGAGCAACAAAAGGGATGCCGTAGAAACCACATGGGTTGTAAGGAGCAACTCCTGATAGACACTGTGGTCCTATGGCAAACTCACAAACATCGACACCTCCATGCAGCCTACATTGATTACAAAAAGGCCTTTGATAGTGTCCCACACTCATGGCTTTTATATACACTACAATTATATAAAATAAACCCTACACTTATCACATTTTTAGAAAGTACAGTGCTGCATTGGAGAACTACACTACACCTCACAATCAACAGTGAAACCATCACGACTGACAAAATACAGATAAACCGGGGCATCTTCCAGGGTGACTCACTGAGCCCACTCTGGTTTCGTCTTGCACTAAATGCATTTTTTAACAGACTGAACAGCACAACTTACGACTACACGATTAAACACAATAAAAGTTGCCACTACACGCTTTCACACTTACTCTACATGGACGACATGAAAATCTACGTCTCCACACAAACACAATTGCACCAATTGCTTGACATTACACAAACTTTTTCAAAAGACATACACATGCAATTTGGGTTGGACAAATGCAAAACCATGCACATTGAAAATGGAGTACTCAGGGAAGGGGGCTTCACACTAGATGAACCAGATCACATTGCTGCTATGGAAAATGACGAATTTTACAAATATCTAGGATTTAAGCAAGCCAAGCTTCTGGAGCACAAACACAAAGAATACACTCACTAAACAGTATCTTCATAGGTTAGAGACAATACTTAAAACGCATTTAAATTCCAGAAATTTAATCAAGGCCATCAATACTTATGCCACGCTAATACTCTCCTACTCCTTTTATGTCATACAGTAGACACACACAGATCTCGAAGGACTTGAAAGGAAACAACGTAAATTGCTTACAAAGCACAGAAAGCACCATCCACACGCAGCTATTGAAAGACTCACCCTGCCTTGTTCAGAGGGAGGCAGAGATCTTATTGGCATAATAGATCTACACCAGAAACAGACTCAGTCACACAGAGAATTCTTTTACTCTAAACAACACCCATCACCATTACACAAAGCAGTCTGCATGGCTGATAAAAAATACACACCTTTGAATCTGAACAGCATGCAGAACACCCATAACATTCCTACAACATCAACTAAACTTCAATCATGGCTCAGACAGCAACTCCGCGGTAGACATCCTTCTGACCTTAGCCAGCCACATGTCCACAAAAAAGCGCCGAACTCTTGGTTGAGTGAAGGGAGTCTCTTTGGGGAAACTGAAGGAACCATGATTGCCATACAAGACCAGGTTATTAATACTAAAAGCTACAGAAAACATAGCAAAGATTCCACTGCTGAGTCTTGCATAATGATATATTTGAGGCATTTAACATCTTCACTAAAAAGGCCCTACTAGCTTATGACTTTTAGTTACAATTTTTCAAAATTTATTGGTATACAGTAATATTTGATGTACTTAAATTTCGGTGTACATTGTGTAGTTCTGTGTAGTACAAGCGTTTCTTAGAACTTTTATTTGGTTATTCTTGGTCATTTTTTTGATCTGAAATTATAATTTTTTCATTTATCCTTGGGTGTCCTATCAACAAACTTCCACTTTTAGGGCCTCATTCCTTTCTCCACTGGTTCTGCCTATGGGATGCGGTGGGGACACCCTCGGCTGGACGGGGTGGGCAGGGATTATTAATCCATTCAAGAAATGATGGGTCTTGCAGGAAATGCCATGTCGCAGAGGAAACCATCCAACACGTCATATCCAGTTGCAAAATACTCACGCAGACAGATTATTTACATAGACATCACCAGGTAGCAAACATCATACATCAACATCTAGCTAAGATACACAAGCTAAGGGACATTCACACTCCATACTATAAATATATCCCAGACACTGTCTTAGAGAATACCACACAAAGTATATTTTGACAGCTATAATCACTGACAAAGCTATCCCTCATAACAGACCAGATATTACACTAGTAGATAAGCTTAAAGTGACTTACATAACTGTATCTCCATCCTCAACACACAATTTACAAAAGACATACACTGACAAAATCACTAAATATACGGATCTTGCACACGAAATAAAACTCCTTTGGGGAGTTAACAGAGTACAGATTGTTCCTATCGTTCTTTCTGCTACTGGGGTTATTCTACACTCGCTACACAAAAGCCTGTCAACACTAAATTTAAACCCACACTTATACAAAACCTTACAGAAAGCCACAATTTTAAACGCCTGTCACATAGTAAGGAAATTTTTACACCCAAACATCAAAAGGAAGGAAATTTTTACACCCACGAGTGCATAACTTTCCCTTTCTTTCATTTGAGTCCCTGGGGCTTAGTTGGTTTGGTTTATTTTGTATTAACGTCCTTTTCAACTGCTATGGCCATTTCAGTACAGCGTTATAGGGGCTGCAAATTTTGCCTCGCAAGGGTTCTTTAACGTGCAGCCGGCAAACGACTACACGGGATCAACTGCTTTACTTCCCTTCCAAAGGAAGTGCGTGATCTCAGGATTTTCTCCCTGAAAAAATCCTCGTCGTCCTCGGCCGAGGTCGAACCCGTGTCCTCGGGCATCAGAGGCGATCACGCAACCACTGAGCCATCGAGGCCGATCCTTGGGCTTGGCCTTCTTTTGGGTCCGCATCTGGGATTGGCTTCCAGACTTGATCCGAGTTTGGCTTCCCCAAACAACAATAATAATAATAATAGCATACCACCCAACTTGTGAAGACTGAAATTCGTACAATTAGTTATTCAAACCAAATTGGCAATTATTTATATATATCAGAGTTGCCAAAAAGCTGGAACCAAAACTTAATTCAATGAATCCAGATAGAGATTCTAAAAATCGGCGTACTCTGTAATCTGACAATTTTGCCATCGACGATTTCATAATAGTTTACTGGATTTCTTAATGCTTCCCATCAGTATGCCATTTCACTCATTAGAATATAAACAGCCTTGCAGTAGAACGATGCAAAATTATGTGCACGTTACAACGTGACAGAATGGAAATACAAAAGCCCCAATCTGGATGACAACTCCGGAGTACGGAACGATGATAAGCGTGGTGAGTGCTATCACTTAGAATGCGTTGCTATGGTGCAGTTGGGAATCAATCTACTACGATTTACAATTTTAGAGAGAAGTCTTTAGTATCCTTCCTTCCTGATGCTACTGCCCAGCAGGATAATGTTTAACCACATGTTGCCAAGAATGTTCTTCTTTAGCTGGACTTTGTCGGACATGCCGTCTATTGAGCATGTATAGGATAAGGAGACTGAGAATCTAGCCAGATTCTATACCATATCATGGAGGCTTCACAAGATACACATTTTTTAGCACAGGACATTATTAAGTAGCAAAAGAATGGAGCTACTTATTGGTTTCACAAGTAATGGGGGGGTGGGGGGGGGGCTTATGCACAAGTATATACTGTACTAAATAGTAAGTTCTAGAAAATAAATCTTTTGATAAAAAAAAAAAAAAATTGGGGTTAAAAAATGCAGATGAAGAGGTTAAAATTGATGTAATCCGAACTTCTGCTACTTTCCTATACCTTCCATGGGAGGCTAAATTTCTTGTTCTTAGTACCGACCTGAAACTGCAATCATGTAAAACTGTCATAGTCTTACAATTTTTCACATATACTGGCGTACCTAACAGACTGCTACTTTCAAAACTCGTACCACCATGAAGCTTTCCGTACAATGGGGTGAACCAGCGAACTAATTTACGCGAGCACAGGTGTTCCATATGCTCTTCCGGTTAACCGTAAAAGCTTCGTTTGTGTTACGATATACCTGTATTATGTCTATATACCTTAAAATTGTACTCACTGTGTTGTACCAAAATGTAACAGCAAACTAAGGGGACATCAGTTTCCTAAAGATCCTAAGGTTAAGAAAAAAATGACAGATTGCTATTAAACGTTGCGATACAAATCGAAAATTCAGGAAGCCAAATGACCATTCGATCATATGCAAGCTGCATTTTACGCCGGATGATTATTGAAATACTGAAAGTTTATTAGGTAAGCAGATTACGATATTCAAATGAATATACAGTAGAACCAACACCTCCTAGAAAGAAAGCCTCACAACTGAAAAGTCATGCTTTGTTACATCATCATAAGTCAACCAAATTTAGGGCTTCTTATTGGTAGAAGTATGATCAACAATGGTCGAACATTAGGTGTTGGTAGAACCCATATATAACGAAATCTGTTAAAACGAAAAACCGGTTAAAAGGAAAAAAAATATTTTACCCTAGTCCCCTTAGAGAAAAAGCCATTAAATGTTAGCTGCTTAGAACGAAAACATTTCTAAAACAAAACCGGTTATAATGAAGACCATCTTTGATTATCCTTAATAGAAGAAAATACATTTTTCCAGGGCTTTTTTAAAAGTTTTGCACCGATTTTTAATTTTATTCGGTTGTGTAAACGATGAAAACTGCCTAAGTATGGCAGTGTTTGTAAATTGAGCGCACAGAGGACACTCACTCCAAATGCGTTCGTAAAATTATGCGCTCCTGAGCTTAGTGAGCGTAGTTATCTAGGCTCAGTTCGCTTGCTACAATAACAATATGACGGCTCGAAAGAGAGCTTTATAACTTCAAGGAATTTGAGTGTCTTTTTATGTTGTCTTTTGTAAATTTTTTAAAATTTAATTGCCGCCAGTTTCAAATTCGTTTCCTTTTACACTGTATGTCATTTTAGGAAACCCTGTTCATCGTTCTCTAATAAACTTGAGTAAATCAGCGATGACCACGTTGTTCCGACGTAAATTGTTAGTAAGTTACAGGAGTGCTCCCTCAGACGGTTCTGGAAAATTCGATCGATTACCAGTCATTCCTTTATTTCTCGTAAATCACGCGTGGCCAAAGAGAAATTAGCGAAAATCACGTTGTTTCTTTCTTTAATCTCGTTGAATGTGCCACGGTGATTTAATTGGTTATGGCTTCAAATCCATCAAAAAGAAAACTCAATTCAGAGACATTAGAAACAAAGGTAAAAATTTTGGAAGCGGTTGAAAACGTCAGTGTTATTAAAGGGGAATTAGCGAGCCAATTCAACGTTCGCCATCAACTATCAACCATCATAAAATATGCAGATAAAATTAAAAAAAAAATTATTTTAAACTTTGTTTAGTACGTGTATATTCATTATCTCTGACAGTAATGCACATTATATAAAACCTGTTTTGAAAAAACCTGATGTCCTGTGTACAGTTTTAAAATTTATCATTTATAACAAAAATATTTTTAGGGTCCTATGGGATTTCATTATAAGAGGTTCCTACTGTATTAAAGAAAAAAAATACTTGACTAGTAGCTTTTGTTGTTGAGAAAACATTTGAATGAGATGAGAATTTATGATAAAATTTTCTTAATGACGATTACTGCATAGGCCTAAGCTCATTCTTACTTAATAGTATATCTACACTGCTTTGCAATGAAATTGGGTCTACGACAATTGGGTGGATGATGATTCGGTGGACGACAATTGGGTGAACGTCAATTGGGTGAACGCGACAATTCGGTGAATGTCATTTCGGTGGACGTCAATTGGGTGGACGCGACAATTCGGTGGACGTCAATTGGGTGGATGCGACAATTGGGTGGACGCGACAATTGGGTGGACGTCAATTGGGTGGACGCGACAATTGGGTGGACGTCAATTCGGTGGACGCGACAATTGGGTGGACGTCAATTCGGTGGACGTCAGTTGGGTGGACGACAATTCGGTGGAAATTAGTGGAAATTAGTGGAAATGCAAATTCGATCGAGATTTTTAAATCACCAAAGAATTTGAGTATTTAACTCGTTGTTTGTTTATAATTGACACAATTGCAATTACAAATCAATTTGCTTCATTCATTTTAGGTCGAAGTCACTTTATATGCGGGAATCTTTTATTTATTATTTATTAGCTTACAAATAAATGAGATTATTTCTTTATTAAATAATTTATTAAATCATTTTGTTTATTGCTAAGAGTTCCATTATTCAATTAAAAATATTGTTATTCTTAAATTACTACTTAAGCTCGTCAAAATAGGCACAATAGGTACTGGGTAGATAGATATGTTATTTGTTATTAATATAGCACGGTGTTACCCCCCCCCCCCCCCCCTACTGTCTGGTTTAATATAAAAAGGCAGTTGGAGGGGAGGACAGAGGGTAGAGTTCATTTCATTTTTAGATTGAAAGGCTTGATCCCTAATACTTCCCCCTCCAGCTTTTTAAAAGAATTAGGTTTCCCTTATTACATAAGAGAATTAAAATGACTGTCTTAAAATTGTACAGTCACGTTAAAGTTATAATATAAAAATATTAAAAGTAAAATATATACAAAAAATATAAATAAATTACAGAAAAAATATATATCAAAACAAAATACAGCTTTGAGAAAGTCTGTCCTGCTTTAATATAGAAAGATGATTGGAGGGGATGACAGGGGGTAGACTTCATTTCGTTTTGGGGCTGAAAGCGTTTATATAACTATAGTGGCTTCATTTTAGCCACTATAATATAACCATTTGACCTCCGTTAAATTTTAGCTTCCCCCTAATCATCCCCCAAAAGGTTAAATATTGTCACCCTGCCCTCTGTCAATTCTAGTGGGAGCACTGATTTCCCAAATGCTATTTCATATATCCCTGGTTGGAGTAAAGGAGGAGTCTTGTCCTTTGGGTTACCCAAGAGGTTCCTCAATACGTTTGGATTTTTATAGGCGATGGTCAAGTTCGCTTCTTTAAAAATGGGTCGTAATTTGGCGGTCAAAGTCCTATTGAACGTAATCGGTAATCTATATGTTGAAATGGGTTTGTTGCTGAGGGTCGTTGAGTCTCTTACTTCTTTGACGAAACTTCTTCTCCGAAGTAGGTCCTTGGACTAGTCCATTTTTATACCTGTTCGATCTAGAAATCTCCTGTATTCGTTGTATTTCCGTCTTAAACCTTTCCTTGGACAAGGGTAAATTGAGTGCCCTATCAACTAGGGATACAAAGGCCGACAACTTTTGGCTCCAACAATGGTTGGAATCATGGTGTATATAAACATTGGTGTGCGTTGGCTTTCGATAAACATCGAATTCCAATTTTTTCCCTGTTTAAATAATTCTGATGTCCAAGAAGGGGATGGCTAAATTTTCTTCCAACTCTGTCGTGAATTGTATACGTGGATAAAAACTATTAATGTAGTTGAGAAAAGATTGCACGTCCATTTTGCTGGTATCGGTTGTGGTGAAAACTTCGTCCACATATCGATACCACACTTCCAGAAAGTATTCTTCCGTCGAGGCTAATCTTGCTTCGAATTTTCTCATGAAAATTTCTGACAATATAGGGCTTCATGAAAAAATTCGAAGCAAGACTAGCCTCGAAACTAGAATACTTTCCGGAAGTGTGGTATCGATATGTGGACGATGGTTTTCGCCATAATCAATACCAGCAAAACGGACGTGCAATGTTTTCTCAACCACATTAATAGTTTTATCCAAGTATACAATTCACGACAGAGTTGGAAGAAAATGGAGCCATCCCCTTCTTGGACATCAGAATTATTTAAACAGGAAAAAAATTGGAATTCAATGTTTATCGAAAGCCAATGCACATTAATGATTATATATACCACGATTCTAACCATTGTTGGAGCCAAAAGTTGTCGGCCTTTGTGTTCCTAATTGATAGGGCACTCAATTTACAGTCTGTCAAATTTAGGAAGGCAGTTGGAAGGAGGGAGTGGGGGTAGAGTCTATTTTATTTTTAGGGGTCAAGATATGTCAAGAAGTTGGAGTCCACTAATCCCTTCCCTTTTAACAACCCTTCCCCCTTACATTTTTTAAATGAGACAAAACCAACAAAAGGATTAAAAGCAGACCCAGTCTGGTAGTATTTCTTTTCCAACCTGCTAAAGCCAATTTTTCCTGCCAGATTTTTTTGCTGTTCCAAATCAAATTTTAGTTTTTCATTTTTAATTTTAAGTTTTAATTTTTTTAATATTTTAACTTTAATTTATAATTTTAAGTTCTAACTTTATTTTAAATTTCAGTTTTTCATTTTTTTTTAGTTTTAGTTCTTAGCTTTTTTATGTTTCATTTTTTCACTTCTTTAAAGTTTTATTTTTTAATCTTTTTTAAAGTTTAGTTTTAAATTTTATTTCAGATATTCTGTTAATTTTTTAAACCTTTACCAGTAATTTAATTTAGTTAACTAATATTTAGCTTTAAACATGGAGCAAAAAAAGAGGCAAGTTTGGCATTCTCAGGCTAGGGAAATTTTAGGATCTGTAAAAGAATATTTTGATGAAGAAAAAAGTATGAATGGACCAAAAGTTCCTTTGGACCAGTCATTGAGGAGAACAGCTGAGGCAATGGGGATTCCCTTAAAATCTGGAGAGGATATGTCAGCATAAAGGAAAGCTGAAGAAATTGGAGAAAAGATAACACCCAACAAGGACAGAAAGAGAAAAAAAGGAATTATTCTGGATGACATGGACATTGCCATTGTAAGAAGAACCATCCAACAATTTTATTTGGATGGTGAAGCCCCAACCTTGAAGAAGCTTTTAAAAAATTACGCCATGACATCATGTTTGCAGGAAGTTTGGAACATTAAGGTCAATATTGTTGAACATGGGCTTTAAATTTAAAAAATCCCAATCAGAGAGGCTGCTGCTAATCGAGAAGCCAGACATTGTTATCCAAAGAAATAAATACCTGAGAGAAGTAACGAAATTAAGAAGAGATCCAAACAGAGTGTTTGTTTACATTGACGAAAGTTATATCCACACTTCCCACATTCATTCAAAATGTTGGCAAAGTAAAGAAGTCATAGGATCTTACAAAGTGTAGGCAAAGGGGCAAAATATATTTTGTTACATGCTGGGATGAGAACTGGATTCATTTCAAATGCCCAATTAATATTTAAATCCGGCTTGAAAACTGGAGACTATCATGATGATATGAACCATGAGAACTTCAAAAAATGGCTCCTGGTAAAACTATTCCCTAATTTGCCTGAAAATTCAGTCCGGGCCTTAGACAATGCTCCATACCACAATGTGTCACAGAAAAACAACCAACTGGTGCATGGCTTAAAGCAGACATTCATAAATGGCTGGAAGAAAATATATCTATCCCAGAAAGGGCAGTGAAAGATGACTTACTGCGACTAGCAAAACAGAATAAGAAGGAAAAATTTTTTGTCATTGATGAACTTGCAAAGGAAAATGGTCATACAATTTTAAGACTCCCACCATATCATCCAGACCTCAATCCAATAGAATTGATTTGGGCTCAAGTGAAGCAATATGTGAGTGGACATCAGACATCAACCAATGCAAAAATTATCACAGAACTTTGCATTGATGCATTTCAAAACATTAATCAAAAAATATGCCTGGGAAGATGTCTGCCAGCATGTGATACAAATAGAAAAAAATACTGGGAAAATTCAGGACTGATGGATGAAGCTGTAGAGAGAGTAATCATTTCATTCGGTGTGTAATGCAGTGGAGAAGAAAGTGAAGATGAGTAAACATACAAAAGCTGAGGCAATGCAAAATGGCCCTTTTTAGGACTTGCAATTCTTAAAAAAAGAGACCAAAACATTTGTTAAATTTTGATTAAATATTCAATAATCTTTTAAAGAGTTTATTAATTAAATAAAGAACGTAAAGGTTGCAAAAATAATTAAAATTAAAAAAAAAAAAAAAAATCAGTAAATTAAAATGCTTTTAGTGAAATTCAATAAATTAAAGAAAAAAACTTTTCTTTAATTTAAAAAATTTATAATTAAAAAATACAAATTCAATAAACATGTCACTGGATTTGCTTATCTTTTGCTTAAGATAAAAGTTTTCCTCATCATAGGAAAAGGGGAAAAGGATTAGGGATTAGTGGAGTCACAGGAGAAAGGGAGTAGGGATTAGTGGACTCCAACTTCTTGACATACCGTACCTTGACCCCTAAACATGAAATAGACTCTACCCCCACCCGCCCCCCCCCCCCTCTCCAACCGCCTTCCTAAATTTGACAGACTGTACCCATGTCCAAGGAAAGGTTTAAGACGGAAATGCAACGAATACGGGAGATTGCTAGATCGAACGGGTATAAAAATGGGCTAGTCAAGGACCTACTTCAGAGAAGAAGTTTTGTCAAAGAAGTAAGAGACTCAACGATCCTCAGCAACAAACCCATTTCAACATATAGATTACTGATTATGTTCAATAGGACTTTGACCGCCAAATTACGACCCACTTTTAAAGAAGCGAACTTGACCATTGACTATAAAAATCCAAACATATTCAGGGTTATATTGGTTGCCTCTTGGGTAAGCCAAAGGACAAGACTCCTCCTTTACTCCAACCAGGGATATACGAAATACCATGTGGGAAATGTTCCAAGGTATACCAAGAGGCAACCTTCAGGAATATCCTTAAAAGATTTAAGGAACACAGCCCATGCCAGATACGGACGCGATATTTTACTGAAGGACTGCAGACTAGTTAGACAAGTGAGAAACGAGAACGCACTCGATGCTTTTGAAACACTGAAAATCACCAGGAAGAACCCGGACTCACTGCTGAATGGAGACTCGAGCCCCATAGGGGATTCAACGTTAATTAAATCATTGAAGCTGTCTAATTGTTGAATTTTGTTTTGTATAATGTGGGGGGTTTCGCGATATATCCAGTTTTATTTGTCGATTTTTTGTTTTTGTTTTGTATAGAGTTTTGTTTAGATTTTATTATCTCTTTGGTTGTATCTTGTATTATTTGGCGGCCTGGGTATTTCTCCTAGGTCCGTGCTTTTGTAAGAAGAGGTTCCCTCGTTCTTCATTGGCTGTCCTTCTTGCGAGGTAGCAGTGATTGGAGAATCGGTAACCTCTTCCCCTATAAATATAGGATTTACGATTTGTACCGATTATTCCTTTGACATTGAATAATGAACCCAAAGGGTTCGAAATACGTATATGTCTAGTAAAATATTTTGTGGACAAGAGATGTTTCTTCTGTTATTAGCAAAAGTTCTGTTCAAACTATATTTACTACTTGGCTTAATTCAATTAAAAGAAATAAATATTTCGTTTCATTAGCTCGGTTTTTAACTAAAAAAACCGTCCATTTATCATTAGAAGCCATAATGAAATCGCTGTTAAAATTTTACCGGAAGAGCGTATCATTAAAAGTTGTACGGAAGAATCGTACAAGTTGGTTCGTATGTAATCGGTAGAACTTGCAAGAAATGCTATATTACAGAGAAAACCATCCAGTATGTCATATCCAGTTGCATAATACTCAGACTATCAACACAGAAAAACTATGTACCCAACATGATACATCAACGTCCAACTCCTGCCAACTTAACCTCTTCACCTCTGACCCAGGCCTGTTTTATTTATCGCTTAATCATTTCGAAACCTTTTCAATTATAACAACTATAGCGTAAGTATTGAAATTCTGGTAAATGTTAGATTTCCTGCTAAAAACACTAGATCCTACATTCTACAATCGATTCAAATTCTACCAGATGTCCTGGTGTCCAACGCTGACCTATCTATATACTCATGCATAAGCCAACCCCTAATTTTTGACCCCAAAAAGCGGAAAAACGCTACAACTCTAGCATAAGCAGTAGCAAACAATTTATTATAGAACAACTATTACAAGTAGTTTTTGTGCAATTACAAGAAGATTATATTTATAGTAACAAATTCATGATGTGGGAAAGCCATCAAATATAGTTTCTTCCTCATCTGACACTCCAAAAAGTTGATGAAAATCTTCATTCAAATGCTAGTCATCCACATCGTCTTCAGTCTCGTTTTCATCAGCCTCACTTTCATTATTTTTATTTTTCGAAGCAATGCAGTAATTATTTACTGTATGTAATAATAGATATTCATTGTAACCGTATTAGCTTTCTTTATAAAACTTTCTTGGATGATTTTCAAGATGCACTTGGTATGAACACGGTGACAGGTTACCAAGGTCAGCACCTCTTGTTTTCGGGATTTGACCTATGCAGGGATCTATCTACAACTTCAAAATCCATACCCATTTTTGTGAAAATACCTAGATTTTTGTGAAAATTTTTAAGGAAAAATATAAAAGACTGTTTAATTTTAAAAAAACTTTTATTTTATCATTTAAACTGACATTATTTACATTGATAAATGCCCATTTTTGAAGGCAATACGTTGATAAACAAGATTTAAATTTTGTGAAGATACCGTTTTCGATCAAAATAATTTTGTGAAGATACAGTTTACACTTAAAATAATTTTGTACTCTTAAACAGTACCAAACTGGCCCTAGATAGGTCCCTGTTATGCATTTGCTTTTTACAATGGAAAAGTGGATGGAAAATTGAGAGGTGAAATAATGCACTGTATATTGTATTTACTTGTACAAGGTGCTATTAAATTTTATACTCTAGTGCTTGGCGATAGTATCGATGTTCAAAAAGTATCGATAATGAATTTTTCGATGTTCTTGAATCTTCGATGTTCCATTCTGAATTCACTGTCTATCGAATAACTGTTTATGTTAATGTATTGATGTATTGTAACGAAACACGTAAAAACGCACTGGTTTCGTTTGATTGATTCATGGACCCAGGGAATTTTTTCACGAAACTTGAAGATTGTTAAATAGGAATCCCTAATCCACATAAAATGGAACTATCTCTACAGAGTTTCTTAACACTCACAAGGGAATCCCACATAGCCTATCCGTGCACTTTTTTTTTTGCACGCAAGCACATCGTGGAAGCGATAGCGTTGTGTGGCAGCAGAGGCGCTGAAGTGAAGAGTTCAACAAATATGGCGGTAAGAGGGAAAGCAAAATTGTTAGCGGCGATCGCCAAAGAATTGCAGTTGGAGCACTGTTATTAAGCATAAAACCTTAACTTTGGTGTACAATTATTCGTCTCGAAATAATTTATAAGATGAGGTAAGCATCCAAGAATACTATTTATATTTAAAACTAGCTGATATACCCAGCATTGCTCGGGCTCCTTTTTGATGAAATTTTGCAATATCTGAATGTGAACACATGAAAAAAGGTTAGAATTAATACAGTATAAATCATATTGAAAAACCGAAAAGATTTTTTTTAAAATGCTCCCAATACATTGCGCTCTCTAACTATGACCTTCTAGCAGTTCTACCACAGAATAAATAAAACATGTTTTCTCTATGTTTTCTTAAATCTGAGATTCCATCCATGTGTAGAATAATGCATGTGGTTTCGAAAGAGGAAGGAATAGAATGAAAATAAAACAATACTTTGATCTGACATTTCTTCAGCCCTGGCTGTGGCTGTAGTTCTATTTCGCTTGACACATATTTGAGTTTGAAAGAGCTTGTGGCAACATGTAGGCTTCGTTTTACCACAGTCGGCCCATGGGAAGAGAATAATAATTTGAAATGTTTATGGTAAATGCCCTTATTAAAAAAAAATAGTATCGTTCATTACTGCAGATAGACTTATTCTAAACTTGCTAATAACCGATATAGAATAAGAAATCATAAAAAATGGACTGTAAAAAATCATTTGTTCATCTAAATATTCAACAATTCCAAAATTCCACGAGAATGACGTCCCTAACCTAAAAAATTTTTTGGCAACATAATCATACTTTAGATGTGAACTCGCGCTAATGTGGTGAACTTAGACGATACAATGGATACCCATATTCACCCGTTATAGTATGCTCTACCAGAGTGCTAGGATAGCTTTTAGAGCAATGGGTATCTTCCATGCAAGGAGAGTTTCAATTTAGTGCATCTACTCCGATGCAACTACATTAACCCAGTTGTTGGCCACTTGATGAAAATTCGCACGATTTCAAAAACTGCACTGAAGCGTGGTCGACTAGTCTTAATCTGGTGCTCGATAGCCGGCTTCAGGTCCTTCTATGGGGCTTGTTTTTTTTTTTTCTTCATGAATATACATGATCGTTTGTTTCTAATAAATAATATTTGATTAATTTTCCACTTATCTAATTCCATTTTTCCATCGTTTGCGTCTGTGTGCTCTGCAATTCTAACAATCTGAGCTGGGTTAACAAGAACAACAGGAAACCACTATTCCACATCAAAGGTTTATTGCAACGTATGTGCATTTCGGCAGCCAAGCTGCCTTCCTCAGCGTATACAAGAACTTGATCAGACCAGAGAAGTTCTGTTCTGATAAAGTAGAAGAATTACAGTCACTTATATAGTAAAAGAGAGCTAGTTACAATCCAATTACAGAAATAAATACAAGTTCAAAGTACATAAATTGAAACTACAGGTAGACGATCAACCAATCAGGAGTCGTTGTCCATGGTACGTTTATTCTTTCCATAAGTCAGTTTGGGAATATGTAAAAGTTTTGCTAAGTCTCTCAATTGTGTCACGTCCATGGGGCCCAAGTCTCTGTTTAGTAAATTAGCAGGTTCTTCACTGGTGATGGCATACGACCCTAGGAAATTTAACAGTTTCAGGTCACTTGTGCTGTAGATAATTTCAAAGTCTTCAGGATTATAGTCGTGTTGGCAATCTAGGATATGGTCAGCGAATCTCGATACTGCAATTTGGACATGACACAACTGAGAGACTGGAGTTATGCTTGCTGATGTTTGGGCATCAGTTAGGTTCCGTGTTATGGTGCCCATGGTCGTCACATCGAGCATTTTGTTGATTAACTTTTTTTTAAACTCTTTGAAGTAACTTGTTTGTGCAGTGTGACTCTTTGTAAGCTACCACGTGATTGTGGGTGATTGGTTGGTCCGATTTGGATGATTTTTTTTTTTGTTTTGTTTGTTTTTTTATGCTGAACAAGTTTGCAATTGGGTTTTTTTCTCTATCCCTACGGTTTTAGAGATAAATTTTGAATGCATCCTAATTTGCATATTTGGGATGATGAAAAGTGCACCATGGGATAGGCCACCCACAACTTACTATTCATTGGATTCATCAAAATTGACATATCTGCTTTGGTTCTAAAAATAAAAGGGGGGGGGGTTCAGACTTTTGTATTCATCCTGTATTAACATTCTTGTTTCAGCCTGGGGCATAAACTAGCGATCTAGAGCATACACTCGACGACGACAGTGATGATCAACCCAATGCTTTCCTAACCATTGAGATCAGACCTGTTCAACCTAATGAATTTTATGAGGCACATATGTCAACAAATTTAGTGGAACTTGATTCAGATTTGAATTTAAGTTTAAGTAATTAATGGGACTAAGAAAAGTAATTTGACTGACTCATTCTCAGATGGATCATCCAATGAAATCTTTTACAACATTGACTGGTGCAACTGACACATTAAATCTGACTAAACCTCAGCCAATACAGCATAAACGATTGCATAAGAATTTTAAGACTTGTGACGTTACAAATGAAATTGCTTGGGGCCTACCCCTGCGGAAACAGACGAGAATGAGAATTTGTATAGGGAATTTGGACCACTCAGTTACTCCCCTCCAGTTATCCAAAACGTTAATTGATAATGGATTCGAAGTGTTACAGTGTGAGAAATGGACCATGAGGTCTGGTGAGGTTTCTAAGCTATTTTTTGTTAGAATTGTGGCAGTTCAGGATGAAGATGTCTTGGATACTGCCAAATGGCCTAAAGGAATTAGAGTGCGGATGTTCAATGGCAGAAATCCAGCTTTATTGCCAAATGCTTACCAAAAAGATGCGAGGCTTACCTCGATCGGATAATCAGAAGAAGCGTTCTGCAACCATGTCGTCTAGATCGCTTACTCAGGGCTAGGAGCAGTACTCCACCAGTAAATAAGAGAGAAAAGAGAGTATAATTGCAGAAAAAAAGACTAAAAAGAGACTGAAAGAGATTGAAAAGAGACTAAATTGTCAAATGCTCAATATGGCCAAATGCTTAATCTTCACACTTTTCTAACCAAAAATATCGATGTGATAAATAGAATTTTTTTCTTAATAGTTCCCATTCAAAAAACGGCTGTCGAGATCAGAAAAAATTGTGTTTAAGTATCCTACAATAACTGCTAAACTTAAATAGGATGTAAAGTTGTTGTTTTAATAATTTTCAACTACTAAACTTCAAAAAAATTACATATATATCCTATAATACGATATCCTTAGGTTGAACATGTGTGTATGATGAGGTTGAATGTTAGTATGTAGGGTGTGTAAAGGTTAGTTTCCATGCACGCGTTTTTGACGCATTTATAATTGCGTCTCAACGCAGAAAACAAATATGCATCTGGACGCACCTAAACGCACATTGCAACAGCTCTTGACCCATTTAATTCGAACGCAAGTATCAGTTTCCATGCATACGTGAAGTCTACGCTGAAAGTTCTACTGTGCATGCATCATGAGTTTATGTTTTGCAATTTTTCTCGTTAGAGGGAGAAGCTTCTCTCTAACCATCTTGGCCACCACCTTGGTGTTTTTCGGATTTCTTAAAATATCATTATTAATTTCTTGTGTCCGAGCACAGATTCCATCAAATGAAGAAATGGAATTGATGGAAGGGTTCCTCTGCTTTCTTACCGTAGCATGTACAGCATTATCTGTACATGCAAACCTAAATAAAAGAAAACATTGGTACTTTTATCGTATAATATTGGCCGATTAAAAATTTCCCCGATCAACATTTCTTCAAATTCTCTTTCTTCAGCCATGTTGTAGCGAAATGACGACTGGACTAAACGTCTTTTGTT
Organism: Rhysida immarginata; assembly: GCA_023313115.1. NCBI lineage: Eukaryota > Metazoa > Arthropoda > Chilopoda > Scolopendromorpha > Scolopendridae > Rhysida > Rhysida immarginata. Next base: position 3,309,398 of record JAHWFO010075106.1, on the reverse strand, counting down.
AACAAAGCAAGTGCGCTTGCGCAAAACAATCATGTGATCTAGAAAGATTTGAGTAACATTTACAAGTGCATCAAGAAGTAGAAAGCCTATCTACTTCACTTTTCTGCGTCCTGACGCATGAAGTCCAGATGCACGTCAACCAAGACTCAGAGACGCAGATATCTGTTTCCATGACACGTGCGTCAAGATGCACCAATTTATGCGTCTAGATGCAGAGACGCAGTTAAAAACGCATGTATGGAAAACTAAGCTTACTACGCACGTGCATATAAACATCATTTAATGTTTTAGGCTAATTTTGATTTGCTTCTGGCCTTGGAATGAATTTGGGCCTTGTTCATTTATTAATAACACTAGTCAGCACACATTTTGTAACTATGACCGCACATAGTGTTCTTAGTAGTAATTTGTATGTAGAATCCAAATCTGCTTTTAGATTTTTTCTATCATGTCACGTTTCCAGGTTATGCACTTCGAGACTTCTATGTTAAAGTAATGGACCTTTTTACCTCGAGACTTGGGCGAGACGATACGTCATCCCTATGCGGCACGAAAACGAGGCTCGAGGGAAAACCCTCTTCAAAACAAACATTGCTTCAAGGTGAAAAGTGCTTGTAAAACGAAGAAGTGAAACACTACGCGATTAGTTTAACAGTTTTGCTAAGCATAAATTTTAGTAAGGTGCGTCTCAAAAGTTTAAAGAAACATGTTTTTGTTCAAAAGAAAAAAGGCTATTGAAGGTACATACAAATGCTTTAATTACTGGCTGTACAAAGCACTTAAAAGAAACTCCTGAAAAAAATATTCATGAAAGCATAATAGAAATAAAAATATTCAAAAAAATGGAATTTTGCGTATCTCAAAAGTTTAAAGAACGACTGAAAAAACACTGCATAAATTATACAACAGCTTAAATTGAACGACCATTTGCCTTGATTGTTTCAAATACTCTGTTCGGCATTGAGTTTATGAGGTTGAACAATGTTTCTGGTCTTACATTGTACCATGCATCTTCAATTGCTCTTTTCAATTCATCAGTCGGAGAAAATTGACGTCCGCCGGAATAAACTGCACGAGACATGATTCCCCATAGAATATCTATAGGGTTCAAGTCTGGGCTTATTGGGGCCACGTCCTAACGTAAATATTTTATTTTCTGAACCACTCCATTGTTTATCGTGAAGTATGGATGCTGGCGTTATCCTGCTGGAACACGAATTCCAGGCCACACTAATGATCACAGACGGGTAACAGATGCTGTGTAAGGGTTTCTTGGTATGTCAGCGAATTTTCTCTTCCACTGATGAAAGCCAAATTGGTGGTACCGTTGAATGCGAAGTCGCCCCAAACCATGACAGAATCATCTCTTTGTTGTCTTGAGTAAAAGGTCTTCGGTTCCTGTCGTAGGTCGTGCCTGTATGATGCCCACCCATCAGAACCATCCAAGTTCTACTTTTTTTAACACTGAACAACACCGACATCCATTCGCCTTTCCAGGCCATGTGTTCTTGTGCTCATCTTAGCCTTTCTTGAATGTGCTTGGCAGTCAGAGACGGTTTCTTCGTCTTATTTGGAGACAACATGTCCACTCGCAATTATTCGCAGGTGTACAGTGTTTAACCTAGTCACGTCTTGTATCTGGCGAACAGAAAGATTTTGTGTGGCTGCCAGTCGTATAATGCGTCTGTCATCGCGAGTTGAGGTAACTTTGGGACGACCAGATCGTGGTTTTTGGTGGAACCATGAACTCCTCTTCAAAACATTATAAACCCCTGCTGTGGATCTTCCAGTAATTGTGGCAATATCAGCAACAGATCGTCCGTTGGCTTTCAATCGCCAGATTTCAGCCACTTTATCGGTTGTGAATTGAGATTGGCGAGGCATTGTCGTAGGTCAATTGTGAGTGGAAGAAAAGCTTTCTTTGAAAAAAATGATTAACTCTGCAACAGATTAATACCCTGTCACTCGCAAATTTACATATTGGACGTTTCCATTCAGCATCTGAGGGTGGTTCTTTAAACTCTTGAGACACGCAAAATTTCATTTTGTTGAATATTTTTATTTCTATTACGTTTTCGTGAGTAATATTTTCAGGAGTTTCTTTTAAGTGCTTTGTACAGCTACTAATTAAAGCATTTGTACATAGCTTCAATAGTCTTTTTTCTTTTGAACAAAAACATGTTTCTTTAAACTTTTGAGACGCACCTTACAGTAACTGAATGGCTGGGAAGATTTAATAACAAGGCATAAACTTTTCTTTTCAGAATCTTATATTTTTTATTTTGAAGGTAATGTTATGAAAAATTATTTTTTAGAGCATGGGCTTAAAATATATTAGTGTGGAAAATTTATACAGTAATTGAATTAAAACAATTAATTTCATTTTTGGAAAACATTGAATTTATTATTTTCGTAAAAAATTACTAACATTTTATAAATACTCGGTATAATGAAGATCACCATTGTGAATAAGTAATTGCACTTTTATATATTATGCAAAGATAAAGTGCTTTTTTATATTTTTTATTTATCTTTAATTATAATTGAACATTTTAAATTAAAATTAAATTGATCTTTATTTAAACACAAAATCCTTATTAAAAAGTTTTCATTTTTTTTTTATTTAGTGTGTAATGATATGTGATGATAGCAATTTTGTATTTTATGAAATGCATTTGTTATAGAGGCTAAAGCACAAAACGTTAGCACAAAATTGAACCATAAAGTATAAAAAACCGCGACACCACTTCTTACAGTTCCTGGGATTTTCTTCCCTCCAGCCTCGGTTTCAATCGCGCATGGGATGACGTAATACCGGAAATCTCAAGAAATCTCGTGCGCGGGCAAAAGGCCCATTGATGTGAAGAGAAGCGTCTGCAATGTTAAACTATCGCAAGAAAATTTATCAGGCCCCAAACACTGAATAATTTTAAAATGTTTCATTGAAAAAAAAAAGAAATCTGAGTGCTAGAGAAATTTCAAAATTATATTCGTATTAAGCAGAAAAAATACTACCAAAAATCACCCACTTGAATTTGGTTAAAAGAAAAATCTTAAATTTTGTTGGCCAGTGTAATAAAAAACCAACACATTAAAATTATGATTAAGCTACTATTTTTTAATCTAATTGAACTGCTAAGTGAAATTTAATAACAAATATTGTTAGTTTACACTTTGGCAAGAATTACATCATCCAGAACCAAAAGCAGTTTATCTGATTTAAAAAAAAAACTAGAAAACAATTATTTTTACGAATTTACCAATAATAAAAAATCCATCAGTTTTTCTTAGGGTTTTTGCTAAAAAAAAAAAGTAGTGATTAAACTACTTTTTCTTTTCTCTGCAGTTTTTCGAAGTGTTTCTACTTATTCAAGCTTTTGCTGCTCGGTTTCACGCATAGTTTTAACCCCCTCCAACATAGCCTGTGCAACACTAACCTCCTGCAAATTCCCCTTCTGTATTGCTCTCTTCAATCATTCATTGGCTTCTTTGAACAGACGATCAGATGCTTCAGAAGTTGCCTCATGGTCCTTTTTTTTCTGCGATATTATATTTTCTATTTTAGAAATTTTTTTCCTACACTCCTCAGCTTGTTTTAATTTTTCTTCTGTCTCTTTGGCTAAACTTATCTCTTCCTCTTCTTATATCGTTGGCCCCGCGAACGAACGATCTTTAGAGCTTGCTACGAATGACAGCGAAAGCCTACAAAAATGGCCACTTCCGGTAATGGCGGATCATCGTAGAAAGCACGGTGTAAGAATAGATTCTTTATTCTTACAACGTGGTAGAACGTGCTTCAAAATTACATTTGTACATTTGATTGACAGTTGGCCACCTGCAGGCTCAAAAAAGGAGAGAAAAGAGACCTCTTTTTAAATAAAGAGACTATAAGAGACAAACATGGAAAAAAAAGAGACTAAAAGCTAAAAAAGTGGCCTGCTCCGAGGCCTGCTTACTATAAGCTATTTAAATGCACGGTGCGTCCTTAACAAAATTGAAGATATCTCTGTGGATTATTACCATCACCCGGATCTAATGGTCATTACAGAAAATTGGCTCTGTTCCACGCATACATATAATATTATAAAAATCAACAAATACATCATTCGACAAGATAGGCTCACGAGAGGGGGAGGGGTAGCAATCTTGATATGAGAACCTAGGATATATCTGTTACAACATCAGAATTCGGTGTCTGGACTTCGATGAATAAGGTTGAGATCAATTTACTGGCTTTATCGTCCGTCATATTACCCTGTAGATGACTTATTAACGCTGTTTCAATCTACTTATCAGCTATATAATACTAACCTCATTATTGAGGATTTCAATTTGTACTTTGGGTGAGACTCATTTAACCCTAGACAAGTGATGAACATCTATCAGATGCTAAAACTTTATCCTCTTGTTAAGGTGCCTACCAGAATTACTCCATCATCAAGCACTATACTGGACCAAATCTTTACACCAATTCATTGGTCCAATTTAACTGTTATCATGGACTTATTTCCAAAATGTGATCATAATGCCATTATTTGTCAAATTAATGATTTGGGTATTGAGTGTCGTCCACTTGAGAGAATTGGCACAATTAAGTACGATTTCAATCAAGTTGATTGGGTTAGACTTAAAACTATGTTGCCTTCTCTCAATTGGGAATTGTTTTTACAGTCTGATTCAGTTAATGTTATGTTTGGAGAAATGCAAGCTAATAATGGCGCTGCTTTGATGCAAGCAGGCCTTATTGTAAAATATTAAAAGCAATCATTGTAAACGTAAATGGTGGACCAGTCAAACATTGCCTCTGAGGAAAAGTAAGAAAAGTGCGTATATGAAATTTAGATCTGATCCTATACCAAATAATAGGTAACAAGTAAGAACTATTAATAAACAATTTAAGATTGAGATTCCTAAGGCCAAAAGGGCTTTTGTAATTCATCCAACTACTAAAATTTTTGATTTATGGACTTGCATACGTACGTTGAAACGGGTTAAACAACTGTTTGCTCTGGAGTTGAGTCTGCAGTATCTGGAGTAGACTGACAATCCTAATGAACAGATTTTGCTCCGACAGCCGGTGGTAGTGTCTAAGATGAATAGACTGAACCAACATACTTTTGAGAATCTCATCTCTATTAATCAAGTCTATAATATTAGGCAAATGAATAACAAAAGTACTAAACGCAATGGTTGTCTTATAATGACAGTCCTCAAAAAATGGGACCAGTTTGGAAATAGGGTGTTCCACATTTATTTGTCGTTCGAATTGTTTTCCAGATGATTTTAAGAAAACTTTAATCACGCCGTTATTTAAGTCAGGTTCGCCAAATGATTTTAAAAATTACCGCCCAATTTGTGCCTTATCTGTTCTTTCGAAGATTACCGAAAAATTATTGTTCTCACCTTTGGTTAAATTTATTTGGTCAGTAATATCAAAGCAACAACTGGGAGGTAGGCCGAACACTCTAATAGGTTACACCTTATTAACGATTTTAAATTACACTATTAATGCCATCGACAAGTGGCAGATTTGTTATTTGGTCAATACAGATGTGTCCAAAGCATTTAACACCATAAATCGGTCCCAACTGATTAACAATCTAAGACTGTTGGGCACTGACCAATTTTCTTTAGATCTTTTAGTTGACTATTTTTATAAACTGATAAATTACATTTACTCCTGAGAAAGAGATTGAGTGTGCCGCTTCTAGAGGCATTTTGCAAGGTTCTCCAATAGCAACTGCGTTGTTTGCTGCAGCTACAGCACAAATTTTTGATATTCCGTTGAATTTTATCTTGCTGTCCTATGTCGATGATAATTTTTTATTTAAGGCTTTTAACAAATCAGAACAGTATTTAGCCAAGACACAGATCCAATCGGATATCAAGGTATTAAGTGACCGGTACAATGCACAAGGTTTATCTTTTAATGATGATTAAACAAACATAATTGACAGGCAGAAGCAGTCCCCATTGAGAACTTGTAAGATTTTAGGGATTATTTTCGACCATAAGCTATGATTCAGAGAAAATATTGAGCGATTAATAATTAACCTAAATTGTTCCAAATTTCTTTATGCCAGATTGCGTAAGATGCTATCTAAAAGGGAAATGGTTCAGACTATTAAGAGTACAATTTTACCAAAACTTGAATATGGCATTGTTATATGGTCTTCAGCATCTAAGACTTTACTTATGTGGCTACAAGTGGCATACAACGATGTTCTTCGATCTGCATTGGCTTTGCCCAGGCATGCTTCTGTCTCTCTGCTTTGTCATGTATAAAATTAAAATGTTTATGGAGATATCTTTGTATGCCAGATTAAAAGAACTATATAGGGCAATTATGGACTCTTGCCATCCAACGCACTTTATTAAAGGTTGGATGTTAAACTCCGATAATACACACAGTACTCAAAGATTTAAGATTATACCTGCAGCACCAGTCTCTAGATTTTTAGATTCCTATTTCCCATAAAATACCTTGAAACATTGGAACGCATTTTCATATGAGGTAAAGAATCGGATCTTGAATTGCACTTTGAAGACTTGCTCCAATCATAAACAACATATTAATAATTTATTGTTATAGGATTTAATTTGATTCTTCTTATTCCTTTTACATATCCCAAATTGGGGTGCAAAATTTTAAATAATAATAATAATAATAACCCTCGTGTGGTCCTACGTCCACGTCGTGCGAGGGGGGCAACATCTTAGGGAGATGGCCCTGGTTAACAGGCCTGATTTTCTCTATCCTTAGATTAATCTTGAGGGTCCAGATGACCCAATAGGGCTGATGAGCTGATTACATCAACCAAGGGCCTGCTGATGATGGAGATGGCTAACAGGACCACCCATTTATTGCTGATCACTATGATTAATGCTAGTGCGTTATCTGATACTGGCTCGGACGTCACCCGGGTTACCAAGGTCCGCGCTTGTGGGTTAGGCAGAGGCTCACATTCGAAAAATATGCCACAATCTCCCAGGGCCACTGGTGGCGAAAGCAGCACCAACCAATGTTCGGCTACTGCAATGCCACAACCTGTTCCTAGTGTTTCAAGAGCTTCTTGGCCCTCGACCATTAAGGCAGGCAAGCCACGCCAACGCATGAAATGGACCAATGATATAAACCATTTTATCATGCAAGCCTACTACGCAGTCACTAAATTGGAAACTGACACTACAGCTTACAGACAACGCTTATATAACACTGAACAATGCACTGCAGATCAGCGTCGCACAATTGTTATGAACAATTTAATACCCTTACCCACGCTACAGAAAATAAAGCAAGAAGTTGCACAACAGCTACAAGAATACGAGCCAACTACACAAACCAACACTCAACACACAGATTCAAATACTAACATTGGCATCACTAATGAACTTGTAGAACACACTCAACAATGAACTTCACCATGATATTCATCCACAACACGACATGAATACCAAACTTATTAAAACATTAAATGACACCCTACAAAGATACCATACAGTTTACACGGGAACAGATCCCACACGAAGACTAGGTATACCTAAAATAAACAAACAGCAAAACAGGGGAAATTTTATCTTACATGAACACATATCTTACCACAGAACATTGAAGAAAATCTATCGTTAGATTACATACACCTACTTATTTACACTGGGTCTCTTACAGTTATTTCCACACAGGGTAGGAAACCAATCCATTAACACACACAAAAATTATACACCCAACAGAACCTAAATGGCAAAAGCGGATTGAGTCTGAGATTCACGAAATCTGCAAGCAGTTAGGTAGACTTACACAGTACACTAAAAACAACACTTCATCAAAGCAGAACAAATGCCTCAGATAGTTATTTAAGAAGATTAAAACACACACACAAGACATGAGCAGCACAATCAACACATTACAGAATATATGGACACATTAAAACAAAAGTTAGCTGCAAAAACACAAAGCCTGAAGAGATACAAAACATGCACTCAGCGCAAACAGCAGAACAAGTTATTCGCAAACAATGAGAAGACATTCTATAAACAGTTAAACAAAGATTATACACAGACACAAAACACTGGTCTGCCAACACAAACAGCACTCCAACATTATTGGTCATCTCTTTGGTCTGTCTCAGTTGAACATAATAGGGAAGCTAGCTGGATCAGGGAAGAGGAGCAATGAGCATCCACACTACGGAACATACCTTATACTGACATAACAGCAGATTAACTCTCACAAGTCATTAAACGTACTCACAATTGGAAGGCTCCAGGTGTAGATAGGATTCAGAACTTCTGGTATAAGCGCTTCACCTGTTTGCATCTGGCCCTTGCAAAAGAGATCTCCAACACTTTGAAAACACCACAGACATTGCCACATTACACTACAGATCCCACTCAATATAGACCTATCATATGCCTGCCTACACTTTACAAAATAATAACTGCCTGTATCGCAAACAAAATTCATACACACATTGACACAAACAACATTCTCACTGAGCAACAAAAGGGATGCCGTAGAAATCACATGGGTTGTAAGGAGCAACTCCTGATAGACACTGTGGTCCTATGGCAAACTCACAAACATCGACACCTCCATGCAGCCTACATTGATTACAAAAAGGCCTTTGATAGTGTCCCACACTCATGGCTTTTATATACACTACAATTATATAAAATAAACCCTACACTTATCACATTTTTAGAAAGTACAGTGCTGCATTGGAGAACTACACTACACCTCACAATCAACAGTGAAACCATCACGACTGACAAAATACAGATAAACCGGGGCATCTTCCAGGGTGACTCACTGAGCCCACTCTGGTTTTGTCTTGCGCTAAATGCACTTTCCAACAGACTGAACAGCACAACTTACGGCTACACAATTACCGTAATTTTCGGGAGTAACGCCGCGGCGTTTCTGTTATTAAAAGTTAAAAATTCGGCATGTGCGGCGTATCAGGCACCGCGGCGCTACTGCCGGAGATTTTACAAAAAAAAAAAAAAAAAAAAAAAAAAAAAGATTAAAAATTCACTCCGATAACGATCGAGCGTGATCGTTCATCGACAGCGGGGGATTCACTCGGTAATAAAGCAATCTTATTATCGACGAATTTATAGTATCGGTGTTTTTCATCGATGTTTTCCATCGAATAGTTTTGGAAACATCGATGTTTTCCGCAAATCGCGCAGTGTAATCAGTCATCAACAGGAAATAAATTATTTCAAATAATCCACGCTTTTAGTGTGGCTTTTTGCCCAGAGAGGCCACTTGGCTAATGATCAACTGGTCTAATTTTCGCGTTCGTCAATAGAAGGCAACCGATCAGAATAATCGAGGCCCGCTAGAGGTTAACCAATCAGAGTAATCAACGCCCGCTAGAGGTCAACCAATCAGAATAATCGATGCCCGCTAGTATGACACCTGTTGCGATATATAAGGGGTCGCTTTTGGTTTCATGGCAATCAGTACTTGGTTTCAATTTCGACGAGCATAATCTCCCAGTATTTCTCTGTCCAACAACTTTTGACTTTCGACTGTCTGGGCAGATGTTCGACCAGACTGCATCGTTGCAGGATTCAAGGCAGCTGGCCTGCCTTACGAAGAGATTCCCGCATCTGTGGTAGTAGAGGAAGACGAAAAAGAAAATGACCCACCTCTGCAGGAAGAATTTTTATCTCTATTTCCTTCCGATTCGGAAACTTCGGATTTTGAAGGATTCGACTAATAAAATATATCTTATAAATATTGAATTTTGGTTTCTTTATTGAATTTCTTATAAAACGCGGTTATACAAAACGGACCGTGTGTGATGGGAGGGGGGGGGGGTGCGGCGTATCGGCCGCCGCGGCGCTACTACCGGAGATTTAACATTTTTGTTAAATTTTGCTGTGTGCGGCGTATCAGCCGCCGCGGCGTTACTCACGAAAATTACGGTAAACATAATAAAAGCTGCCACTACACGCTTTCACACTTACTCTACATGGACGACATGAAAATCTAAGCCTCCACACAAACAATTGCACCAATTACTTGATATTACACAAACTTTTCAAAAGATATACACATGCAATTTGGGTTGGACAAATGCAAAACCATTCACATTGAAAATGGAGTAATTAGGGAAGGGGGCTTTACATTAGATGAACCAGATCACATTGCTGCTATGAAAAATGATGAAGTTAACAAATATTTAGGATTTAAGCAAGCCAAGCTTCTGGAGCACAAACACAAAGAATACACTCACTAAACAGTATCTTCATAGGCTAGAGACAATACTTAAAACGCATTTAAATTCCAGAAATTTAATCAAGGCATCAATACTTATGCCACGCCAATACTCTCCTACTCCTTTGGAGTCATACAGTGGACACACAGATCTTGAGGGACTTGAAACAACGTAAACTGCTTATAAAGCACAGAAAGCACCATCCACATGCAACTATTGAAAGACTCACCCTGGCTCGTTCAGAGGGAGGCAGAGGTCTTATTGACATAATAGATCTACACCAGAAACAGACTCAGTCACTCATTCAATTCTTTCACTCTAAACAACACACATCACCATTACACAAAGCAGTCTGCATGGCTGATACAAAATACACACCTCTGAATCTGAACAGCGTGCAGAACACCCATAACATTCCTACAACATGCACTAAACTTCAATCATGGCTCGGAAAGCAACTCCACGGTAGACATCCTTCTGACCTCAACCAGCCACACGTCGAGAAAAAAGCGTCGAACTTTTGGTTGAGTGAAGGGAGTCTCGTTGGGGAAACTGAAGGAACCATTGATTGCCATACAAGACCAGGTTATTAACACTAAAAGCTACAGAAAACATTATCAAAGATTCGACTGCCGGGTCTTGCAGGAAATGCCATGTCGCAGAGGAAACCATCCAACACGTCATTTCCCGTTGCAAAATACTCACGCAAACAGATTATTTACACGGATATAACCAGGTAGCCAACATCATACATCAACATTTAGCTAAGATACACAAGCTAAGGGACATTCACACTCCATACTATAAATATATCCCCGACACTGTCTTAGAAAACACCACACACAAACTATATTTTGACAGAGCTATAATCACTGACAAAACTATACCTCATAACAGACCAGACATTACATTAGTAGATAAGCAAAACAAAGTGACTTACAAAGTGGGACAGACATAGCAAGAATATATAGAAACTCTGTGTAGACGAAACAATTTCGGGAAGCTGGCTTTGTTATCTTTCCAATACAGGAGTGGATCAGCATTCAGATCAATATTCTCTGATGAGCTGAAATATTGCGCAACTGCTCTTGAATGTTGGTTTACAGAATTTTATGTTCGAAACTTCGTTAACATAAGACGTGAAAAATTGTATGAGGATGATTCAGTGCTTTCACATTCCACTTCAGCACCTTCTTCCTGGGTGCTTGAGCATGCTAAGTGTTTCACACAATCACTAATGAATTTGATATATTTTACTCTGTTGGTTGCATTAATGTGGATTTCTTTAAATCGTGGATACAGGAGAGTAGGCACAGCCCACAACTTCTTGGTTTCAAGAGCCAAAAATTTCTTTGAAAAGTGTTTCATGATGTTTTCAATTCAGTGCCGATGTATGTTAACAGCACGATACTCTTCATGCTATTATGTAGGCAATAAAATAAAGGAATCACCTTGCTTGCTGTGACGTATTTATCCCCAGAGAGTTGCTTGGTTACGTAATATAATGGGTCCACCCAGAACTTGACACAGTCTTCCAATATCTGGAGGCTGTCACCTTGCTGATGTTGGGGTGTTCTCTAATGCCGACACATGGTCGAACTACAAATGCTTGAAGTTTTAAAATTGTTCCAGCATTTCATACACAGAATTCCACCTTGTCTGTATATGTTGCTTCAACATGTACACCTCTGGTTCACTATCTTGCTCATGGCGTAGGTCACCAGCTGCTTTTACACTTTGCTTAAAGTAAATTACTACAGCTTTCACATCTTCAATGTATGAATGTAAAACAGTGGTATCTTTCATAGTGTCAGTTGCAGCCAAATCAATATAAATACAGGGTGTTTCAAAATTAAGTACAATAAATTTAGTGACATATTCTTCAGGTCAAAAGAAGACAAAATTGTTCTTTAGCACTTTGTCTGGAAACGATTTATTTACGCGATACAGCCAACTAAACCAGTGGCTCCAAATTACAGGAATTGTTCAAAGTGCCTGCCTCCAGCTCACACGCATGCTTCGGCTCGTTGCATGAGCGACCGTCTGATATCATAGAAGAGTTCGTCGCCAGCATTACGAACGGTTTGGCATGCATTTTCAGTTCGTTGTCGCAGATCCATAATGTTAGGAACTTCTGTGCTGTAGACGATCGTTTTCACATGACCCCACAGAAAAAAGTCCAAGGGATTAAGGTCGGGTGATCTTGCAGGCCAGGCTACCGGTCCACCTCGACCTATCCACCGATTCGTGTATGCAGCATTAAGGCGTGCTCGCACAACATCGCTGAAATGTGCTGGAGCGCCATCATGCATGAACCACATGTTAGATCTTATCAAAAGAGGAACATCTTCCAGTAATTCTGGCAATGCATTCTGCAGAAACAAAAGATACATTCGCCCAGTCAATCGTGGCGGCAACACATAAGGGCCAATTAAGTTATTTCCGACAATTCCACACCAAATGTTCACGGAGAAACGCTCTTGATGCGCTCGAGCTCTGGTGACATGCGGGTTAGCATCTGCCCAATGGTGCTGGTTGTGAGAATTTACGATTCCTGTCCGGGTGAAGGTTGCTTTGTCCGGGAAAAGTATCTGGCTGAGACAACTAGGGTCTGCAGCATGACGACGTTGTATCCATTGGCAAAATCGTTGTCGGTGTGGATAGTCCGTTGGGTTCAGTGCCTGAACCAGTTGCAGGTGGTATGGATGCAAAAGCTGACGGTGAAGAATGCGCCAAACAGATGAGTGCGGAATGTGTACCATGGAAGAAATACGACGGGTGCTTGTCTGTGGTTCATCATGTATGATGTCAATTATCACATCCTCCTCATCCGGAGAATGTGCTACAGGCCGCCCCTTGTCCTCTTTGACGGCCAAAGGAACCACGCTCCCTCAAATGTCTGTCGACAGATACAAATGTTCGGTTATTTGGCAAACGTCTATTCGGAAAGCGTTCTTGGTAGAGTCTTCTTGCTTCCACAGCATTTCCGTCCGCAAGACCATACATTAAGTGCATGTCAGTGTATCCTGCACTGGAATACGTGTACATGACTTTTTTTTTTACGTAAATCGTAATGCGTATGTCAAAGCACGCAAACGTTCTGAAATTGATATTCCTAGTGGATGTACAGTAGTGAAACTACAGTAATGGAACAACCCTAAAGTAGGTTTAAATGGAACAAACCACTCAACCTTGTGTTGGGTCGAAACGCTGGAACTGCTAAAATATCTTCCGCTAACTACCGTGCTTCCCTATTGTATGATATTGGATTACTTGCAAACAAATAGTTTCCAGACAAAGTGCTATAGAACATTTTCGTCTTCTTTTGACCTGAAGAATATGTCACTAAATTTATTGTACATAATTTTGAAACACCCTATATAGTTGTATCACTTTCTGTCTATGTTTGTTTGTTCCTCTATAACTACTCAACCGGGCAACCACCAAGACTGAAATTTTGCACAGAGGACCTCGAAGACCTGGGGAGTGTTATAGGCTAAGTCCCGTTCACGTCCGACTTCCTGTTGGCCTCCTACGCTCTTCTAATAGATACAGTAGAACCTGGATATTACGAACTCTGTTAATACGAAAACTTGCTTAATACGAAAATATTTTCGTGCCCTGACCCTCAGAGGACTATTTTTCTTGTTAATTCCCCTAACATAACGAAATATTGTATTTGCAAACTCAGACATTTCAAAAAATTTTACGCAAAATTCATCCTAAAATCTGAAAAACAATTTTTTTTTTCAATAAACAAAACTTAGATAAAACTTAGGCTTACAGAGAGAAACTCTCCATAATTAATTTTAAATCGTTGACGTTGTTAGCGATTTAATAACAGCGGAGTCATTAACTTTTGAAGCCATTACAGAACAGATCCGTGAAAACCAACATGGTAGATCCAAGGGGAGTGATGACGAGGTAGGGGAACAGGAGCAAGAAGCTCTCTCGTATTATTAGTAAAATCACTAAACGTCATAAAAATCAGACCATATTTTTAGTTGGCTATGAAACAGATGCCAATTTTAGAATATTTACATTCATCAACTCATTAAAGTTTAAAGCTTGGTTCCCATAGCTCCGATTTCAGGTCCAATCCTACGACAATTGCATCCAACTGAGTCGAGCCTATGGAAACCAATTTTCTACTCCGACTCTAAGGTCGGACTGAAATCAAGGAGACTAATCGTTAGTCGCAGTAGTTTGAACCGTTCAAACTTTTTCAAGCTCCGATCCTACGATTTCGGTCCCATGGATCGATGTGAAGGGATTCCATAACACCATTAGCGTTTCGGCAATAAAAATGTGATTTTCGTAACTCGCAAAATGTTAAAAATCAATTTAAAAAATGGTTTAAAAATATGAATGTTGATGAAAATTTTAAATCATATGAATTGTTTTAATACATAAAAAAAAAAATACCAAAACGAAAAAAGTTTATTACCCCCAAAACCATCAGACATTTTTCAGAATTATAAATTAAAATTGAATTAACCAAAATGAGACATTGAGGTGGTATTTGTTTTATAAAATAGTTGAGATTTTTAAATGCTTTATTTTAGGAATACTAATATTTAAAATTCAATATTCTAAATGTTCTACAAAATTTTAGATTCGATCAGAAAACAATGCAATATTTTTGAAATATATAATTAAAATATGCAACTAAAATGTTTACTTAAAATTGCATCAAAATGTTTTTATCAAAAATAAATTAATTCATAATAAATCTAAATAATATAAAACTTTAACAGTCAGTGGATATCGATTCATAATCTAATAATTTCGCAAACTAGGGAAACGCCCCAGTGTATACAAATTTATATTTATTTTACGATTGTAATTATGACTTTCAATTTATTTTTGCTTTCAAATTTAAACTGAAAATCGTGGAATTGCAATCGAAAAATAAATAAAATTTTTATACACAGGGGTGTTCCACTAGTTTGCTAAATTATTAGATAATGAATCACATTTTAATGATTAATTAATTATATAATTTGAAAATATTTGCACTATTTTTAATCCTTTGCTTGATTCTATAGAAGTATTTTGAATGTTATTTTATTTTATCAAAAAATGTTTTCTATTTTTGTATTTCTTCGCAGTGTAGAATATTGAATTTTAAACTTGTAAATATAAGAAATGTAGGTGGTATCATGTTTTTCTTTTTAGAAAAAAAAAAAAAATTATTTATAATTATTCATTTTGGAAGACCCTTTTGTCGTTGAGATATAAAAACAATCATTTTTATATAAAATTTATTAATTAAAAAAAACTTACTTCTTTTCCATTTATGAAATAAATGAATTTTTTATTTTCTATTTTATCAGCGCCAAAGCACAGTCAACAGAAACAAAGCCAGCATTGTTTCTCTTGCCTGGGTTTGTCAGTGTCGTTCCAGCGAAGGGGAGGGGCAGAAAATTCATCGAATCATCGATAGTTTTCCATGCTCCTGCTTTTTAATGTTGAGGAATGACAAATAAATTACCACAGACGAATGTAAAACTATTTTCCTCTTTATTATTTGATAATTTTTAACGGGTACACGGTTTTTTAAAGCTCTATACAAACTAAGAAAACACTCACCTATGTATCGATAAACCAGACGCCATGTTTATTCTCTCTCGACACATGCGCAAAGTTAAGTCGTAATTGCAAATCGCGCCTATGGGAACCGACACCAGCTGCCGATAATCGAGTATGACTCGTGTCGATGCTTATCAAATCGGGCTTCTCAATCGCAGTATCAATCGTAGTGGCCAGTAGTAGCGATCTGTCGGAGCTATGGGAACCAGCCTTAATGCTCTGTACTGTACTAGGCTACTGCAAATATTGTACAATCAAGTAACGTAATTTATCAGCAAAAAAGGCATACATGCAGGGTTCGTTCTAGACTTAAAAAAGGGCAGGATGCTAAGGGCTAAAAAGGGGCATGACGTTATCAAAAAAAGGGCATCGTTTTCAAAAAAAAGATTTTTTTTTAATATAAAAAATGTCTAGTTCTTTTGGGAATTCCTTAACCCTTTTACAAAATTTTTAGATTTTTTTTGCAGGTGCATTTTTTGGTATCGGGGCACGTGATCAGGACCAAAGGGCAGCGGGGTGGAAATTTTTCATCAACGGGCAAACGGGGTGGCACGCCCCGTAAACCCCGCCTAAAACGAACCCTGTACATGGTTTCTGGGTTGTTTTTTCTCTTCCTGGTTAATAGTCTGCTATTACAAAAAAATTTTGGTCCCCCAGCCGATTCGTAATATCCGAGTTCTGCTGTATACGTTTCTCTTATACAAATCTACAGTTTTATTCCGATATTGATGAAATTGTGCACACTTGACCTTCAAAGCAAGAGGAAGATCACTGTCTACATGAAATTTCGAAAAAATAATTGTTCCTCCTGTCCAAAAAAAACTATGTATTAATAGTGAATTTGTAATGTAGTAAGATAAAAGTTTTTTCGTGGTTCAAAATGTATTGTTGCTTCAACAGACAAGCACTCATCAACACCTTTATTGTTCCAAAGCATTTCTCTCCATGTACACATAATTTTGCAGCAAACAAAGATTTTGTTCCTAAATATCAACATCATGATATGATTACCGCTATCGCCATTGTGACTCGAATAAGCAATATACATGCTAAAATACACTGCTCAAAAAAATTAGGGGAGCAGAAGCGTTTTATTGCAGTTCGTAACCAAATCAGGATAACAATCGACAAAACTTTACACGCAGTCTTCCTGCAACCCCTCCAGTTGACAATAAGTCCTATCAGTATGCAAATTTTCGTCCGTGACGTCAAAAGGCGATAATATCCATTATCCTTAAAAAGACAGGGTTCTCCGTGGTTGCTTTATTAGAGCTTAGACAGCAGCAAGAGTCATTTCTTGAAGTTTAGTCCGTTCAAAATATGGCTGAGCAACATGATTTACCGGAATCCATGGCGTGGAGAGCTATTGGTAGGCTGGAAGCAGGTCAGACACAGCGAGTTGTAGCCGAAGCAGTTGGAGTGTCGCGAAGTGTCATTTCCCGACTGTGGACCCGCTTCCAGGAGACAGGAAGTGTTCGCAGAAGACCTGGCCAAGGTCGTCCACGGGCAACTACAGCACGGGATGACCGTTATTTGCATTTAACAGCTCGTCGTAACAGACGCCAGAATGCTACCCACCTTCAGCGAATGCTTCTAGCGGGAACAGGATGCAGAGTATCGACACAGACCATCCGCAATCGGCTTCACCAAGTCCGTCTTTATGCACGTCGACCGATGGTATGCATCCCATTAACACAGGTTCACCGTAGGGCCCGTAGAGAATGGGCTGAAGAGCATAGACTTTGGGGGCTTGTGGAATGGCGTTCAGTTCTCTTCACAGACGAGTCCAGATACAGTCTGGAGTCCGACGACCGACGAATTCGTATCTGGAGAGAACCAGGAACGCGAAATAACCCGGCGTTTGTGCAGGAAAGGTCAGCGTATGGAGGCGGTGGGCTCATGGTGTGGGCAGGCATAAGCATTGGTGGACGTACGGACCTGTACATTGTAAACGGCGGTTTGACAGCCTTGAGGTATAGGGACGAGATTCTGCGACCCTTTGTCTTACCTTATGCTGCAGCAGTTGGTGAAAATTTCATTCTAATGGATGATAATGCTCGACCTCACAGAGCCCGGCTTGTGAACGACATGCTTGAAGAGGAGGGAATCGAGCGTATGGA
Source organism: Rhysida immarginata (assembly GCA_023313115.1). Classification (NCBI taxonomy): domain Eukaryota; kingdom Metazoa; phylum Arthropoda; class Chilopoda; order Scolopendromorpha; family Scolopendridae; genus Rhysida; species Rhysida immarginata. The sequence continues at coordinate 3,291,457 of JAHWFO010075106.1, read as the reverse complement.
GTGGCCCGCATATTCTCCGGACCTGAATCCCATTGAGCATGCCTGGGATGCTCTTGGAAGACGTGTTGCAGCTAGGCCTGCACCTCCGCAGACACTTCAGGAACTCCAGATTGCTCTTGTTCAGGAGTGGGCACAAATTCCACAAGATCTTCTTGACAATCTCATATGTTCCTTGCCAAACAGATGCACAGCGGTCTTAGCTGTTCGAGGAGACCATATACCCTATTAAACTCCATTCACAATGATCAAAATGCTATTGGTTCATGTGAAAAAAATGTGTCTTTTTTCCCATGTAATGAGACATCATGCTCATTAAATTCAAATTATGGAATCATCCGTCGTATTGTTTCCAATTTTTACGAATTACTGTTTATTCTAAGCTATAGAAACACAAAAACTATATTTCACATCGTCAATAAAACAGTTTCATCAAAATAACTTCTGCTCCCCTAATTTTTTTGAGCAGTGTATATTGTCACATATATAAGTATTCGTCATATATACAGAAAAATGAACATATGAAAAAAGCTTGAATTAATATAGTAAAAATACATATTGAAGATTTGAAAAAATTTTTTAAAATGCTCCCAATGGATGGCCCTCCAACTACCACCCTTTAGCAGTTCTACAAGACTTCGCTTGCTTTGGAATGTTGAGAGAGTTTGACACAGTGCCGGAGAAAAAAGATGGATAATAATGTTCACATTATCTATATATTCACATTCAGGAATTGCAAAATTTCATCCAAAAAGAGGCCGAGCAACGCTGGGTATATGACTAGTCTATATGGGTCATCCATGGGGGATGTTTTCGCAGGCCAAAACCAAGTTCAATTGCTTTTTTAATATTCGCCCCACTATCAGTTACACAGGCAACTATCTTAACTTTTGCAATGTCCCATTCTGTTAGCACTTCATCAATTTCCTTAACTAGATGCTCTGCTGTATGGCTGACATTGAGAGGTCTTATTCTAAGGTTGATTGATTTAATACTAACGTCATCAATGTAGTGTAATGTTACACCAAGATATGACTGTGCATTGTTTGTGTCCGTCCAAATATCCATGGCCATAGTCATATCCACACAACTAAGCTGAAGTTTCATTGCTTCCTCAGCATCTCATACTTGTCTTGCAATAATTTTGTAACCTTCTTTCTTGACTGAATGATAACTCTGTTGTTCAACCCAGTAATTAGTGAATGGAATCCTTTGTTGCGTGATGAAGAGCTCTCTTTCAAATTTCCTCTGTTGTAGATCTTTTGTTGTAATGTAAAAGGCAAATTAATGTGAAGAAATGCATTGATGCAATCATTAGAAAATAAAGTATAAAGGTAGATGCATACCATTTCTGCTTAAAAAGGCAGGCTGCAAAGATGACTGTGTACAAAAGTATAGTTCCTGTCAACGCATTTGATGTACTGTCTTTTGATAAAGATGCATGGAGGGTGAATCTGAGAGATTTCCAGAATTGGCAGCACCAAAAGTTATTACAGTTGACCTTTCCTCTGTGTCCTGTCTTTCCAGATTGTGTGTCTCTTCATTATCTAGGTCCTTAGATTTATTTTCAATTGCTGGAAAGAGTAACTACTTATAGAATGCAGTTAAAGAGCATTGGCTAAACACTAAAGCTAATTTTCTTACCTTCATTATAAAAATCAATGTGATTTGCTTTTAAATGCTTCCACAAATTTGATGTGTTTGTAGACCACTTGATTGTCTTCCTGTACTGAACAGAAAAATCTGAAGGTCCACAATTAAAATATTTCCAAACATTACTTTCTCTTGGTTTTTTCTTTGTCAGAGCCATCAGCAAATGTAGTTTGCCTAAAAAGTATTTAAATTCACTAATAATAGTCTTTTATAATTATAATAGAAATAAATATACACAATGGTAGTGTGATTCTTACCTTAAATGATGGAATAAGTATGAAGTTGAAGTGTTGTAGGTGTCCTGTCCAGGATGTTCCTTTCGTGCAGACTATGAAGAACTCTGCATTTACATTAATTTCAGAGTTTATATTCGCAATCAACCTATCAAATATCACCGACCAATCAATGCAATGGCTTAATGAGCCCATTGGCTTACGTGAAGTATTGTGCTCTTGGTGACTGATGACGACGTATCTGGTTCTTATCTTACTACAGCAGGTCCCAATCAAGCCTCGACATGTAGTCGTTTGCAAAAACAAAAGTATTTTCTGTGGTTTTTGCCAAAAAACAAAAACGTTTTGGTAACAAATGGTATTGAATATGAAAATTTCGACAGTGTCAAATAGTATAGAGTTTTATAAATATTCCATACTATGGGATACGATACTGACAAATATTCGATACCAAAGTATTAAGTGTCCGACCGAAAACTTATTTTACTCTTCGGCCGAAACCGAAATTTCGGCTATTAACTTCCTTTAGCCGAAAAAACGAACTTATTTAGATATTGAGATGCGATATATAATATGATTATACAGAATTAGAATGGCATATAATATATATTAAAACTTGTAAATGGCCTTCATAATAATAGTAAATGGCCTTCATTTTCATAACGTTTGAGAATATTATGAATAAGCTATCAGTAATATTATTAATTGCGCGTTGGCGGCAATTAGTAAAAGTAAGGATATTTTTCTTATGTTAGATTAATACAGCGTACATTGGCTACAGCAAAACACAAGATACCATAAGTATTCTAATATAATGCGAAAAATGTTGACTTTTTAAGTCTTAGCTGTGATTGACTGAATGAATCCGGCCTAATCAACGATTAAACAAATTAACAGGTTCTTATTTCTCAGAACAATTTAGAGCTATCTTTGCTAACATAAATTTGCTAATTGGAGGTTAGTTAGAGGTAGGTATTAACATTTTACATAGATACTTAGTGACATCGGTAGGTTTTGAGCACGTGATCGTGAAAACGAAGACACCTGCAAAATTTTCGGTTTATACCGAAAGATGCAACCGACCGTCAGCCGAAACCGAAATTTGGTCGAATGCCAAAAAAAAAGACTGAAAGTACCAAAAACCGAAAGAAAAACCGAATATTCGGCCGGACCCTACAAAGTATCGCCCACTGATAACGGGTAGAGACCATTTAGAGCCATGGTATCAGTGTGTGTACACATGCACTCTATCATTAAGGTGTTTAAGATTCTTGAGGTTGCTACCAACTGCGAAATGTGGTCAGTTATCAGTTTCTTGACAGTAAGAAACATGACACCAGCGGACATGCATTGCCATATCAGTAAGGTTTAAGGACCTAATGCAACAGACCAGTAGTGTAGCTGCTCCATGACAATGCAACACCACATTCTGCTGAAACAAGCTCTAATCAGATCTTCTGGTTGGGAATAACTTGACCATCCTCCTTATAGTCCAGACCTCCCGTCCACTGACTACCAACTGTTCCGGTACCTAAAGGAGTTTCTTGCTATTTTGCATTTCAGCAATGAAGTGAAAACTATCACAGGCAGCAGACTTCTACAAGATGCATATGCAGAAGCTCATTGAGCATTATGACAAATGTTTAAAAAAAGTTGAAAACCACGTAGAAAAAAATAGTTAAAATTATGTAGAATCTGGTAAAGAATAAATTTTGAAAATATAGGCCCGGATTCACAACATGTAGTCATTAACAACGTCATAGTAACAATTTCAGTAAATTTAGCAAATTTACAATTTGTCTTAAATGCAATTCACAATACATGTCGGTAGCCTTCTTAAACATAACAAGACCATAAGTCTGATTTCGAGTTTGAAAATCACATTGAAAACAGCAATAAGAATCCCGACCACAGCGGAAATAAAGAAAATGATAAAAGATCAAAACTGAAAGCAACAATTTACTTGATAGTTCTAGGGTATAATGCCATAAACTGTGGACAAACAAAATAAAGAGAAACCACAATTACAATAAATAAATGAGACTTTCAATCTGAAGCCACAGATGTACAGTCTATTCCAAAAGAGTTTTCACTTGCTTGGCATGAGTTGAGCTAACCGAAGTCGATCGGTTAAAAAGTCTAGTAGTTTGAATGAACATCTTAGAAGTTTAAAATGGACTAGGCCATTCAGAGTGGATATAGGGACCAGGATTACGACTTGTGTGGACTTCTTACAGCACTTTTAACTGAGAAGATTAATCGCTGCTTTCTATTTCAGTAAGACCGTTCACAGATGAAATATTTATTGCATTAATTAAAAACAAAGCAATACATACTTGTTTTATTTATTTTATCTGTAATTCTAACATTGATATTTTTACTTATTACTTTTTAAATTCCATAATATTTTGATACCGAAATTGTTCATGTCGCCATATAACGAAAGCCATTACGATATACATTTTAGTAAAAGCATATATATACTTTTTTCATATATTAGATACTGTATTGTTATAATATGAACAAACATATATAATTATATGTATTATTTTTTCCAGTCATGGATGAGAATACAAATTTGTTTGCCAATATCTTAATTTTTAAGGATAAACCCAGAAGATATTTCATATCAAAAGATTGGTAACTATTCCCTAAGAAATAGCATAATACACTTATAATTTATATATTTAGAAGACTTATTTTGTAAAAATCTGAAGCAAACTTAGTTAATTTTCTACTACTGGTTATTTCATGAAAAAGATGTAATGATTTAATTCGTGTATTCATCATTATATTGTTGAGCATGCTTAGCCAACTTATCGCTTACTTCATGTAGTTATCACTGCATTTCTGCTAAAATAATAATAATAATAATAATAATAATAATAATAATAATAATAATAATAAGTACGTTGATTTATTAATGAAAAACTGTCCTAATAGCTCAAAATCAGATTTCAGTCAAAACGGTTGAACATCACTCATTATGCCTACCTATTCCTGTTGCTAAGAAACAATAAAATGGCATCGTCCGACATGATTTGAACCTTACTTCTTTCCTGAACCGATTAATCTTACTGGTTTAATATACTGCAAGGAAGCCGAACATCATTCACCTAACTGAAAACAAAAGCAGAGTGTACATTTCGAATACCCTGTCTTCTTCATCAGCATGTAAACTGGGAATACAAAAAGGGGGCTACATACAGTAAACCTCTACTGTATACAGGGTGAATACAAACATCTGAACCCCCTCTTATTTTTTGAACCAAAGCAGATATGTCAATTTTGATGAATCCAATAAATAGGAAGTTGTGGGTGGCCTATCCCATGGTGCACTTTTCATCATCCCAAATATGCAAATTAGGACACATTCAAAATTTACCTCAAAAACCATAAGGGATAGAGAAAAAAAACCCAATTGCAAACTTTTTCAGCATAAAAAAACAAACAAAACAAAAAAAAAAAATCATCCAAATCGGACCAACCAATCACCCACAATCACGTGGTGAACTGTTTGTAGCTTACAAACAGTCACATTGCACAAGGAAAACTGAATGTTGATATTTCCACCATGTAAAGCATGCAAATAAAAAAATTAACAAATTACCATACTCACATTCACTTTCATGCAGAAAAGCAAATAAAAGGCATATTTCAGCACACAGAAGACAGAACAATTCCAGGATGGCAAGCTACATTGTTTCGGAAATGGTCAACATGATCTTCTGATTGTGGGCGATTGGTTGGTTTGATTTGGATGATTTATTTTTTTGTTTTGTTTGTTTTTTTATGCTGAACAAGTTTGCAATTGAGTTTTTTTCTCTATCCCTTACGGTTTTTGAGATAAATTTTGAATGTGTCCTAATATGCATATTTGGGATGATGAAAAGTGCACCATGGGACAGGCCACCCACAACTTCCTATTCATTGGATTCATCAAAATTGACATATCTGCTTCGGTTCAAAAAATAAAAGGGGGGTTCAGACTTTTGTATTCACCCTGTATTACGAAACTCAAGGGACCGGAACTTTGGGCCTTTGTTATATGGAGGTAAAAAAAAATTTTTATTAACGGCATTTTAACTTCAATACAGTACAGCACTTTAACTTCAAAATGTATTAACAAAAAGTATAATTTAAGTGGATTTAACAATAACCGCAGTAGCTTTTCATACATCGAAATGGTTTTCAACAAAATTTCAAAGTTTCTAATCAGCAACTCTCAGTTAAAGTATTCAGAAACAATGGTTTGTTTCATTACTGGTTTAAAGCTTGTCATGAGGGAACTTTCCAGCTTTTTGAAAAATGCCAAGTTTTCTACGTAATCATTTGTAGATAAAATGTAGTAACGTTCAATGGTGGAAGAGTTTCTTCCTTTGAGGGTAGTAATATTTCAACAGTTTCAGCATCATTGCCATCATCACTACCTGAATCTTCTCTTCCAAAACTTCTGCAAAAGATTCGGCTGCTTCCTGAACATCGTGGCAAAGTCCTCAAAGTCTGCTGTGACAAAGTCCTCAAACGCTGATTGTGAAATGTCCATCCAGTTGCTTAGCTCTCTCCAATTATCATCACCTAGCTCAGTCTGATGTTCATAACTATTGCCAACTTCCTTACATTCAGAGTCGGGTTCAGAAAACGAAAAGCCAGCTTTCTTAAAGCAATCTCGAATTGCTATAGGTTGCAGTTCAGACCAAGCTACTGACATATATCCCATCGCTTGAAGATATTCCATTTCATGTTTGAGATTTCTTTGCCTGCTTGCATTTGATGCAACAAACATTGCACTAATTTCTTTCTATAACTTCTCTTAACTAATGATATTACTTCCTGATCCATGGGTTGTAATTTGCTAGTGCAGTTAGGAGGGAAAAACATCACATTCAGTTTCGAAAGTTTCACATCTTTAACCTTGTGAGATGTGCACCTATCAAGAAAAAGTAGAATTTTCTATCTTGTGAAACCATTTTGCCATCAAACTTCATTACCCATTCATGAAATAATGCAGAAGTCATTCATGCGTTTTTTTGAATTACGGTACAAACAGGATAAATTATGAGCACTTCACAATAACTAGAGGATGTAATTTTTCTGTAAGTTATAAAAAAGCCTGCTTCATCAGCATAAAAAATTTCACATAGCTAGTAATCTTGAATCTACACTTCTAAATTATTCTTCCATGATCTTTGAATAGTAGGATCAACTGAAGATTCCTCTACCTCCATTCTCAATGTTGAGAGGTTCGATCTTTCACAGAACTTTTGCAGCCATCACTTTGAAGCCTAGAAGTTTTCAAGACCTACTTTACGTACATGTATTTTAAAAATAAATTTTATGAAATGACTAAGACGCAGCTAATAAATATTTACTTACTTTTCAAACCTGCGTATCCGTTAGGGTCGCGGGGGCAGCAACCTTATGGAGGATCTCCAGCGATCGGGGTCTTCCACCATTTGGTTGTAAACCGGTCTAGTGCATGCTGAAGGTTAGTGCGAGGAGACCTAAGGAGGACAAGGTTGTCAGCAAAGAGCAACCTCTCCAAGCAGTCACCCACACAAATACGCTCATCGTCTCGGCTGCCCCTGTCTATCCAGTCTATAAAGATAATGAACAAGATGGGTGACAATATGCACCTTTGGCAGAGTCCAACACCCACGGTGAATGGTCTTGACTTAATGCCATTTATCTGGACACACATCTCAGAGCTTTCTTACAGAGACATGATAACAGTAATTGCCCATCCACTCCATACTCTTGCAACACTTGCCTGAGCTTCTCCTGAGGAACTCTGTCATATGCTTTTTCGAGGTCCACAAAACAAGCATAGACATACTCCCAGGATTTCTCCAAGATTTGCCTTAGAGCAAAGATGTGATCTGTCGTGCGTCGGCCAGATCGGAAACCGCACTGCTCCCCTGAAAGTTCGGAGTCTACTATTTCCCAACTTCTCTTCTTCAGACGCTTAGCGTACACTTTCCCAGGAATGCTGAGCAAAGAGCTGTCTCGATAGTTGTTGCAATCTCTCAGATCTCCCTTTTTGAAGATAGGGATCATAATTCCTGTCTGCCATTGCTTAGGGGTCTGGCCAGATATCCAAGCAATCGGACACACCCGAGTCAGCCACAGGATACCATCCTGATTTAAGGCCTTAAATCATCACATACCGCATTTTGGACCGGATTTCATCATCACATGCAGCTTTGTCAGTATTCAGGGACTTAATGCCCATCTGACTTCTGCTTCTGATAATACCGTGACTATTCTCCGCTAATAAATACAAATATAACAAAAGAAATCTTAAAATTTCAGATTTTGACATTTACATTACCTAGTTCTTGAGCCAATTCCCTACCTTTCTGCTGTAAAATTGGTCCAGGAATTGGAATGTTTGAACATCTAGCTTGAGCCTCAGTCAATCAAACAGTTGTTGATTCAGTTAACCGTTTTTACACGAACACTTCTTTTTTCTGTCAAGTCCAAGTTGTGCAGCATTTTCAATTTGTTCACATTTGCTGACAATCGTTGATAACGTGGACAGAGGAATATCAACTGGCCAGCAATGTCAGTTTTTTTTTACTTCCCATTCAATAGCATGAAAAATCCTCAGTTTTGTTTCTGTTGAAATTGCCCTGTGTTTTCTTGGGAGCGACATGTTGGTTAGTGTAGGCCTACTGTATTTAGCTCATGCTCATTTAAATTCAGTATTATTTGTTAAGCTTGTTTAAGTTTATTTGTGTGACAGGTCACTTTTTCAGTAATCTTGTTTAAGATTCTGACTACTCAATTTCGGAGTTGTTGCAACTCAATTATAACATTAAAATCGTTTGCGAGTCTAGTACACGAATTTGACGTTGAGTGGCCCAGCAAACACTAACAATGCTATCTGGAAGGAAAAAGAAGGAAAGAGGAATACTCACATCTGGATGAACCATAGAGTATCATGTAGAAACTAGGCATTATCATCGTTTTTTTCCTTCGCTATAGAAAGATGAAATTGAATGTAATTCATAACCATGGGCCCAGAATAGCAGTTCGTTACAGAGGAGTTTCGTTATTCAGAGGCGTATTTCCTACCCTTTAACACCAGAGGACCAACACACTGCTTCGCCATAAAGAGTTGTTCGTTGTAAAGAGGTTTGTTAACTGGAGGTTTTACTGTATAGCCATTAATAACCAATCAGGTTATTTTACAAATAACAAAGAGCCAGTCAAGGAAATACAAATGTAATAAACAGAAACCTATTCCCAATTTTACATGCTGATGAGAGGACTGGGTCTTCTATGGCTCCAGATAAAAAACCTCATTTGTGGAATTGTGGTTTCTCTTCTTATTTTGTTTGTTACAATAATTTACTTCTTCAGAATTACAGTTGATGATTACGAAAAAAAATAATAAAAGAACCTATTCTAGAAAATATGAAGTGCTGAAAAACAGAAATTATGAGAATATCAAATGCTGAGAAAGAAGCAGATGATAGAAAGAAATTTATTCGAAAGTCGATAATTTTAGGTCGGGGGGAGATTAAACAAGTTCCTCAATTTGCTTTTCCATTTATATATCAACTGAGCCTCTTGGTCAATTGAAAAGTCACATCCACAGAAAATCTATAGTATTGAATGTTTGATTATTGATATTTTGTGATAGCTCTCTATACTCCAAACAGAGTACCTGTGGACTATCAATTAGCTCACCCATTGAGTTCTCAGTAATATTAGCATATCAACACTTTCACCATAACTTAGTATAAAACTATATCCATTTACCTCGCGTAATGCTAACTTTAATAATTTGGGTTACTTAATTGCTATTATACTATCCAATTTACCAATTAGTCCGTGTGATTGTAGAGTGGTTCTTATTAAAATACGTTGTGCAGCAATAATTAAATCCTTCTAAATTAAAGCCTTGTAAGCTAGACTCCCTCCCCTCCTTGTGCAAAAGATCCCTTATCAGACAAAAATATCAAAACAAATATGTAAATGATCAATCGTTTATTAGGAGATAAAATATTCTTAAAGTTTAAAAGGGTAAAATGATTAATGTTAGCGGTTACTAAAAATCAGACTTTAATTTCAAATTAAATTTAGTACGAATACTCATTTACTAAAACCAACATCTGTTTAAAGAGAGTCAAAGTTTCTAAGTCTTTACTGTTACTGTTCATTCAATTTCTGTTCTTAGCAAGCTATGATTACACTTAACGCACGGGCCCAACGAATCTTGGCATACTTAAGTTCTTTCATATTTGCTCAGATGTGACATGTTCAGTCCTCATGAACATCGTTGTATGGCTTCCATAGTCTTAGCTGGTGACTACGAGCACTTGGCTAGTAGTAGTATATTACGTTGTGTGTTCTTTATTGTCTGCTCTTCTATATATAGCCTCTGTTAATTTTTGAATTTTTCCACTCGTCAGTTTTGAAATCACGCTCTGTGGTTTGCAAAGAAACGTGATTCCCACGAAACTCTCTTCCACTCGCTCTAACCGTGACCGACAGATAAGGCCTGTGCAATGAAACATCATTAGAAGGGTATTGTTATCTGTATTTCTATCAATAATGTCTTAAATTAGTCCTTCTAATGATGATGTAACAATGTATGAACTTTCAATGCACAAGCCTTATTTTTTTTTAATTTTACTTTAATTTAATTTATGAATCGGGATCCAATACGTCCATCCAGGGCCTGTATGGCCAGAGGCCAATGAGTTGGGTCATGACCACCGAGAGAGAAGGCCTCCGCATTGAAAAGTAATACATTGTTACATCATCATAGATAGTGCATTGTTATTCGTATTTCAACCAATAATAAGCCCAGAATTTGCACTATCTATGATGATGTAACAATATATTAAGTTTCAATGCGGAGGCCTTCTCTCTCGGTGGTCATGGTCGGGTCCCTGGATGGACCTGGATTCACGACTGCTGTATGATAGTCACAGCAGCCAGAGGAGTGAAGATGGTCTATCACTGAAGGTTGCCCGTCCGGTGACTAGCCGTGCCTGATGTAGCTTAACTTCACAGTTCTGTTCAGTGAAAGTCCATCAGGCCACAGTGGTCACTCTACCCCCCTCCCCCACCACCGTCCTAGCGGCCGATGTTCCCCGTTGGCTGGGAAACACGGGATCAGGGTTTCTCCCCCTTCCACTTTTCGTTAAGCGATGAGTAATAGAATAAAAAAATGAGCATTCCCATGAAAAAAAAGAAATTAAAATCACACATTCGTTTTAATTCTCAATTTTCAAAGCAATTTTATGAATAAGAATTTTACTTATAATAAGCACAAGGAACTATAGCCAGGGGAACAAGAGTTGACCACTTCGTAGGGTAAGTATGAGGATTTAACCATGCCAAAATAAAGGAGGGAAGGATATTGCTCCTTTTCCCCTATCCCCACCCCCAATTTGGAAAATACATGTAATAAAACTAATTTAGGTCAGAAGGGAGTGGGTAAATAATATGAATGACTGGATTACAGGTTTAACCTTAACTAGTCTAAAAACACTTTAAATCAGATTTTCAACTCCTTTTTATTTTTAATTTTTATACTAATTTTTTTATTACTTTTCTCATGAAATAAACTATAATTTAGTAAATCTATATTTTTTATGTATTCATAATTTGGAGGAAAAAAAAAAAAAATTCATTCACATGAAAACACCCATTCACCAATTGTATTGTAGTCAAATAGCAATTACAAAAGGTAATTAAAAGTAAACAAAAAGCTAATTCAAGAAAAAATAAATAAAAATGACAAGAAAATGTAAATTACTTTGAACACAAAATTTGTCTATGAAAAATATTAAGAGTATTTATAATTCCCAACATAAACAAACAAAAAATATTATTCAAGAGGTTCTTACTCACCATACTTCGTCAAGTAACATATCAAAAGATTAATCATCGATTTCAGAATCCGAGCCAGATTATTCTTCTGACTGAATGAACCTTCATCCTCATTGACTGTTAATTGTAGAACCTCTTGAATAATGTTATTATTTCTGTGCTTGTTTTTGTTTGGAATTATTTACTTACCCCCTTCTGACCTAAATTAATTTTTTTAACTCTCCAACTTGGGGGTGGGGATAGGGGAAGAGGAGCAATACCCTTCCCTCCCTTATTTTAGCATGGTTATATCCTCACACCTCTCCTAAGAGGTAGTCAACTCTCATTCCCCGGACTGTAGTCGATACGAACAAACTATTTATTTGCTCACACAAGTAATCTCAGATTTACAAAATTTAATTCCTTTCATTTTAGCCGATTTGATTTATTTATTAACTCGAAATAATTGCTAAAATTATTATTTTAAAGTTAAAATGCCACATAGATGTATAATTTACACGTCTGTAGTGATAATTTATCCGTCACAATTTCATCAATGCTGAGTCACGATAATCGAAACATTAGAATAAGTCTTTCTTTGCCATGTGCAAAATCTTTCGCCATTTTAAACATCCTGTAATGACGAATAAAATATATATAACGAAATAATAATATCTGAAGTGGGACTGAAATAATATCTGAAGTGGGATCCGGGCGTTTGCCCTAACGGATATAAGCCCGGTTGTTTATATTTATAACTTTATAAACATCCATTTTCATATATACTGTAAGTATTCTGCTATAATGTGGTGACAATCCAAAATCTGAGGACAAATGTCAGGGAGAGAAAAAAAAAAAACTATTCCACACAATGAGTTTATTATCTTGATTGTACATTTTGCTGACAATGTCAGCTTCTTCAGTGAGTTTTGGAGCATCCGAGTATTGAAAAATCCTTGTAAGCATAAGGAACGACTGAAGATTCGAAAGTCCATATCTCCAATTGTTCCATATGCTTACTAGGACTTTTGAATATTCGGATGCTCCAAAACTCTCGCTGAAGAAGCTGACATTGTCAGCAAAATGTAAATTCGAGATAATAAACTCGTTGTTTGGAATAGTGTTTTCCTTGTTAGGACCGAGAGGTACTTATGTTTTCACAACGTGCATCAGTCTGTCCGTTGGTGCTCTAGCAGTCGACCGCTTCCGAATTTTCAACTTCCGTTTTCGCCATTCGACAACTTAGGGAAAACGAAAGACTGAGTTCGTTGGTGGGGGAAAAAAAAGATATCGCTTAACTACTTCCGGTTCAAAAGGTCACAAATAATATAGGGGACCACGTATTTCACTATACAATTCCATGTGAAAATGGCTTGTGCACTGCCAAATGCTGTTCTCTCTTTGGCATTCCATAGCTAAAGCAGAGAAAAAGATTGTGAATTAAGTGAAGACACGTGATGGTCTTCCTTGATGATCAATATCAGTTAAAACTAGTTCAAGGGTATGTGATTTAGTGGTACCATTATGGTCAACCGGAAACCTTCAATGCTAAGATATGGCATGTATTATATAAAAAAAAGCTTGGAATAACATGTCATGGTTGAATATTAACGTAAAATTAATGATAGTCGAAATAGGTTCAATGGTATGTGGTTTCATGGAACCATTATGGTTTAGTGGAAACTTTCAAAGCTCAGATTTGGCATGTAATATCTCAAACGACTGGAATGATGTGCCATGAATGAATATAACGTAAAATTATTGATAGTCGAAATTGGTTCAAAGGCACCTGCTTTTCGTGGACCCATTATGGTTCACTGGAACTTTCAATGCTAAAATATGGCATGTAATATATCAAACAACTTGGAATGTGTCATTAATGAATATATCGTAAAATTAATGATAGTCGAAATTGGTTTAAAGGTAGGTGGTTTAGGGGTACCATTACTGTACATTGAAACTTTCAATGCTAAGATACAGCATATAATACATCAAACAACTTGGAACGAGCTGTCATGAATGAATATAACGTAACATTAACGATAGTCGAAATTGGTTCAATGGTATGTGGTTTAATGGAACCATCATGGTCCATTTGATACTTTCAATGCTAAGATACGGCATGTAATTACTCAAGCCTTATATTATCAATAGTTAATTTGTGTTAGGTAAATTTTAACAATAGCTAGTAGCTAATCATTCACTTCAATAGTACATGGGTATGTAGAAAAGCGTTAGCAATTGTTTATGAAGAAGGAATTCACCCTTACACAGAACACTTCAACAATTAACGCTTATTTCATTAAACAGGAATGTTTACCAGTTAAAGGATTCTTATATGTTCTAATTCTATAGAGAATTGCTACTTTATGCATTTAACTTTTCAGGTAGTTTTACTCGGTTTGAACTATACATTTCCCTTAATAGTATGTCTTCTTAGCAACAGAGACTTCCTTAGCACCTCATTTAATCTTAACAACCAAAGGCTTCTTTAGAAATCAAATGCTTTCCTTTTTATTCTCTAACGGCTTAAATTCCTATCGGTCCTGGGCATTTCGGTTGCTTGACTTGTTTTTCCTGTTAGTTCTGTAATGATGCTAATTAACAATCTTGTTTGCGACAGATTTTGTGAAAAGTAATATATCGGTACGTTGTTAAACGCCGCAACAATGAAATGTCGTTAAGTTGCTAATGAAGCTTTTGTAAATCTGGGCCACATAATAGTACAGCATTTCAAATGCATTAAATGGCACAGAAGTTGGATCATGTGGGAAGAAAATCTTCATGATGATGAAATCTAAAATTTTACATTATCAGAAGAAAATGTTTTTAATAGTATTAAGCCAGCTTTTATTACTTTGAACTGTTTTAAATACTATTGGTATAAAAGTGCAATTGTTCACTTCAAAATATTGCAAAGCAACGACATCAGAAATTTTAATTCTGATGAAGCTGTCAGTTTATGGTTTAACACTGAGATCGATCCAAACGGTCCTTTATTAAACCTATATTAAGGGTAAACTAAAAAGGCCTGTAGCTGATATTGTAGAAAGTGAGATTGAAGATGCCGATGGCATTATTGAAACAACGTAGAGCAGTGACTATCAGAAGGTGATTCAGACTGAGTAATGTCAGTGATTACTAAGGCTGGTTTTACACTAGCAATCTTTCCCAGGAAAGTGGCGAGCTGTACCCGCGAAAGTTGTTTACACTATTCACAAACAAGGCTGTGCGCGGGTAAGATGAGCACGCTAACTTTTCTGAGCTGGCTTTCCCGGGTGGTGTGGCTCGCTTCGCGAAAACAAGGCTCATCTCCGTTGATGCGATTGAAACATAAGAAAAAATGGCGGAAGATAAGCCGGGCAACGAAACAGTAGTGTATGTGAAAAGAATAAAGGTGAAATTCATTTTTCGAGTTTGTGTTATTGTTACTGACAAGTTGGCCTCCATGTTCGTTACAACGGAACAGGAATGATGATTAAAATAAATCTGCCTTTGTTACATACTCGAGAAAACTTTCTCGGGAAAGATGCTTTTAATGGGTGCATTTGTGAAACAGCCACTATTCCCACTTTGTCATTCGAGAAACCACCACTGGTGAATTCATGGTGTTCGAAAATTCAAAGTGAATTCACTTTTTCCTCCAACTTCCTGTCACTTTTCTCACCCTCAAATGTAAACAGTTAAGCGGCTACAGCAGGCTCTAGCAAAGCGAGCACAGCCCGGGTAGCCTTTCCCACTAATAAAGCGAGCTAGTGTAAAACCAGCTTTAGATTCATTCTAAGATTGCATTAGACCATAAATAATTAATAATGCATTAGATACAATAAAAGAAATAAAAAAACTCTTTAACCACAACAAATTTTAAAAAAGAAAAATACAACTCTATCCTGTAAGCGCTTTTCAAGGGCAAAGCTCTCATCATTCAGCAGGTAAAATAGGGAGTAACCCCCCAGATGATAATGAGTGGCATAAAACTAACTAGTATTTATAGTGAGAAGCGACCAATTATAGAAATAGCACTCAAAGGACAGAAACAGAACAAATTCAGTGATTGGTTAGGGTCGTCCACCACTGAATCTGTTGGGAGTCACTGATTGGCCCTTTGTCCGAGTTAAGTAAATCACTGCTGTTGGTGAAATGGATCTCCATACTCTCAAACTCTGTATCATCAGTAGTGTTAGTTAAATATCACACTCTATATTATCTAGTTCGTTTTATATCACACTCGGTATCATCTGGTGTGTTACTCCCTATTCTACCTGCAGAATGATGAGGGCTTCGCCCTCAAAAAGTGCTTACAGGATAAGGTTGTATTTTTCTTTTTAAAATTTGTTGTTTCCTTTATTGTATTGAACATATCCACATCTCTTCTTCCCTTTTAAATTTTTTCTGGATTTTTGCAATTGTTGCTTGTTTTATATTTTTGCAGATTGCCGGAATTAATAATCTTTTCAATATACAGTATTAGATATTAAAAGTAATAAATTTAAAGTAAATTATTCTTCACTCAAGTGTAAATTTTTGTTAGTAAAACCATAATCATAGAAAGGGTACGATCATGGTACGATGTTGTCAGTAGTGATTTATTTGATTGTGTATATCTTGGCGATCATACATGAGTAAAGTTAACTTCTAATGGATAACCTAAATTTCATTCTACTTCACGTCGGCAACCACATTAGAAATTGGGCAACCAGAAATTTTAGAACAGTTGCCAAATGGCTAGATGTTCTGTATCGTATATTACAGTCATTCATTAAGTGGCTACCCCTGCCAAAGGAATTTGCCAAAAAATTTTCAGAAACCAAAATATTAAAATATAAAATGCATTATCGAGTGCTCTGAACTGTAGATTCCTTTTCTCCTTTTGTAACGATAAAATTGTACTACATAGAGGCAGGAGCAGGTTAGTCTAGAGCTGACAAGCTCACAACAGGAAGCACTGTTGCTCGTGGAAGTGCTCGTCTGCTTATTTTCAAAATGGCGTTTTGTTTACTATAGAGCTTTTTCACTACGCGTCATCGTGTCGTCATTGTGATGTCATCGACACAACACCGCCATATTGGATAACAAGCAAACAGGTACTCGCTTTCTTCGCTATCAGTTCGCTACTCGCACACGCTCTGGAATTCATTATACAATGTCTTTTTGCTACATCTTAGGATGTTCTAATTTCTAGAGATAGATTAAGATATTTTTACAGAATACCTGTAGTTCAGAGGCACTAAGATAAGCTAATCTTTGAAATAACACAGAGGAGAAGAAGAGCTTGGCTCGCCGTGATTAAAGAGTTGTACTCCACGAAAAAAAGAGTTGTACTCCACAACTGTGACAGTATAAAATACTGGAGTGTCTACTCCAATCATTTCTTAGAATGAAATTCAATCTGGATACTACATACAGAAAACGCTTGTTTAATTAAATAAAGGCTGTTCGTCGTAATTTTCCCAAAGGAGTTTGATGTATCAGAAATTGATAAAGTTCAGATTAGCGGCCCCAATTTTCTCGACTGACATCGATCAGCCTCATCGCGTATATGCTCTGAATTTATTATCGTAACATATCTAATTAATACGTAAATGATTTATCATATTATGGAAATTATATCTTAAGAAATTTATGTAGGAAAAAAATCACGAAAGTTCCATGAAGGTGTACGTTAAATGATGGGCGGCCATGCCGGCATAGCCGCCTAAATAGTAATTGGGGGCTATGCCAGTGGTCGCCCGTTAGCCGAAGTTCATCGCCACGGAACTTTCGTGATTTTTTTCCTGCATATATTTCTTTAAATTTAATTTCTATAACATTATAAATCATTTACATATTAATTAGATATTCTACGATAATAAATTCAGAGCATAAACGCGACGGGGCTGATCGATGTTAGCCGAGAAAATTAGGGGATGCTGCGCTGAACTTTTATCCTGAAATTTTACTTTCGGTGTCTCATTTATTATATACCTTGCTATAAACGAGTGTATTAACGTTAATTTGTTTGTAGCCGACTTCGAGGACCCAGCCACAAAAAATTCTTGTATGCATCAAGTGATTTGTTTGCGTGTGATCCGGCTGTGCTTGTGGACGACGTAGCTTGAAATTAAGATGAGATCCAACGAAGGCAAACTTCTTTTCTCTAAAGTAAACTCCTGATTTAATAGGGTATAAGGATCAATACTATCAATATCAGCAATTTTTTGTTCATATCTCAGTTGTGCATGGATTGGGAGATTCGTGTAATATGCTATCTTGCCATAGCGACTAGCGTGTGCGAAGCGTGCTTGTTATCCAAGATGGCTGACCTAGTTCTGCGTCCTGAGTTGCTAAGCAATCTAAACCCAGAATGCCTTACGCGGTCACGTGCTGTAAAGGCTCTATTGGGCAAGGTCTATAAAAAAATTTTTTTTCCCCTTTTCAGCTCTGAATCATATTGATGACCAATTTGAAAATGAAATTTCAAATGAATTTGGTCAAACTATATTTTTAACACTGCAAATTATATATTACATAATTTGCCATGAACAACTGAACAAGGAAGGATGCGACCAGGAAGAAAGTCTCATTTTAGGGGGCAGCATTCAGGCACAAGCAAAGTCTTGGGGGCAGAAGTCCTATGGAGACAGAGTCTGTGCATGTGTACTGAAAAATATTGGAGTTTTAAAATTTTGACTTCAGATTCTTAAAGACCATTAAAAAGTAAAATAGGAATGTCTATAAGACCCACTCTGTCTCTATCTTCATCAATAAAATTGGGTTCAAAACTTCAGGGCCTCCATCTCCTAAATGGTTGGATCAATTGTAAAAACAACCCAGAGTAAAACACCTCTTGAATATTGTGTACAATGTGAATATACCATTAAAAATAGGAGTTCCTATTTAAGATTTCATAGCCCCCCCTCCCCCTAATGAATTTCCCCCACAAAGTAATTCACTCTTGATTTTGGACATTTTTTCGTACAATGCTTTGTTTTCGAGATATTTCCATGTCTACACTTAAATGGTTCACCCTGTACACTGTTCATTTATCGACTTAATTTTTTTTTCCTTCAAAAGTGCTTGCAAATTTGGTGGGGAGGGGGAGTCTTCTATTTGATGTCTTCTAATAATTAAACTGGTTACGGCATTTGCCTGATTATCTTAATACAGTAGAACCTTGTTTTTACGAACTCTCATTTTACGAAATTCTGGATTTTACAAAGTAATTCTGAAATCCCGACCCCCTCCTGTTAATTTCCTTATAATAAACTAAGTTTTACGAATTGTTTTTACGACAAAATTCGGATTTTACGAAGTTAGAAGTTGTAATCGGTAGTAAAAATTTTTATTAAAAAAGTGAAAATTTTTTGCATGAGCAGCCTGGTTGCATTTTATTCATTAGGCTTATGTTATCACAGTCATGATCGATAATTAACTGGACTAGTTTCCGCTGTCACCAACAGAGGGCGCCCTAAGTAATCCAAACAAAAGTGAAACTGAACTTGCAGTCCCACCCAAAGTTGATGATAGCGAATTTGAAGGATTTGAAGAGTGGGAAATCCTGAAAAGTAAGCTGAATTTTCAATCTAAATTCTCCGAGTTTGTTAATATTGGTGCAGATGTTTTAACTTCTCCGAGGTTAAACGATAATGAAATTTGTGATCTTAACAAAGATGGTGGCTAAGAAGAACATGAAGATGACAATGACGAGAAACTGGAAAATACGACATTCAAAGCAACATCCTCACAAATTAAAAGCTTCTTAGAAACTCTAAAACACAGTCTGTATGCAACTAAAAATGTACCAGACAATATTTTTGACAGTTTTTTGAATTTTCAAACTACTTCAATAATGATATAATTTCAAATATGCATCAGACAACCATTCTTAAATATTTTGAAAACTCGAATACTTAATTAGTATATAGGCGCTTATTCGTATTAAAACTACTGCCTATTAAAAATTCAGTGCCTATTTACATGGTTGTTTTTTGGGGAGAATTGTTTTTTTATGAATAAATATTATTGGTCCCCTGAAATTCGTAAAAACGAGGTCTATTTTACATGTATAGTGAAAACTCTACAACAAAACTCCTTATACTGCAAAATTTTCTATTGAACTTAGTTTACTTTAGAGCCCATGCACTGATTATTTTCTATAACGAAGCTGTCGTGCTATATAACAAAGCAAAATAAAAAAAAAAAAAAAAAATCAATCAATCAAATCTGTTTAAAGCATTTGGCACCATCATTTTTTTTTTTAAATTTCTAGTCAGATGTCAGATAGATAAACGAGGGGCTTTCAAATTTGACCAGGACTTTATTTTTTGTAAATTTCATTGTTGTAAACATCTAAACTTTCACTGTTGGGATGGCAACTAACACCTGTCAAGCAAATGCAGCACCACTGATTGCCATGACAACCGATTGTTTGTTTAAATAAATGGCAGACAGCGATGTGTCGAGCAAATTGGAACAACGAATAATCATCAATTTCTCCACCACAAAGGTGTGAAAGCATCTGAATTCATCCGAGACTTCAAAGATCGTTCACCGAGTCATGTTTGTCTCGATCATTCGTCTTTGCTTGGTGGCATAAGTTGATGGAGGGCAAGAATCCACTGGCAATGAACCTCATAAGGCAAGGCCAGCAAGTGCTGTCAATGATGGCATTTTCACACGAAACAAATAAGCTGATAAGGGACAACAGGCTGATTCATGTCTGAGAATTGTCTTCAATACTGAACATCAGCACTGGCAGTGTGGAGACCATCATCCACAATAAGCTGAAATGCAACAAGATCTGTGCCAGATGGATCCCTAAGTAACTCTCTGAGGACCCAGGTGGAAATCTATTCCATGCTGCTGTAGCGATATGACAGAGAAGGTGACAGCTTCCTAAGGCGTGTTGTGACCACCGACGAGACATGAGATTCATCACCATACTCCTGGAGTGGCGACACACTGCGACCCAAGAAATTCAAGATGACACCGTCGGCAACAAAAGTGATGGTAACTGTATTCTGGGACATGAAGTATCATTCATGTCGATTTTCTGGAAGAACGTTGAACCATAAATGCACCTTACGACGACATTTTGAGGACATCCCTGAAGCCGACAGTAAGGAAAAAGCGACCAGGACTCCTTAGCAAATCAGTGTTTGTTTACTGCAAGACAATGCCAGACCACACACAGCCAAATTGACTATGGACATACTGACCGAACTCTAATGGGACATCCTCCATAGAGCCCAGATCTCTTTTCTTGCGACTATGACCTTTCTTGGACCATTGAAAGAGTTATTGGGAGGGCAGAGGTTCGGCTCCAATGAGAAAGTGAAAAAGGCTGTCTTGACATGGTTTCGACATCAGCCTGAAGATTTCTACAGAACCGGTATCCAGATGCTCCCAGAACGCTGCAAAAAATGTGTAAAGAAGCAGTAGAGTTCTTTGAGAAATAACTGGTATGTGTGTGCATGTGTTTCAGGTTGTTTTTTTTTTTTTTGCAGTTTCCCGAATTTAGAAAAGATAAAGTTCAGGTGAAATTTGAACGCCTCTCATACACTGGTGCTCAAAATTAACAGGACAAACATTTTCATAACTACTGGACCGATTCCATTGAAATTTGGTAGGGTAATAGAATAAGCTATCACGAATAATTATTGAACATAACTTTCAAACCATGCTCATGAAACTATGGAATGTCAAAAACAAAATTGCATTAAGGGTCTTTTTAGGAGACTAATAGGGTGTATGGTCACCTCTAACAGCAATACAGCTCTCACAGTGATTCCTCATGCTGTTTATGAGGCTGTTAATGAGGTGTTGGGGCAAGGAACCCCACTCTTCCATCAGGGCAGTTCGTAGCTCCTGGAGAGTTCTGTGAGAAACCTGGCGGGCTGCAATTCTCCTGCCCTGTTCATCCCACATGCTCTATCGAGTTCAGGTCTGGAGATCTTGCTGGCCATTCCATCCTTTGAATGTCCTCCTCTTCGAGGTATTCGTTGACCAGCCTTGCCCTATGTGGACGAGCATTGTCGTCCATAAAAATGAAATGGGGACCAAAGGCACCCCTGAAGAGCCTTACATATGGTGCTAAGATGTCGTCCCTGTACCTCTGGGCAGTCAGAGAGCCTCTCTCAAAAACGTGGAGGTCTGTGTATCCGTCCAACATGATGTCCCCCCAGACCATGACACCACCACCAATATAGTGGTCAACTTCCGTGATGTTAGAGGGATTGTAGCATGCTCCTGGTTCTCTGCAGATGAAAACTCGCCAGGAATCCGTGCTTAGACTGAATCTCGACTCATCACTGAATAAAACACAGGCTCATTGTGCTTGGGTCCAGGGCTGGTATTGTCTGCCCCAAGTCAGCCGGGCTCTCCTGTGTTCTGGAGTGAGTGAGATGCAGACCGCTGGTCTCCTGGCATACAGCCCTCTCTCATGAAGCCTCCGGTAAACAGTATGCCTCAAAACAGAGGTTCCAGTAGCAGACGAGAGCTCGTTTGCGAGCTGAGTGGCCGTCATCTCCCTATGGCACCTGGCTGTTAGAGCAAGATACCTGTCTTCTTGCCTTGAGGTAGCCCTATGGCGACCTTGCCCTGGTCGTCTGCATATCGTCCATGTCTCTTGGAACTGTCTCCATAATTCTGAAATGACATTTCTCGAAACATGAAAAAATCTCGCAACTTCTGCTTGGGTCTGTCCAGCCTTCAATCGTCCCACTGCTCTCCATCTTTTGGAATCTTCTAACCTTCGGTGATGTTCCATCTTTCCGTAAAATGGCTAGAATGTCCAAAACTTACACGCAGCAGCCTTTTAAAGCGATGCCGCAAAGACTGTTATTTCGAAGTAGCTTAATTTACATATGCAAAGAAGGACCTGAACGATTATTATTGATTAGTAGTAATCTGCGTTGTTAACTTGCTTCAACCCCCAAATTTCAATGGAATCGGTCCAGTAGTTTTAGAGAAATCCACGAAAATGTGTTTGTCCTGTTAATTTTGAGCACCAGTGTATATATGTTACTATGCTTTGGTCAAGCAAACAATAACCCATATCAGTCATATCACCTGTGTTACTAACAATCATAGTAGCAGTTGAAATCTGACATTCTATCAGTGGAGATGCCTAATAAAAGAAAACTGTGTAGACGAAAAAATGGCCTTATTATGTGTAATAGAACAGGGTGAAAAGAAACATGATGTCAGACGACAGTTAGGACTCAGTCCATCTACTGTAGCTACTATCTGAAAGGACAAAGAGGATACTGTAGGCTGAAATAGATGCAAATTCCTTTAAGTGGAGTCGCTCCTCAAAAATTTAATTTTGGGTCAAAATTTGAAAATTATATGTTGGAACCTTCAAACCTTCTACTTTCAATCTGTGCAAGTGATTTTCTCAAACTTGTAAGTTTTTAACCCCTAAAGCGGTTTTTATTAGACCCTTGTATAATGACGTAAACCTAATCTCCATAGGATAATAATAAGAAGAAATGTGTGTGGCAAACTTTGATTTCATTTTTCTCATGTTCAATTGTTTCACCAAATGCGATTCTATATTTTAAAATATCTCTACTTCTAGTGAATGGATTTTCATAAATTTGGGCATTTTGGAAAGATCTCATCCTCCTGCAGAGGGCAGATTGATTACTTATTCAGTATAATAATTAGATAAAAAGTTATAATCTCCAATCCTCTAGGGTGCAATCGTAACTTGAGATATCTAATTTATAATTAAAAAAAAAAAAAAAAAATATTTTGGACAAAAAATAAAAAAGTAATCAATCTGCCCTCATGAAAAATGTCTGCTCTTTTCAATGGTGTATACAAAATCTTTCTAGCTCTATTAGTTAAATTTAAAAATTAATTTAAAGCCAAAAAATGTACATCTTTGTAACTTGCTAACTACTGCAGATATAAGGATACATTTGGTGTCATTTTGAAGATAATTTCTAGATCTTTCAGTGTTCAAAATTTTATTTAATTCTTTGCATAAATAGAAAAATTATTATAATTTTTAAAAAATCGGCCCGTACAGGAGCGACTCCCCTTAAGGAGTTACGGAAGCCAAAATTTGAAGACTTGGACCAAGCCATGCTGTCGTGGTTCCATAAACAGCCCTTTAATAATTTGCCAATCACTGGGCTGCTTGTCCAAGCTAAGGCTAAGAAGTTCGCTGAACAACTGGTACCACTGATTTCAAGCTCCGGAAGGTTGGCTGGATAAGTTTAAACAGTCACAGAATACACTAAAAATGGAGAAGTACGAGATAACATGGATATCACTAATGACTAGCTAGATAAAGTGTGGTCAAAATTGAGCAAAAATTCTTTTGTTTTTTCCCCTTCACTCTATATAAAAAAAACTCTTTATAAAAAAAGAAATTGTTCAGTCTCTTGAGTTTCTTTATAGAAAGTTTTTTCACTTATGTTTACCTTATGTTGGTGCATTATCTCAAATATTTATTTATTACTTTGTAGGGATAAATTACTCAAAAATCTTACTTTATAATAACCAATTTCAAACTGTGTAGTTGATCTGTTTGGTATAAACCTATCTCCTGTTGTTCCGCTAGGCGTCTTTGGGGTTTTCTTTCCAGGTGTAGAATGCTTTGACTTTTCTTCTTGATTGGAAGGGAGGAGGAAGAAGCCATTTTAAAAAATTACATTTAACAATTTCATAAATGCTTTTCTTTTAAAAAATTTGACTCAGTGACATAGTGAGGGAATCTCAGGTAGCCATGATGCCCCGTCTGGAAGGGAGGGTGCGCCAAGATAAAACATGAAGATGGTGCAAAAAGAAAAAAAAAATTGAATACTATGACCCTGCAACATTTAACCTCACTACCCCACTGCACTTGAAATATATCATACTTTTTGGAGACTTCCCAGGGGTCTTATTTGTGCAGCCAGATTTGTTTAGACTAGATTTCTGAGGAGTCTTTGAAGTTTCTAATATATTTTCATTAGAATTTTCAAGGATTTTGCGTTGCCATCTAGCCACTGGACCATTGGTAATAGGAGCATCCAAATGAAGAACATTATTCAGGTCATTTTCCAAATTAAAGTGTGCCATCCTAAAAGAAAAAAATATACAAAAATATAAGCATCATTAAAAAAAAATTCTTAAACTTTTATTTATTCCAAAAGCATACTTTTACACATACAAATATAAATAGATTTTCAAACAACTTTAAAGTGATGCAGTCAAAAGCAAGGAGCTTTAATACTGTGATACCTGATGCAGTCAAAATGGCTCATTTTCACGCTTTAACTCACAATAAAATTGCTTCTGTAACATAAAGAAGAAATTCCTTTCGTGACGTTTACTTATTTTAGGGTGTTAGTATCTGGATAAAATTTTGTTTTGGGGGAAATTATTTTTGCGGAAATATTTCATGAAGGACAAACACGCAACTGGACAACTTCAATTGGGAATTACTGGACCATCCACCATACACCTGACTTAGCATCATCAGATTTTCATCTTTTTCCAAAACTTAAGGAATTTCTTGTTGGAAAGCAATTGGAAAATGATTAACTTTATGATGAATGCTTAGGTTAAGTTCTAAGTCTGCTGTCAAATCTAATAAGGTGTTAGCTTCTATTTTGAGTTATTTTACGAGTTCTGAAATTCTTGGGAACCTGAAATTTCAATAAGTTTCACTTTCACTTTTTGAAGAAAAAAAAAAAAAAAACAAAAAAAAATCCACTTTTTTTTTTATTTTTTTTTTAGAAGTTTTAGTTTTACTATTCGATAGCTGCATTGCTGTCTTCACTCCTATCCTTTCTAAATGAGTGGAATGAAAATCCAGCTTGAAATGGCCCTGAAAAGTGATAAAATGCTGTCTATGCTGCAAGATATTCCGTCAGATCAATCAGAATGTAAGAACAGTGAAGGTGAAACAGATGATACTTCGCAGTTTGAATTTTCCGAAAGCTCTGATTCTTCAAGTGATTGTGAACCACTGGGACAGGACAAAGGTAGGCTATACTGACCTTTTTCTCTGTCGTTTGCAGACTTTTGAATGTAACTTAGAAATAAAAAATATAACTACATGGTGGCGACAGAATTAAAAAAAAAATTCCCCGATTTACCCGAAAAATTAAGCTAAATTAAGTGTCATTCATCATTAACAGGATATAATAGTTACTTGAATATAAAATTTGATATTTCTACACTTTGGGGACAGTACATAAATTATTCTACCGTATATACTTGTCTATAAGCCGAATATTTTCCCCAAAAAATGACCTCTAAAAACCACATTCGGCCTATGCATGAGTCAGAGTTGATGAAAACTCTCATAAGCGGAATTTACAAAAAACTAAGTAATAATTTATTAATCCGTTTAGATTTCATTTATTAACCCTTTCACTGCTTAAATAAATTTCTGATAAAAGTATTCTCTCTCTTTGCAGCATAATGAGAATCTCTAAAAGACTGTGGCGACTATACTGGAAAAAATACGAGAAGGGAGGGGCTTCACATGAAACCAGCGGGTTTTTACGTATTCTCTCATTGCATTACATACCGTAAATACGAGGGTTGGGGCAAAAGTCATGGCAACTATTTTTTTTCTTGAAGATATCAGTCCGGTTGGAAAATGTGACATATACAGACGAAAGGACAAGGTGTTAACTACATGTGTGGACAATGAATAGCACTGAAATATCGTAACACACCAATTTATTACGGTAGTATACAGGGCAATATAGCCTTCACGGTGCAAAAGAATGACAACACAGTACACAAAGTTGACATGACAAACCTGGGCCTAAAGACCCTCAAAATAGTCCCCTGCTACTGTCACCACACGCTGCCAACGATGTGGGAGGCGCTGAATACCATCAGCCCGAACGTTGCTCATCACTGGTTGACACACGTCCTTGCTGAAACTTTCCTATCCACCGTGCTACTTGGATCCACCGTTTTTCCTTTTTTGCCTCTGCTTATGCTCGGATCATGGTGTTTTTCCACTTTTTGGGGCCAAAAACCGGGGGTCGGCTTATACACTGGTGGCCAAAAGTTTGGACCAACCAGCAAATCAATAAAAAATGAATTTATACTAAAAATATTTTACACCTACAACTCTAAGTAAATATGAAACAATATTCAGGGAAGAAACAAATTTATTTCTGCATCGTTGCTTTTTTATTACCTTAAATCAAAATAAGACTGGCCAAAAGTTTGGACCAACATCACAAACATTCAAATAATTTGCATATTACAAGTCATCGTGTTGTGTGGTGAGCACTAAAACCATATGTATTGTACAATGTTAGCTGAAGGCCAACGAGAGTGAATTAGAAATTTTAACTAGCAATTTACAAACTTCAAAAAAGTTGCTGAAATCTCCCATGTGAGCTACAAATCTTTATCAGGAATTGTTAAAAATGTTAATTGGAAATAGGACGACCTTGTGCACTGACGCGAAGAGACAAATCAAGAATTAAGGGACATGTTAGACATGATATTACATCTGGGCATATAGTCAACACCACACAATTCAAACTTAATCTGCAACTTGCTGCCTCAAGAAGAACATTTCGCGGCGAACTACATGCTCAGAACTTTGCCTATGAAATTATACCCAAAAAGTTGCCACTAACACAGAAACAAACGCAGGATAGACTGGAGTTTGCTAAGACACATCTGCATGAAAACACAGACTTCCAATTGGTTGGTTTTTCTGATGAAAAACGAATCAGTTTGGATGGTCCTGAAAATATAGCTTCTTATGAAGAGCATCGTGATAAAGAAACACTTGTTCCACTGCGAATTAAGCGCCACATGGGTGGTAGTGGAGTGATGATTCTGGGTGCCATTGGAAGCAACGGAAAGTTGAAGATTCACATTATAGATGGACATTGCACAACAGCTCAATATAAAGATGATGTTCACAATGTTTTCATCCCTTTGTGCAAAGTCTAGTTTAAGCAAAAACCATGGATTTAGCAGCAGGACAGTCCTGCAATCTTTACTGCACAAGTTGTGAAGCCTATTTTGAGAGCAACAACATTTCCACTTTTGCTTGGATTGCTCGAAATCGAGATCTCATTATTTTTGAGAATGTGTGGCATCTCACGGAACAAAAAATTTACCAAAACACAATACAAATCTCGAGAACAACTAATAGCAGCCATTCAGAAAACTTAAGCCAAATATTATTAAAAGCTTATTTAATTCTATTTCAGGTCGTTTGTCAAATATTGTAGAGTCAAAATGATCTCAAATATCAAAATAATTCATTAGTTAATGATGTAATACTTTTTTCCCCTTTATGTTATACAAATGTGGTCCAAAGTTTTGGCCAGTCTTATTTTGATTTTAGGTAATAAGAAACCAACAACACAGAAATAAATTTGTTTCTTCCGTGAATATTGTTTCATATTTACTTACAATTGTAGGTGTAAAACAGTTTTCGTATAAATTCAGTTTTTCTTGACATTGCTGGTTGGTCCAAACTTTTGGCCACCAGTGTACACGAGTATATACCGTATAATTACCGTTAATGTAAATTATAATTCAAATAAAAAGTGAATTCATTTATTGTGTAATCTTACACGGTAATTTCGTCAGGCCAAAATGCAACTTTGGAAGTTTAAAAGTTTATAGCCTACATTGATAGGGAAAACTTCCCCACTCACACTTCGACAAAAAAAAAAAAAAATAACAGAACATCAAATTTCTTAATAAAAAATCAAGTTTCTTTATTCAGTTTTAACATTTTTCATAACTTGACTTGCTTTCTATACCTTGTAGGCTTTGGTTCGAGGCAGTTTGGAAGTAGCGATCTTAGGGAGAAGTTATTTTTGTATTAGTTGCTAGTGACGAGAAAGTCAAATAAAAAGTGCATTAATTTATTGTATAATGAACTGGACACTGCATATGCTGTATAATTAATGTATAATAGACAGTAATTTCGTGTGAATTCCATCAGGACAGAAAGCAACTACGTTAGTTCCAGGAAGTTTAGAAGTAAGCATCTTTGAGAGAAGTTATTTTCGTATTAGATGTTGGTGACCAGTGTTGGGCAAGATAAAATAAAAACAATATCTAGATTAAGATAAAGATGAGAATTAAATATTTATCTAGATAAGATAATATAATTCAATATAATCTAGATAAAGATAAAAACAAATTATCTAACAAAGATAAAATTTAGCCTTCATTTAGCCAACTTTTCAAACTATCAATATATCGTGATAAATATCAGAGTTTTTGTGATAACAGGCTGTTTGCGCCACGCTCTTTTCCGATATATTAGCTGCTCGTTATAGAAATCTAATGTTAATGTCCCACATGAAAGAAGGTCGTTGCGCAGAGAGGCTACTCGGTACGTTTACGCTTAGGATTGTGGGTAAAGTAAAAGGCGTTGCCTTGCTTTCAAGTTTCGATCTACTCCACCAAAGAACACAGAAATCACAATGTTGGTTTCATGCCTGGTGAAACTAAATCTTCTCTTTGTTCCCATTCATGGTTAATTATTTATTATACATATATAATGTCTTAATTTGTTTTAACGCTCAAGAAGTGACTTGGAGCTGGAGGAGTGAGCTTCGAAGCAGCGAAAACACAATGGCTGCTGACGGGAGCAGCAGGGAAGTAGAAGACTATTGACGTCACTAACAGGTTAACTCCGATTGGCTCAGTTATGTCTGTATCGATCGTAAGTTTGATAGACTTACACCTCTCGTTAAGAATCTATCAATATCAGACAGCCTAACGTATCAGA
Organism: Rhysida immarginata; assembly: GCA_023313115.1. NCBI lineage: Eukaryota > Metazoa > Arthropoda > Chilopoda > Scolopendromorpha > Scolopendridae > Rhysida > Rhysida immarginata. The sequence goes on along the minus strand of JAHWFO010075106.1, from coordinate 3,262,030 downwards.
TAACAGCTTTGCACAAACAAGCTATTATCAGCTGTTCAAGCGATATGATAGCAAATTACGATATTTTAGAAAAAAATCTCCCATCACTACTAGGTACCTTCAAGAGGTATTTTCGGAGATACAGTAGACTCAGTTTATAAGAGCCCAGTCGGGAAAATTAAAAAAAGGCTCTTATAAGCAGAATTGCAGAAGACAGTTATTTTGGGGAAAATAAAAGTGGCTCTTATAAGCACTTAGTTCTTTCATGCGGAGCTCAAAGAATTTATCAACTGGTCACATGAATACTTGTGAAATTCATTGACTTTGTCTAAAAAGAAGCCCATGACATTAGTCATGCATGCTGGAGCTGGATGCATGTCTCACCTACTTAAGGTCAACCAGATCCTTACAATTTTAGAAAAGTTTTTTCAGTAAATTTTTTAAAACCTTTATAAAATTTATAGAAATTTTTGAAATAGATAAGATAAACTATGCTTAGATAAAGATAAAAGATGACATAATTGAAAGTTTATCTAGATAAGATAAAAACTTTTCATCTAAGATAATTTTATCTAGTAGAGATAAATTTATCTAGATAGGTCCCAACACTGTTGGTGACGAGAAATTCAAATAAAATGAGAATTAAATTAGTGTATAGTGAACTGGACGCTGTATATGCTGCATAATTAATGAATAATACACGGTAATTTCGTGTGAATTTCATCAGGACAGACAGCAACTTCAATAGTTCGAAGCAATTCGGAAACAGACCAATACTGATTGTCTCCGTTTGTAAGTAGCGATCTTTGGGAGAAGTTATTTTTGTATTAGCTGTTGGCGACGAGAAATTCAAATAAAAACTGAATTAATTTATTGCATAATGAACTGGATATCGTTTATGCAATATAATTAATGTATATAACACTGTAATTTCATCAGGACAAAACCTCCTCCAGCCGCAGTCAGTCGAGTCAGCCTTTTGTATAATACGATCCAACAAATTTAAGTGTTTTTTTAGGCAAAATTATTCGCATTACAGTAGCAGATTTACGGTAGAAAATATGCATGCGCGCTCCGATAAATTATAACATGGCGACTTTGCAATTACTAATAAATAATCTGCACAAAGGAAAATTACAAAGCAGATCATTCGCTTTACGATCAGAAAAGTTATTTGAAATTTTAAAAGCTAACGAAGTTTCATTAGAAAAATGAAATTAGGCTATTTGCATTAAAAATGTTGTACCAAAATATTGTATCTACTCCTCCATTGTAAAAAAAGAGTTATAAATAACATGAATGTAATTTGCCTTAATTGTTGATATGTGAATTCAAATGTTACTTTGATGAATGCAAAAATATGTAAATATCAGCTACCCCTGCTTTGGATTATTTTCGGCTGGAAATATAACCTAATTAACCTGGATAATCTACTTTTGAATAAACCAACTGTCTCCTTGATTACGTAGAATATGTCTCTGATGTGGCAACCAATAATGTCTTTTTTCCTCAGTGGCAACACCTGATAGGGACTGTCATTGGTTCGCCTCATACACCACTAGCGCAGAAGCGGCAAAAAAAAAAAAAAATAAAGGCGGTCCCAATTCGATCAATTCTTCCACGAAATATTTCTCATGAAACAGCAAGTATCTGTAAAGTTCCAATTTCCTGATATTAGGGCAATTTTTTTGGAATACCCTGACAATTCCCGGTTTTTTTCCAGATCTGTAAAATCCCTTGATTTCCAGGTTCTGTCGCCACTCTGGACTATGAAATTACCGTAATTTTCGGCAGTAATGCCGCGGCAGCTGAAACGCCACAGCAGCAAAAATTTAACATAAATGTAAAATCTCCGACAGTAATGCCGCAGCGGCCGACAGAAGAAAAATGTTGTTGTTCTAAGCACTATGCATTCAGACGAAAAAATTGCAGATAATGCTAACACAGTGCAGTGCTACAACGAAACAAAGGATGGGGTGGACATCATTGACCAAATGGCTAAAAAATATACTGTCCGGACAAGTACAAGAAGATGGCCTGTTCACTCCTTTCAAAATACACTGGATCTGGCAGCAATAAATGCATATGCACTCTACAAAGAAATAACGGGAGACAAAATCAGCAGAAGGGCGTTTCTGCATAACTTGGCCACAGAGCTCTGTAAGGAAAACATGGAATCAAGAAGATTTCCTGACACTGCTAATAAGGAACAACTTGAAGAGGCAATTGAGACAGTGAAGAGAACAAAATAATGTCAGATTAAGACAAATTGAAAAAAAAAAAAAAAATCACTCTATTGGAGTGTGTAAGCAGTGTAAGAAACCTGTTTGCAGCACCTGCAACACTAAATGTTATGTTTGCAAAAAATGCACAGAGTAGCCTCTGAACATCAGAGGAATTTATTTTTCGTATTTAATATTATAAACAAACGGGAAATTAAAAAAATGCTTTTCTTATTATCTGGTAGTTCTTGTATTTGTATACACTTAAAGTTAACATTTAAAAGAAAAGAAAAAAAGTGTCCACGTCAATTCTTAAGGGAGGAGTCAGTATGACTCCATTGGGCATTCAGGTTAGTTGGAAATCTCGGGCATCGTATGTTAACTGGTGAGAGGTGGGACTTTCTCTTTTGCCAAGGTTTGATGAGGTTTGTTTAAAAAGTAATGAGAATGCATGCACAGCTTGTTATCTGGCAACTCAGGAGTAGTCTTCCTCTAGTGGTAGTTAGACGAACATCTGCTCGATCTGCATTGTAATTTTTAACTTCTTACTACCACATTATTGGTAAGACACATTCGTGCTAAGAATGTTTTAGTGTTCCACGAAAATGGATGTGTCGAAATTGAAATTCTAACATGAAGTTCTCAAAAGACTGAGGGAAAGAGTTTGAATGAGACCAAGCATTGATGAAACTTGGATGCTGCATCACAACAGTGGGCCATTCCATGTTAAGTGACCCAAATTTAAAAAAAAATGATTAAAGTCACCACCTTCAATTTAGTTGAAATTATCGATAGTTAATGTTGGATGCATCTACTGATATTGTGCAAAATTTCACTTTCAGATGTAGTATCATAAGGGTGCCAGGGCCTCCTGAAAAAGGCCTCCTTCAGAATGTGACTGTGCAAACAAATTGCCAAGTTTCTAGTGCTGCTGTATTGGAACTACAGCAGCTATTATCCTGAAAATTGGCAATTTAGGACAACTTTTTATTCTTTACACAGTGATTTCAGTACAGGGTTCCCACAGAAAATCTGTATCTCATTTCCCTGACTATCCCTGACATGGACGGTCTCATTTCCCTGACCAAATCGTAATTTAAAAAAAAACAACATGTTTCTACAACAGCTTTTCAGACACAATTTTATTATTATTATTATTATTATTATTATTATTATTAGTTGTTGTCACATTATATAAAATTAGTATTAGTATCAGTATTACGAGGCTTGTTCAATAATTTCTGCCTCCTGGTCCGTAACTGGACATATATATGCATGTATAAATGTCTCCGGTAAAATCTATTTCCCTGACTTTTCCCAGGAAGTCTCTCATTTCCCTGACAAATACATGAAAATAGCCCTTCTTCCCTGACCACGTTTCATTTCCCTGACTATCCCTGACTTTCCAGAAAGTGGGAACCCTGCAGTATCAAGATTTGGACGTATTTATTTTAGTGCTATGCCATTGCAAAGTGGTGAAAATAATTTGCCACACAAAATTTAAAGCAGACTTTTGCTGCTACTAATTTGGAAATGGAACGTTCCGGAAGTTTGTGTTGATACTGTAGCCACTGTGTAAAGATAAGAAGTTGTTCGAAATTGCCAATTTTAAGGATAGTAGCTGCTATAGTACTAATACAGCAGCACTTGAAACTTGGCAATTTATTTGTGCACAGTTGCATTCTGAAGGGGGCCTTTTTTTTTGAGAGGCCCTGGCACTCTTGCTATACTACATCTGAGAGTGAAATTTTGCACAATATCAGTAGATGCATCCAACATTAACTATACAAAATTTCAATGAAATTGAAGATGGTACCTAAAACAACTCTTGGTCACTTGACATGGAATGACCCCAATGCACCTTATCACATAGCACACTGTCATGCCATTCCTGACCCAAAAAGCAATTTCAGTGGTACCTTAGTCTCCCTGCTCCCCTGATCTTGCACCACATGACATTTTCCTCATTCCTAAGTTGAAATGTTACTTCAAAGGACGAAATTTTGGCTCGTGTTTCTATAAGACCATGACGAACCAACTGAAAATGCTTACACCTCACGACTTCAGCACTGCTATGAGGAGTGAGAGCAACGTCTCCGTCGCTGTGTGGCCTCTCAAGGGAACTATTTTGAAGGTGATATGGTTGATTTGTTAATAAGAATTACATAAAAGAGTTTTACTAGAACAGCCTCATTAGTTTTTAAACAGAACTCATTTACTAAAGTGGGTTTTGAAGCCTGGCAAAGACAAAATATGAAAACTCAGGGCGAAAAACTGAATAACATGCCCTGGGTGCCACCCACGATTATAAGAATAATGGTTAATTTAAAACATTCATTCTCATAAGAATAAAGATCATTTACATATAATCATGTCTACAAACGTCGTATTGGTGTGATTGACTTCGAGGTGGCACAAGTAGTACGTGGGGGAATGGGGCGACTCAATTGGTGAATCTGTAGCAGGAGTAGTTTCCGAAGATGATTCACTATTTTCATCAAACTTTGTGAAAGAATCATCTCATGTGATCATCAAACTCCATAACCAAGTCTGTATCTTTTTCCAATTCCACTAGCTCAGCCAGTGCTAATTTTTTTAATTCAGTTGTTGTAGGAGAGTTCAAATGAGACTATGCTGTAAAAGATCGCACCCAACAGTTATGTGCTAAAACTTCTTTCACAGGACAGTGACCGAAATTGATTGTATCATTTGACTTGATCATTGAAAATCAGCTGCAACGCATTGGGATACGGAAGCAGAAGACCTGTCCGCACACCTTTTCTGTCTGCAGCCAACTTGCGGAAACAGCTCCAATTCACTCAGGAGCACAAGGACTGGACTATCGAGCAGTGGAAACAAATCATGTGGTCTGACGAGTCACGATAGGTTGGTTTTACTGGACAGGACCAGAGTGTCAGCATTTTTCAAAATGAAGGTGAAATGAAAATGTTTAGATCTCAACACCAAAATTATATCATAAAGGAACTAGAAGCTGGGAAAGAGAGAGGGGGACGTAATGTTTTTTTTTTATGGTTATTAAAAAAAAAAAAAAAAACTATTGAAAGAACACATCTGAGTGTTTTTTTCCTTTATCAGATATAAGGAAATCTACTTTAAAAATAAATTCGCAATATACAATTTACATTTACAGTATAAAGAAATACGATTATAACGAACAAATTTGCGAACATTTAAAAATTCTTTAAAGTAGGTTGACTGTATTATGTTTTAAGAAGGTTGACTGTATGTTTTAACAAAGTACAGTGAAATAAAAGGTACTCTGCGACCAAAATTTAAAATCTGCTAGTCTAGTCGAAATGTTTGCATTGAATCCACAGTTATTAATTTATAAACAGAGACATTTCCAAACAAACATTAAAATATACTTTATTTATGTACGGCAAACCCGATTTTTTTGTGAACCTATGCTCCCACACTTTATAGAAAAAAGAAAATAAGGTTAATATTTACTCAACCCTCTCGTTTGTTAAAAATAAATTCACTGATAGAGATACACTCTAACTTCATATAAACTAGTCCGTTTTTAAGATGGGGTACTCACAACCCCAGCAACAACAGATTCAAGTCTGTCTTGATGTTACTTCGTTTTTTGTTTTGTTTTTACGATGCAAAAAAGAAAACAGTCATTGGAGAATGGAGAAATTCTCTCGGATAATTGTTGATTGTCCTAACTTGCAATCATTTATCCAAAGATTATTGTATTATATTCAGATATAAACACATTTAAAATCCCGACTGAAACAAAAAACTCGATGTAATGCGTTTATCGATCATCAAAATAAGCAATTACAAAAAATTATTAATAAAGGTCAAAATTTGAAGTAATCAGGTAATCCTGAATCACCTCACTAATTAAATAAAAGCTGATAATCAAGCGCTTAGACTTTTTCTGCATACTTACCTAACGATTTACCTACAAATTAACTAGGTGAGGTTTTAAATTTGAACGTTACCCCCGCTTTTGCGATTAGTCATTCGCATATCGATTTCATTGGTCGTCCCGGCAATCGAGCCATATAATTGGCCATAGCCACCGATAGCGTATCTCTTATCGGCGGCTACGCATTGGCTCACTACATCTATCGTTCTTTATTCGTATATCATGCACAAATTTTTCATACAAATATTCCTAAATAATAATAATGAACAGCCTAAGATCTGAAATCTTTTAAAAGAATGCAAAAAAATAATGAATAATCGAATATTAACATTTTATTGACATTGGTTCCATATTTCACCACTACAACCATATAGCGCTCCAGGTGTTTATGAAAATTAGTTTTAAAACTTTGATAAACGCTTTTCTGAATTTAAACACAAAATTAAATGAAATGATAATGAATACGTAATAATTATTTTACCCCAATATTTAAGCAGTGTTATATTAAGGTTTTATTCTAGGTTTAATACATTTTTTAAAACCCATCTCCAATATAATATATAATTGATAATCAATTTATTTTAGACGGCTAGATTAACAAAGCATCTCGAAAGTTGCTATCTTTAGTGCGGCACCTACATTTCCTAAAAAAAACTTCTTTGGGTACTTTTCCCACACTTGTTTTTAGTACCTGTATTTGTTATTATTAAGCATTGTAATATTTTTTCTTTTTGTGTAAAACATTACTTCTAAACTTTTTATGAAATTTTATGGTATTAAGGTTAGTATTGTTTAAGTGTGTACGGAATTATCATAGGAATAGTGTAGTAGAATAAATTGTCTACTAATCTTATGTGGATAATGCAGATGATTAACTTAAGAATAAAATAAAACTCTTTTTCCACAACGAAACAGGAATTGAACAAACATAAAAAGAAAAAGACAAAAAATAAAATGAAAAAATACAACCTGAGTCTGTAATATTAATTTTACTCCTGGTAAAATTAATATTTTGGGGACGGTGGAACAAAAAAATAAAACCAAACTGGATTAAATATTCCTCAAAAAATACGTGCGGGTATATTCATTATCTTTTTTTGGGCTTATTATTTTTTTCCGGAATCTGCAGTCCAATCAATAATATATGAACTAGTTCATAAAGAACTTCATATTAGTATAACAGGGCACATTGACTGTATTTTATCAGGAAAATTTAAATCAGTCTTAATCTTGTATTTCGTTATTTATGACTGTATTGAATCAGGAATAGGTGAAGAGAAACGTTTATCTATTCCTGTATAAAGGTCCCAGTTGATTCCGTAGCAAGGAATATGCACGCTTTTGTTTCTCAGCCTTTCAATCGGGAAATAATTACAAATGCAAAATAAATATTTACGAATATAAATTGGCTTCATTAACTCTAAGCAAAGTACTCCAAGAAAGAATTGCTCTGTGGACAGTGGCGCTGCCAGCGGTGAAACCTGTGAATGTCGACGCAAGCGCTTATTTTTGGTTTCGGCCGTCTTCATAGAACGTACCGTATACACGTGGAAGAAAATGGCAGTCACTATACGGGAGAAACAAATCGCTGCTTTGAAACGGATGCTAAATCTTAATGTAACCATCAAGAAGTCGTCAGTTCCCGAGCCCGTTTGGAAAGTGCTTGTATACGATCGTTATGGACAAGATATAATTTCTCCTCTTATATCGGTGAAGGAGCTCTCGGAAATGGGAGTTACCTTGCATTTATTGATACATTCCAACCGGGACTCGATCCCCGATGTTCCGGCTATCTATTTCATTATGCCAACGGACGAGAATATTCAGCGAATATCCCAGGATTTTAGAAATCAGCTGTACGATTCCTACTATTTAAATTTCATTTCTCCCATATCCCGGCAAAAACTCGAGGATTTGGCGAGCGCAGCTTTGCAAGCAAATTCCGTGCAATACGTAAGCAAAGTGTTTGACCAGTATCTTAATTTCATAACTCTTGAAGACGATTTATTCATATTACAACATCAAAAGAGTGAAGACATATCTTATTATGCCTTAAGTCGTGGTGATGTTAAAGATACAGACGTTGAAATCATTATGGATAACATAGTTGATTCTTTGTTTTCATTTTTTGTGACTCTGGGTAATATACCTATAATTAGGAGCCCGAGAGGCAACGCTGCGGAAATGGTTGCCGAGAAACTAGATAAAAAATTGCGGGAGAATCTGAGGGATTCGAGAAACAGCCTGTTTTTGAATGATGCCAGCCAACCAGGTCCATTTAGCTTTCAGAGGCCTTTGCTGGTGATATTGGATCGCAATTTGGACCTAGCCACGCCCCTTCATCACACGTGGACTTACCAGGCTTTGGCGCATGACGTCCTAGACCTCAACATCAATAGAGTTGCCCTGGAAGAAGGTTTAGAGAAATCGTCACATGCAGGAGCGAAACCAAGGAAGAAAATGAAGACTTACGATCTGAATACGTTCGACAAATTTTGGTCGCAGCACAAAGGCAGCCCTTTCCCTACAGTAGCTGAGGCCGTCCAGGGCGAACTGGAATCGTATCGAGCGCAAGAAGATGAAGTGAAACGGCTCAAATCGGCCATGGGTTTGGACGGAGCAAGCGATGAAGCCATCAGTATGATATCTGACAACACTGCCAAATTAACATCGGCAGTCAGCTCTTTGCCAGAATTGCTCGAAAAGAAACGACTCATGGATATGCACACAACCATAGCAACTGCCATTTTGAATCACATTAAGGCCAGAAAGCTTGATGTTTTCTTTGAGATTGAAGAAAAAATATTGAGTAAGTCAACACTGGATAAATCCTTAATCGAGGTGATAACAGATCCCGAAGCCGGAACTCCTGAAGACAAGATACGGTTGTTTTTGATCTACTACATTTGTGGCCCCCAAATGAGTGATGTGGAAGTGGATCAGTACACGTCTGCACTGAAAGATGCTCAGTGTGATCTGTCGCCTCTGTTTTACCTGAAACGATGGAAAGTCTACAGCAAAATGACAATGACACCCAGCCAGTATGGTGGTGGAGGAACAAAGACGATCAGCATGTTCTCGAAACTAATGTCCCAGGGATCTCAGTTTGTGATGGAAGGCGTAAAGAATTTTGTTGTCAAGAAACACAATCTTCCTGTCACGAGAATTGCCGACGCCTTGATGGAAATGAAGTCTTTGCAGGAGACAGACGACTACCGTTACTTTGACCCCAAACTCATCCGCATCTCGGACAGCACTTCGTTGCCCCGCAACCGCTCGCCTTTTCAGGAGGCCATCGTGTTCGTCGTCGGTGGTGGTAACTACATCGAGTATCAGAACTTGATGGACTATGTCAAGAGTAAAAGCGGGACATCTTACAAAAGAATTGTGTATGGCTGCACAAATCTACAGAATGCTAGTCAATTCTTGAAACAGCTTTCGCAACTTGGAAATGAAATTCAATAGCAATTGAACAGTCATTACAATTACAGCAACAGTATGGGTTGCTCATTTTCAATTTTTCCTGCACATAACTTCCAATGAAATTTAATAATGTCTATATTATAATTATTATACACTTAAAACATTATCAGTATTAAAATAAGAGTGTTAAATTGTTATTGAGGTCTTCTTTTCAGTATCCTTTTATTACCTTTAAAATATTTCTTACCTATACTTCTTATTTAGATTTTATATTACCATTAAAAATAACAAAAACAATAATAAGCATGTAACTAAATCCGAGAATGGTTGTAGTTGATATAAGACAATTCATTTGTCTTTCAAAAATAGACGATTACATTTCTTAACTGTCAGAGGTTAAGCAGTCCCTGGATGAAATGTTTATTAAATAATGGAAAACTGGTAATAACCTCAGGTAAGCTACGAGAATACACTGTCATATCAATGAATTATGACCAGCACCCCTTCAAAGCACACGTATGGTTCGCCCCAACAACGATTACACTTTGCAAAATTTGCTGAGAAGCTTTAAAGCTGGTGCATCAAACGATAGGTGTACGAGCCTCAAGATGGTTAAACGTCCGGATGGCATTTCAAAAAATGTGTGTACAGCTGGCTATTGCAGCAAGGGTGGCACCATCTCCGAAACGGTCCGCTGTAGTGAAGGTGTACAAGAGTGAACAGCAGGGACAGAAATCGCGTCGCAACGCTATCACTGTAAAGGGTCATGAGCCATCGGCCAATGGGGTGAGCGGTGCCTACGACAACTCGTCAAAGGTGACAGGAGAGCCATAGTCCATCAATTGACCACCAGATTCAACAGTGGTGCCAACAGATGTGTATCCGACATTACCGTTGAACGCACCCTGCTACGGATGGGCCTGAACAGTCGATGCATGATTGCTACACCGATGTTGACCAGGAGTCATTGTCAACGACGCCTAGACTTTGCATGTAAGTACCGCCATTGGACCACAGACGAGTGGGCTGAGGTTGCCTTCTCCGACGAGTCAAGGTTTTTGCTCCATAAGATTGATGGGTGATGGCGAGTGCGTCGTGAACGCCATGAAAAGAGACTGCAGGAGGCTATTGTGGGCCGGAAACAGGATGGTGGGGGTAGTGTGCATATATGGGGAAGATTCTGTTAGGAGCAATTGGGTCCACTGATTTGTCTAGAGGGAAATTTGAATGCCTGTGGCTATCTGTCAATCGTAGCGGACCAGGTGCACCCCTGCATGCTCACGATGTTCCCCCAATGTGATGGTGTGTTCAGTAGGACAATGCACCCTGCCCGAAATTGGTTCGAGGAACACTCTACTGACTTTTGAGTGCTCCCTTGGCCCGCTAATTTGCCGGACATTAATCCAATCGAACATCTGTGGGAGCACCTTGATCGCCATGTACAGCAGCTGGACCCTCCACCTAAAACTCTTGAAGCTCTGTGAACAGCGCTTCAAGCAGAATGGACTGCCATACCATCGGACACATACCGCGTACTTCTTGCGTCCATGCCAGCAGCAGTTATAGCGGCGAAGGGTGGCTACTCCCATTACTAAGCGGGTGGTCATTAATTCAGTGATATGACAGTGTATATTCTTTAATTAACAACTTATCGAAGGTATAGATATAATTAATTAACAAGTGTGAGCACTCATTTTTTTATGGAGTGCTCCAAGGCAAGTCCTTCACTGCAAACACAGGCTTAACTGGCTGACAACGGAACTTGAAATTGCCAAATGATAAATTTACGCAGAGTATCCAACACATTTCAAAAAGCAATAACAAATTAACAAAAAAAAGTAATAGAAAAAAGCTTCATATTTTCAAAAACTAGTAACAATTTAGTTTGTAGTTTTTTTTAAATGATATCTGTCGGTAGCAACCGTTATTGGCAATGCACTGCCAAAGCCGTTCTCGAAAGTTATCCATCACTCCATTGGTCATGTTAAGTTGGTCATTTACTCTGGGAGAATGACTGCAACTGCCTCAGAAATGGCGTTTTTAAGTGCTTGGAGGGTCTGAGGCGGCCGGTGATAAATCTTCTCCTGGAGATATCTCCACAGGAAATATCCCAAGGGGACAAATCAGGTGAGTGATGGGTAACTTTCGAGAACGGCTTCGGCAGTGCATCTTCAATAAGGGCGTTTTCACACGCACCAGCAAAACCGGCAATGCTAACTGCAGCGGGTGTAATGTTGTCAAATGATAGCTTTCACACGTAGCCCGGCCGCCGGCACCGGCAAATGTACTCGACAATCAGATGCTGGCCCAAACTCGTAAATCGGCAAGCCAGAGCTGGAGAGGGATTTGTGTTTTGTGTACATTTACTTCAGTATTGTAGTGCAATTTTCTTTCATTACGAAAATGAATGAATTGTTCTCATACAATCCTGTAACATTCATAGAATTGTGGAAAGTAAACCCTGTTTTTGGGATAGTGACTGTTTTAAATATAAAATTGAAAAGCAAAAGGCATGGAAAGAAGTTTTTGCATTTTTAGAAGTTGATTTTCCACAAAAAAGACAAAATACAACAACATAAAATTCGGATATCTCTGTACAAAACCTAAAACTTTTAAGATCAATAAAAAACAAACGACTCCTGGATGCTTTTGAGAGCATGGAAATCCACTCTACCAACAGCAGTGACCTTCTGAACTCTGACAAGGGACCTATAGGGGATTCCAAACTGATTCAGTGGTTTTCAACTTTGACCAGTCACTGAATTTACCCATTCATGTGGCCTTTTCTGTCATTGGTCTTGGTTCAACTTTAATAATTTGTCCATTTGTGTGCCTTTTTCTGTTATTGGCTAAAATTCACTATAAATAGGAGTTGTTTCTTTACACACTCAGTTGCATCTTGTGTGTTACTCCCTGTCAATCCTGCTGAAGATGAGAGCTTCGTTCTCGAAAAGTGCTTACAGGTCGTATTTTTTTTTTTTTTTTTTTTTACTCGTTGTGGTTAGGGAGTGTTTTATTTCTTGCATTAGTATTAACTTATCCACATCCTTTTTCCTTATAAAAATTTGTTTTCAGTCCTCTGCAATTTTTGCATTATTGCCAGTTTCGGAAATTATATTTTTACTTTCATAAAATTCAAGTTATACGTTTTTAAGGCAAAAATATAATAGTCATATTTTGTTTATTTACTATGGCAACGCCCTCTCATTACTTAGGAAGTAGTTTGATAAATTATCTCTAAAATCAGTTACTCTGTCCTTGTTGACTGTTTACATGCACCTCTGGGTAAATTTCTTAGGCTTAGAATTGCATAAATTTCAGGTCTCTGCTCATCTTTTAATTATACCAAGTCTTTCTTCTAAGTATAATAGGCCAAGAAAATAATGTTAAGTCTAATCTGTGCCTTAACAAAATGCCTTCTGAACTATTAATTCAATGCAGTTGTACAGCATGTGCTACTTGTAGATGTAAATGTAAATTGCAATATTTGACATGTACAGAGTATTGCAAATGTCATCTTTCTTTCACCAAAGTTATAAACCTATGGTACTAATAAACACCACCAAGAGAATGCCAACTTTTGTGTGAAACCGCCCTAACAGTCACTATCCGACAGATATTAAAAAAAAACAAACCATTAGATTCTTAGTAGTTTTTGAAAACGTGAAGCTTTTATCCGTTTCTTTTTGCCTTTTGAAATGTACTCCATTCAGCCACATTCTGTATCTTCCACGCTGCTATCGCCAGCAAAAGATGTATCTGAGTAAAGAAATGGTTTACTATGGGAACGTTCAAGAAATACGTCATGCTCTTTTTAGCCTTTTCAGACCCCCCCCCCCCCATGTCACGCTGTGTCACACTTTTCGTACCCCCTCCCCTTTAAAGACGTCACACTCTAAGTCAACCCCCCCCCCCTTTCAACGAAGAAAATAAATAAGCTTTGGTTACAACCCTACTTAACGGTTCCTAGTCGTTTCGTCACACATTTAGCTCTTTGCATTCACTTTGTTCCAGAATCGTTTTGTCACTAAGTTGACTCGACACATTTAGCTCACCATATACACTGTCAAATCAATGAATTATGACCAGCACCTCTTCAAGGCACACGCATGGTTCGCCCCAACAACGATTGCACATTGCAAAATTTGCATAACAGGCTGAGAAAGCTTTTAAGCTGGTGCAGCAAACGGCAGGTGCACGAGCCTCAAGATGGGTAAACGTCCGGATTTAATGGACATCCAAAAAGGGATGATAATAAGCTATCGCAGCAAGGGTGGCGCCATGCCCGAAACAGCGCGATTTGTAAACTGTGCACGGTCCGCTTCAGTGACGGTATATAAAGAGTGGACAGCAGGGACAGAAATCGTGTCTCAACGCCATCACTGTAAAGGGTCACAAGCCAACAACCAACAGGGTGAGCGGTACCTACGATGACTCGTAAAAGGTGACAGGAGAGCCACAGTCCATCAGCTGACCATTAGATTCAACAGTGGTGCCAACAGATGTGTATCCGACATTACCGTTGAACGCACCCTGCTACGAATGGGCCCGAACGGTCGACGCATGGTTGCTGCACCCATGTTGTCCAGGGGTCATCGTCAAGGACGCCTAGACTTTGCACGTGAGCACTGCCATTGGACCACAGACGAGTGGGCTAAGGTCGCCTTCTCCGACTTGTCAAGGTTTTTGCTCCATAAGATTGATGGGCGATGGTGAATGCGTCGTGAACGCCATGAAAAGAGACTGCAAGAGGCTATTGTGGGCCGGAAACAGGCTGGTGGGGGTAGTGTGCATGTGTGCAGGATCTTCTGTTGGGAGAAGTTAGGTCCACTGATTCGTCTAGAGGGCAATTTGAATACCTGTGGCTATTTGTCAATCGTAGCATACCAAGTGTACCCGTACATGCTCACGATGTTCCCCCAATGTGATGGTGTGTTCCAGTAGGACAATGCACCCTGCTACAAGGCACATCTCCTTCTGGATTGGTTCGAGGAACACTCTACTGACTTTCGAGTGCTCCCTTGGCCCGCTAATTCGCCGAACATCAATCCAATCGAACATCTGTGGGAGCACCTTGATCGCCATGTACGGCAGCTGGACCCTCCACCTAAAACTCTTGAAACTCTGTGGACAGCGCTTCAAGCGGAATGGACTGCCATACATTGGACATATACCGCGCACTTCTTGCGTCCATGTCACGACGCCTAGCAGCAGTTATAGCGGCGAAGGGTGGCTACTCTCATTACTAAGCGGGTGGTCATAATTCAGTGACATGACAGTGTAGATAGCGGAACCAGTTATATTATACACTCACTCACCAAAAGTCATAGCACATCTGCCTAATAATGTGTTGGGCCTCCTCTGACCCGGATAATGGCGGCGACCCGTCGTGGAAGAGAGTGTACCACTCCCCGGAACACATCCACCTCCACTGCACTCCATAACGATGCTGCATTTACCAGTGGTGTTGGTCACGACCTGACAGATCGTTTGATGACATTCGAGAAATGTTCAATGGGATTGC
This sequence comes from Rhysida immarginata, assembly GCA_023313115.1. Classification (NCBI taxonomy): domain Eukaryota; kingdom Metazoa; phylum Arthropoda; class Chilopoda; order Scolopendromorpha; family Scolopendridae; genus Rhysida; species Rhysida immarginata. The sequence continues at coordinate 3,246,981 of JAHWFO010075106.1, read as the reverse complement.
AATCTGGGGAACGTGGAGGTCAAATCATTGTCGTGAAGTCGGTAGCATGTTCCTCCAGCCACCGCCGTTTCACAAGGGCTGTGTGTGGAGGTGCATTATCTCGCTGGAAGATGCTGTCCCCAGCGGGGTAAAGACAGTTCATGAAAAGGTGCAGGTGGTCCCCAAGCAGATCGACGTAGGAACAGCACGCAGAGTGGATGTCAGATGCCCCAATGGACCCATTGCATGCCACGAGAAAATACCCCAGACCTGTATGGAGCCTACACCTGCCTGAGTGGACCACACCTGTTAAGCGGGATCCATGGCTTCGTGTGGCCTGCGCCAGACACTGACATGACCATCGTCCCGATACAGCTGAAACCGTGACTTGTCGGACCAGGCAACCCTTCACCAGTCCTCAGCGATCCAGTGTCGATGTTGGTTGGCCCAGGCTAGGCGTTGCCGACGATGTGCAGCTGTCAAGAGCAAAAGACACAAAGAAACGAGCATTGCCAGAACAAATCTCCTACGATAGAACATAAGAGAAATGCGTTCTCTTCGTGTTTGTTTTGTTACTAGGTCTGTGATATGAGGTCTGTCGTGGTCTCCTGCTCCCAAAGGCTGCAGCTGCCAAAGTTCGCCGAATTGTCATCACGGACACAGTTGTGGGACGTCCCTGTTTGTACCGCATAGTGATTTGCCCTGCTGTTGCCCATCGATCAGCAGTTGCAAGCCAGGTGAACCGGTGAACAGCTCTGGCATCAATGAAGCATGGGCAGCCCATCCGCTGTCCGGCATGGATTGTAACCCCTCGTTGGGTGTACTCTCGATAGATCCTTGCAATGGTTGTGCAGGAAATTGCAGGGCGTTAGCTACATCTGATATTGAGGCACCCACCGTCTGGCACCAACAATCATCCCCTGTTTAAATGCGGATAGCTGTCGGCATATTGCCATTTCTGCAGCTTGTTTTGCTTACAATAATTGTGTGATATCAAGGAGTCCTGTGCACCTGCATTCCGAGAATGGCAGCAGCGGGATCTGTCTCATTATGGACAGGGAACCTGATTGGCGGGGTCTCCCATGACTTTTGGTGAGTGAGTGTATATGGATAATCGTTGCACTTATAGAAAATATACTATTTAATTTGACCTATCACCTCTTTCAGTAGCATCCTATATATAATACCTTTGAAGCACAGCAGCTTAAGTGGCAAAATGGTTCTTGGACGAGTTGAATATGTCAAGTTGTCTGTGTGACAAAATAATCTTCGGGAGAAATGAATGTGGCGATTTGAATGAGACGACATGATTATGACCAAAAATTACATTATGTATGGTATAATCTGGTGCAAATGGGAAATTCTGATGGTTTTGAAGTTTATCATATTTCACCAAGATTTCCAACTCTCCCATTTTAATTTCCCTTTACTCGTTTTTCTTCTTTTTTTTTTTTTCTCCATCTAGTTCACTTATTTTGGTTATGTACTCATTTTTTCCAAATGCTTTTCCCCTCTGCCTATTTTTTTTGTTTTTAATCCGATTAAAATAAACAAGAAAATTGCTTCTTACCTTTCTAATTTGTAGTTTTGACTCTCTTTTTTTCTAAATTATTAAGTAGCATAAGAATGGAGCTACTTATTGTTTTCGCAATGTCCGTCTGTCTACTCTGTCCATCCGTTCGTCCCCTTCATAATTTCCGCATTTTTTGAAGTAGAAGGTTGAAAATCCACTGGGGTCGGAGTTTTGGGGGGTGGAAATTATAGGGGACCAAAAGGTCTACGCGTATTGATTCCTATAAAGGAGTGAAACTCGGTATGCAGATTCTCCTAAGCAAGATGAACATTACTATGAAGTTTGGGCCAAATTGTCCCAATGGGGTTGGAATTGTGGGGGTGGCAGTTACTGGGTCTTTAGAACTACGGCAACATATGGCATGTCATATAACATTCGGAAATGATGAGAAACGAAAGAAGATAGAGCTCTTTTATACTTTCAAAACACTAAGTTCGAGAAAATCAATTTGTCGATTTAAAAAATTGGGGAGGGGGGTAAAAAGTGAGATAAAAGGATAAAAACAGATGATCTCAGGACTTCTGCCACTTTCCTATACCTTCCGCGGGAGGATTAACTTCTTGTTTGTAATGAAATCTCTTTTCTTTGGAAAAGTCTAATAACTTAAAAAATCGAAAAAAACACGTGTCTTTGTGGTTTTGGCTGGGTGAATGACAGAGATGAAATAAAGGTGACAAAGGGTGAAGAAAATTTATCATAGGGATAGAATTTACTGAATTGGCCAATGAAGTGTCAATGTGCAACACGTGATATAGAACACATTGGCGATTTTTGTCGTAGCGACTTCTTAACAATAGGAAGGTTATAGGGGTGAAATACAATGGCTATTGAATAGTAAATTAACCCCTTCTGTGACTCGGGCTAAACATTTGCATATCGCGGGTCTGCAGTGTCGAGCAAACATTTCCAGGAATACTTTCCATTATATTTAACAATTCTTTTGTTAACTCTGTCCCCCTCTTTTGTTAAAAAGCTGCTGCGACAAAAATCGCCAGTGCACAGAGGCCTTAACTGACTCATCTTCACAAAAATGGCAGACACAAATGAAATAAAAAAGTAACATGAAAAAATTGAATTTGAAATTAAAGAATTTGAAAGGGTTGGGTGTGACGGTTCACTCCACTTTGGCCCCGTGAAGTTGGCCCCGTCCACTATCGCCCCTTCCACTTTCACCCCTTCCACACTCGCCCCCTGCAAAAATACTTTTAAGACCCACTTTCATAAAAAAGACCCTGCAGAGAGGTTAACAAGTCAAATAGAAAACTAAGAATTCAGTTATTGAGAATACTTATCTAACCTAACCTACGAAATTCTCCTTTTTTTTAAGAACGATTTAAATTAAAGCTTTCCTAAAATCTAAATTGTTTTAAAAGAAATAATAGAGTTTAGAAAATAAAAATAAAAAAACGCAAACATTGTTTTAATAACAACAAAAAGATGATTTATTAACACATTTTCCCTCAACGTCTGTTATGTGTAACAAATGACTCGCTGCATCTTCAATGAGGCTTTTTGTCCCATTGATGAATTGATTCCTAATATTTTGATGTCTTGTTTCAATGACTCTGTACTTTTTCTTTTGTACTGGCGGATTTTGCCCAGCATTGGCCAACAACAACAAACCTTAAATAAAATATTAATAAAAGGTTAAAAAAAAAAGCATACGGTTTAGTTTTCTTATTGATATTTGTTGATGTGCTATTAATTCTTAATGTAATATTAATAATAATAATAATAATTTAAATAATAACCTTTTCCCGGTATTTTAGTAGTAATTTAATATAGTTGTTATTTTTAGTATAATTCGCATCATAATTATTACACAAAACATAAGTACATTAACACATAATATAATATATAATATTTATTAAATCATTTATATTTCATTCATTTAAAATTCCATGGTTCGCACAGTAGTCGTTAGCCTGATTATTATAGGCTCACGGTTTTCAAAAATATTTGAACAAGTACCACCCCACAAGGACAGTAAACTGAAGTACCACTGTCAATGAATCCTTAACAAACGTTCGTGCTGTTTTGAAGAAAAATCAATCTATAATTACAATAATTATGACGTTATAGTGATACTGTACTAATTAAAGAAGTATTTTAAATAAATACAAGGTGTAAAACCACTAGAGGTGGGCGATTCCCGATTCCGAAACTCGATTTCTCTATTCTCGATTCCATAATACCAAATAATCAATCAATCTAACTTTTTTTATCTGCTTCACAATACATTGTTATAATATTTCTGCTTCACAACATGTTTGTTATTAAATAAAAAATCATGAATGGCTTCTTCTATGTGTTTATTTTGCTACTCTTTTAACCATGGAAATAAATTACAATAAACAGATTTAATCTTAATATTTTTTAAAATAAATTCAATTTTTCGCAATAATCGATTAATCGATTCTGACCCTCTCAGATACTATTCAATTTTTCAGGGAATCGCCTACCACTAAAAACCACTTAAAACAATTGGGTGATTATTCGTGAAAAACATTGCCTGAAGTACCATCACAGTTTGAAACCCTGGCTATGTTGTATTCAAGTTACTTGAGTATAGCCTTAGCCTATCTTCAGGGCCTTGATAAAATATACAGGGCGAAAGTGAAATTACCATATAATGGCGCCAGGGCGAAAGTGGAACGGGCAAAAATTTAAGGGGCGAAAGTGGAGGACAGCGGGTGTGACATACACTTATGGACCCCCCCTCCCCCATGTCACGCTATGTCACACTTTTGAAACCCCCCCCCCCCCCTAAGAGCATGCCGTATTGAACTTCCCCTATTTACTATAATATTATTGGTAAACCGCATGCCAGAAAAATGGAATACTCCTGCCATATATCTTTTTTTTTTTTCATTTCATTTCATTTATTTATTTCCAATTACAAACTAAACTAATCTAACTGACCACAAGGAAGATGCAAGTCGACCATCCAGGGCCAGTATGGCAGAGCCAACGAGGTAGGTCCCTGGATGGAGAATTGATAAACAGATAGACTTATACTAGGAAGCCAGCAATTTCATTTGCTGGCAAGTTGGAGTGGAGTTCAGTCTTAAAACTAATTTATCTTGGATTAATCATTTAATAATTTAATATGTTCAATCTTTATAATTACAAGTACAACTTCATTTCATTTTAATGGAATATTCCAAACGATGTTGGTTTTCCAAGTGTCAGGTTCAATTCTCACCAAAAGTTTGTGAAGTTTTATAATTTGCGGCATAAACCATTTTAATGCCCCTTATTTCAGCAGTATCCCCAATAAATATGATTAAGATAACTATCTTTTTCTGCATGTCACCCCTTTTTGAATGCAAAGTGGTCGTTTGAAATTAATGGAATACTGCAAAATTCATTTCACAAATTTATTGAAAGTGTTTGTATACTTACATTGAACACCCAATATGAAAAGAAACAATAATTTTTACCTCCTCTGAAACACTTGGCATTTATTAATAGGCTGTTGGGCCACCTTTGGCTTCATATAGAGCCTTCACTTTTCTAGGCATTGATTGAATTAGTGACGCATTCTGCGCAGGAGAAATCACGTCCTAGATTTCATCAGCATGCTTTATATGAGTCTTTAGTGCCTGGTCGGCCAGCAGCATTGCTCTTCTTTATTATTGCCCAAAGTTTTTCAATGGGATTGAGGTCAGGCGTGTTGCCTGAGCACTTCAACACAGTCATCTGATGGCTTTCCAACCATCCCTTGGTTGATCTAGATGTGTGGGCGGGGGGCCAAATCCTGTTGGAAAACCTAGCTTCTCCTGCTGGAATAAGCAATGTCTCCAAGATTGCTTTATAGGACTCGGAATTCACCTTTGAGTTGATAAAACATTTTATCAACATCATTAGCACTCATGAAGCCTTACACCCAACGAGATAGAATACACCATTCTACCTGTATTCTATCTCGTTGCTTACACCATTACACTTGCCGAATATTTCATTGATCATTTCAAGCAAGATGCATGGGTACTTTCATGCTTACTGCGCCAAACACGTGGCCTTTGATCGCCAAACATTATGGAGAACTTGATTCATCCGAAAAAATCACTCTACTCCAATCATCATAAGTCTAATGCCATCGCTCTTTCGCCCATTCATATATCTTCTTTTGTGCAACAGTTAGATGAGGCTTGGTTTTTGCCACACGCGACCGAAATCCGAGTTCTCTCAATCTTCTCCATGTAGTGGCACCGGATATTTGAGTTCCACAACTTCCTCAGATCCCGATACTTTTGAATCTGTTGTTCATTGCCAGATTCTTCAATGTCTGGTTGTTTCGCCGTGTTTTCTTCCGTTTTCGGCCACATTTCTTCCGTTAGCTTTGTGTTGGCTTATAGTTTTTAAAATTTTTAACAATTTTTGAAATAGCACTTTGAATAAATCCAATCTAAAATACTATTTCGGTATTCCCAGCCAAATGCATTCCAACAATACGCTCTTTCTCTTTCTGTGAGTGATCACGTTTCTTCGCCATTGAATGAAGCAAAGTTTTGGTGAGATTTGAACCTGAAACTTGGAAAATCAGCATCTTTTGGAATCTTTCATTAATTTGAAATGAAGTTGTATGTTCAATTTAATTGACTTATTTAATGAAACATATAAGTATCAGTGTAAATTCAGGTAAATGCGGTAAGGGCAAACTAACAAAACCTTAGACCATTTCCACGCCGTCTATATTGGATTGAAGATGTTTATTTCAAACGGAATAGGCGTTTATCAATGCTTTCCAAGTCAATTGATGTTTGTTTTCCAGTTGTTTGTTGGTGTTTATCGACTTCAAGCGATTCCAATTAAATTCTTTGACATTCAGTATGCGTACCAATGACTTGACCCGTGAAAAAGCCATATATGACATTCCAGCAGCAAAATCTGACTTCCGATATCAATGCACACTTTTTGAAGCGACGTGCTTTGTGATTTGTGAATTGATATGGCATATGCAACATGAAGTGGAATTTGTTATCCTGTGCATGCCACATTTGAATTTTTGAAGTTACGAGAACGGGGGAAATTGGAATTGACCCATCATAAATTGTTGGTCCGGTGTATTTTTCAAACTTTACCAACACGCACAATAGCAAGCAATTTGGTATCGCGTTTTCGACACTCGATATACAGATGATGTCCACCACTTCACCAAACGTTCCGTTGCACAATCCTTTTAACGTCCATAGGTTTAGACGGAGCATTACCTTGCAACCTTTTGCCAACGTCAGATAAGAAGGGAGATCGTGTGCTTCGTCAGATTATGCCTCCCAAGCAGTGTTATTATTGTGTTCAGCAGCAATGAAGGTAACAGGTACACCTAAGTTAACGAAGGCATGATTCGTTGTGTTCCGAAATTTCCTTATTGCGAGATATTAATGTAATGGCGTTAGAAAAATGGGATTTTTCGTTAAGACTGTAACTTAAAAATCTAGATTTTAACAGAAGAAAGTCACCTTCACACACTTCACCAATTGCGAGACGATTGAGTAGTTCACGAAAAGGTGCCTGGTTTTCACCTACTTGACACATAATTGTTGTTAAATGAAATATTTTTTCAGTTGTTGGTAGATCAATTTTCCTTGAACAGCAAAAGTAGACGATGGATTCGGTTATTTATGCATAGGTGTAACACCAACAGGAAGCAACTGATTAAAGTCGCCCAAAAGCAGCAATGCATATCCGCCAAGAATTTCATGTTGCTTTTCTGGGTTTCCTTGACTAAGTCGGTTGTCTATTTTGCCCAGCAAATTCAGTCCAAGCATTGAGAATTCGTCAATAACAATTAGCTCTACTGGCTGCATTGACAATCTGCTTCACCACATAGCACTGAGATGACGGACCTCATCACGGAGCTCAACCAGAACATTTATTACTCTTCAACGACATCACATATGTCCGTTTTTTTTTAAATACAAACCACCTTCAGGCACCACACTAAGTGTTTTCGAGATTTGGCTACTATTGGTTTAGTGGTTTTGATGTGATGACGTTACATTGGTGACTGATAAGGGAGCTACGCTCCAATAATGAAAAAAAAACTTTTAGCCACAACTTAAATTAATACTGGATGACAGCATAAAAGTAAAATAGAAGATAAATAAAAATAAATAAATGAAAACTAAATAGAAAATTTTTTAAAAAATAATGAAATAAAATTGTAATAAATGTAAAATAACGAAATACCTAGATACCCGATAGACATAATTAACAATTTGTAGGATTAGAGTGATAGAGGGTAGAGGAAAGGCATGAGATGGGAAGAGTGAGAAGTAATTTTTTTTATTATTACTAATGTTTGTGGAGATCTGGGGGTAAAGTAGACCAGAATCTCTTGCCGGCAATGGTAACACTTTTGAGCTGATAATTTCGTTTAATAAATGGAGTCGGGAAGGGGTTTCGATGACTATACCCTGTCTCAGCTTCAGTTGAGAGTGACGTCATGGAATGAGGTCCCTTACCAGACATAGTGCACAACATCGTATCCTTCCGCCGTTAAAAGAATAAGTTATTCTAAGGCTATCTATGCTACATTACACCATCCTATAATTGCGTGGCTTCTCGAGAGTAGAATAGTCGAATGGTGTCTATCAGATATCATATTTTTAAATTAATGTTTAAAGTATTTTAATCCTCTTCGTGGAAACGCAGGAACATCATCATCTTTCATTTCTGATTCATCTTTCACGCAGGAACAATAGATGCCGCCATTTTACAATTAAATAATCTCGACTACAGACTGACTTCATTTTATTTATTTTTTTTTTTAATTTCGTCAAATGGCTTTTCTATCCGCCGATATTTTATTATATCGAGGAGTAAAATATGAAATATGATTCCAGAAAGAATTTTGAACTTTTTATACAGAAAATTAAACGAACTATTTCTTCATGCGGGCGAACCGCTTTACTCGTGACGTCACTCTCAACTGAAGCTGAGACAAGGTATAGTGTTATAAGGTTGGTTGGTTGATTAGAAATTTTTGGCGTCGACTACAAGGTCATTTTGCGCCTTTTACACAAGTTATATCTGTACGCAGCCCGGGACAAACACAAACATCCATGCCCACGGCGGGATTCGAACCCACGACCAGGCAGACTCGAGAACTAGAAAGCCTACGCCCTAGCCCTCTCGGCCACCTGGCCGGCAGTGTTATAAGGGGGAATGTTGAGGGGTGTGAATAGGGTTGGGGGAGGAGAACGATAATATTAATGTGGAGGGCTTTGTAGATGAAGTTTGCAAAGTTAATGTACTAAAGATGATATACACTACCCTATCAAAAATCATGGGACAACCCTGATTTTCATGAAAATGGGAGATTCCTTTGCAATTTCACTGTTGACATTCTTCCTAGCACTACATAACAGAGAATATGCTATTGTGAGATGATGCTTGCGTGAATGCCGTAAGAATGTCTCAAAGAAAAGAGCTTTCAGACTTACAAAGAGGTACAATTGTTGGGTGCCATCTCGCAGGCAAAACTGTTAGAGAGAGGTCAACCCTCCTAAATATCCCGAAATTCACCGTTCGCAACGCCATCCGGGCATGGAAAGAGAAAGGCACCGCAAGTGTTCTGCCTAGGACTGGAAGACCCAAGATCATGTCGGCCACAGACCAAAGGGCTTTTCGTAAAGTGGTCAGTGCAAACCGTCACACATCGCTTGATGGACTGACAAGATCGTTCATAGATTCGACGGGAACAACTGTGAGCACCCTGACTGTTCGCAGGGAACTGCATGCAATGAGTTTTTATGGCAGAGTGGCAGCCCACAAACCTCACATCAGCATCTGATGCAGCGAGGAGATATCAATGGTGCAAAGAGCGACGACATTGGATTCTGGATCAATGGCGAATGGTTGAATGGAGTGATGAGTCCCGCTACATCATCTGGCAATCGGATGGACTGGTTTGGGTATGGCGAACGTTATCTGCCAAGGTGTGTTGTGCCCACGGTGAAGTTCGGCGGTGGGTGGGTAATGGTATGGGGGTGCTTTTCATGGTATGGGTTGGGTGCAATCGTTTCTGTGGACAGACATCTAAACGCAGAGCGTTACCAAGACATTCTGGACAAAGCAGCACTCCCATCTCTCTGGCAGTACTTTGGCAATGGCCCTTTTCTGTTTCAGCACGATAATGCACCTTGCCATAAAGCAAGGGCTGTAGGCACATGGTTTGATGAAAAGGGGATTCGAGAACCTGACTGGCCTTCACAGAGTCCCGTTCTGATCCCACCGAAATCTGTGTGATGTGTTGGAACAACGATTGCGCGAATGTGCGGAATGCCCGAAATCCATGACCGAACTGTCCAAGACACTTATGCCAGAATGGCGAAAATTACCTGTCGAAACGTATCAAAAACTTGTGGACAGTATGCCCCAGAGAGTAGAAGCTGTGATAGCAGCAACAGGCGGACCAACAAGATACTAAAATATGTATATTTTTGAGTGTTTCTATTAAATTGATGGTGTCCCATGACTTTTGATAGGGTAGTGTATTGGCATTATTCGTATAGAGTTGAAAAGGTGGGAAACTGGCGTGGGTTTGAAAACTTTTAAGTAAACTGTGCAGGAACCATTTTTGGAGTCTAAATAATCTCAGTAAATTAAATTTGGTGGTTTCACCCCAGAAAAACAAACCATAGGAGAGTGAAGAAGGAATTAGGGCATTGTAGAGTAGAAGGATAATGTTAGGGGGAAGGAAGTGGAGGCGAGAGGAAATGCCTAGACATTGATTTAGTTTTGTAGCAAGGGCGTTTATGTGGATGTCCCAGGAGAGATTGTGAGATAGATAAATACCTAAGGATTTGAAAGAGTTGGATGAGTTGATCGGTTTGGAGTCGTAGGATGGAGAGAATTCATTTTTATCCAATTTTCAGTTATGCTGGTGGAAAATGACAAACTGTTTTATCAAGGTTAAGGGACATACGATTACGTTGCATCCCATTGGGTTAAATGCTTCTTTGATTGCCCGAAGTGAAGGGCCAGAACAGGATATGGTAGCGTCGTTAGCGTAAAGTTTTAAAGGTAAGTAAGGGGGATAATATAACAGAAAGGTCGTTGATAAAATGGTTAAAGAGAAGGGGGTAAATAATAGAGCCTTGGGGGACACCTAACTTGCGAGTGATGGTAGATGAAGTCTTGTTAAATATGTGAAGGGTGTAGTGTCTATTAGTTATTATCTCTATAACTGGACAGCCAGTTAGGAGGAGGGCCTCGAATGTTGTAAAACTGGGACAGTTAGTAGATGAGTAGATCGTGGGGGATTGAATCAAAATCTTTGGAATAGTCGATAAATAAAGAGACTGCTAGGTTATTACTAGTCATGTAGGTGATGTAAATTCCGTAAATTCAAAACGGGCAGTAGAGGTGCATCTGTTGGGGATGAATCCATGTTGGGACGGAGAAAGAAGGCTCTCGGAAAAGATGTAAGAAGACAAACGGGAGTAGAAAAGGCTTCAATCATTTTTGCGAATGAGGGCAGTATTGAAATTGGATGGTAATTAGAGAAAGAGGAGGAATCACCTTTTATAAAGATTGGAATGATTTTTGCTGAACGAAGTTGGGAAGGGAATTTACCTTGGGTTAGGGAAATGTTAAATAGGAGCATAAGGGGGTAGGCGAATCCAGAGCAAGCGCAGATAATAATATTGGAGGAGATACCAAGGATGTCCGGATTTTTGGAGGCTTTGAGACGATTGATGGTAGAAATTAATTCTTCTAGGGAGGCTGGAAGAATGAAAAACGAGGTTGGCTTAGTGGGAATGGGAAATGGATAATATGGCTGATGGGACAGAGAAGATGGAGAAGGGGTAGGCGGAAGAAGGGTGACTAGAAACTTGGTTAAGTGGGAGGTGTCTAAACCTTAGGTCCTTTCACACGAAGCCATCATGGTGGCGCGGCCAGGTCGTTACACTGCTGACAGTTGAACCTTTCACACGTGGTGTTGAGGGCGCCAGTGGACGCGCGGCCAGAAGAGGGGATGTGCTCATGACGTGATTCTTCGAGCCACCAACTTGGTAGCGCGGCCACGTCGTTACACTGCTCACAGTAGAGCATTTTGCACGAACTCGTGCTACCACCATTGTTGGGGAGTTGAGAAAAGGGGGTTTCCATAGCAACGATTCGTACAATTCCTACAATATTTTCATCTGCTTTCAAATTCGAAGAAGTAACTCAATCACCTGCAGCTCACGACCAATCCTATGTATTAACAGAAGGCTCAGAACACGCTCGTCCCCTTCCTAGTACCTCATTAGGAGTTGGAACTCCTTTAGCGTCTTCTTCATGAGTACAATTGCCTGCAGGCTCTCCGCCCTCTCCTGTTCCTTCCACATCTTATGCTTGATTTTCTTTAGAATGCTCTCCCACTCCAACAGGTGACTTCTCGGGATTCAATATTTTTCCAACTGGCAACATAGAAAAATTCATCGCTTCTCCTCGTATACTTCACGGTAAGAAATGCAAATATTTTTTGTACTTCTATTCTGAATTTATTTTCCAAATTTTGCTGCATACTTAAAATAACAACAAAATTCTGAAATTCATTCTGAAATTCATTTTTTTGTTTATGATTTTTTAAAGCATTTGATTGACATGATTTTAAATTACAATATAATTATTGTTGTTTTTTTAAGCTGCACGAAAACAGATTAAAAGAAGACTTGCAGACACTCCAGATTTATCTGCTTCAGAGGCAAAACGAATTCATGGTATTCATCATACATCACTACTAACATCAAAAGGTATTATATATACATGATCAACATACTTGGAAGTTCTTTATATAACATGAATTCTCTAAAGTGAAGATTTGATGATTCCATATAAGTGAATTCAAAATTAAAATTCATTACATGTACAGATGGAATGTACATTTATCTCCCAATGACTTCTCATGTAGAGAATACCAAATGTTGGAGACTCCCTCCAGGTGAAACACACACAGACTCCAAACTCCAATGACCCTCTGTCCAGATGGTGACAAACTCTCCAATCGGATATGATAGCAGTTGAAAATAAAATAACATTATTATTATCTATATTTTTATTATTATCATCATTATTATTATTATCATTATTATTATTTCAAGGTCAACCAGGACTTTGAAATGATGGCTAATCAGGACATTGAATGCTTGTTTAAATATATTGCTAGATGTGAAACCATAGTGTCTTACGTAATCAAGGATAGTGCTATTCCTAATAAAATTTCATGAAAAATTATATTGTGACGACGCGTGCGTAATATCATAATTAATATTCCACACGTGCCGTCACTACAAACATGGAAGCCGTAGCTCACATGTTTGTGTTAATTAATAGCAAATAATGGTGGACACACAGTAGTAAAAATAAATAGAATATAAGTAAGAGTAACGAAAAAAAGGGGAAAATTAGGGGATTTCAAACTAAAAAAAAAAGCGAAAGGGTGCACTCAGGAAGAAGAGTAATTTGTGTTTTGGAAATGATGTTATAATGTATTTCAAACATAGGAAGGTGTCAAAATATAAGAATTTTTATAGTTTAGACTGTTATTAAAAAAAGAAGTAAGGAATGTTGTATGTAGAAATTTAATCAAGTATGAGATCGATGGCAGGCTAGGCCTAACGGAGGAATTAGCTCAAAGAAAAAAAAAAAGAAAGGAAAGAAAAAGGAAATAAGTGAACTTTGGGGACAATGAGAAGGAGGGTGTGAGAGACGTTGCCAGGGCAACCGACAACGCCGGAGCGTAATTCTCAGAACGGACAGAGTTGAACAATAGTAACGAAGGTCAAGGTCTCCACGGTAGCGGGGAGAGAAGGAGGAAAAAGTTACTTTTACAGCACTAGACTCGGCAATGAGCAGACGTATCTTGGAACAGTAAAAGACAAAGGGGGCAGGAGACGCAACCGAATTAGCTAACATGGAGCTGGACGGCATCCACCCCAAAATATGCACGGCGAGCTTCGATGCGGAGAGCGAAGAGCGACGTTCGTAGAATACGACCCAGGAGAAGCAGCCCACCGAGCCGAAGCGCACAAACGTGGCGTGAGAACGGAGGAGGGCAATAGCCTCAACGGAGCAGAGCCTAACTGACGTCGGAAACGAAATGGAGCCGAGCAGTGCGATCTGGAGCGTCAATAGAACCAACGAGTGGTGACCACCGTCCAAGAAATGAGAGTAGTGAAAGAAAACAGATAAGTGAAAGCTTTCGTTATTATATGGGCCCACGCGTAAAGGTGAAAGTCAGTATACCTCCTTCAGTTTGTAAAAGACGTAATATAATTAGAAGAAAGATTGTACGAGCAGAACTAAGTAGTGTAGTAAATTGTGCGAAGTGAATAAAAAGGAGGGAGTTGAGCTAAAGTAAAATAGGACAGTTTAACAGAAGTGATATATAACAAAAAATGAAGTATAACTAGATTGTTAAAGATTCATTGTATTTTTTTTAATTGTATTTTTACAAGATATGTCCACTAGATATTAAGGCAAGGCAATTTAATTCTTAATAGTTTCCCTAATAGACGATTTTTAAGTCCTAGGCAAGGAGTTGTTTTATAGTTAATATTCTTGAGTTATAAAATTTGTTTGCAATTTTTTTTAAATAAATATTCTTTTGCATTTTAAGCATACCATAATCTGAGGCATCATTTTGCTATTTGAATTAGCAGTTCTTTCCTTGTTTTTTTTTTTGGTATAAAATATAAAAGGGGGGGTACTTTGTGTTCACGATTATCTCATGCTCTAGCTTAAATTAGAACCTAAGATTAATTTTCTTTATTTGTTTATTGGCTTGTATCCCTGACTATTGCGTTTAGAGGGCTGATGAGTATATTTCTTCTTTGCTTTCACTGAGTGAAAGAACGTAACTCAGTTCGGACTTGATGCAAGGTGATCAGAGCCGTTAAGAGCCCTCACCTGTTTAAAATAAGTATACAATTGTCCCTTCAAGATAATAAGGAAAGGAAGGCATATATAGTCGGCGATACAACGATCCTCTGTTTATTGATTATCGCTGGGATTAGGCTAATGGATTTGGGTTGGACTACGATACTCATGGGTAGGAGAAATCAAGGTAGTTAATGGGTAAAGAAAAATTTGGAGCAATAACCGATAAATTAGGAAGGGACGGTATTATAAAAGGGGTAAAATAAGGCAGTATAGGCAGCTGCTTTTGGGGGCTGAGATTAATTCACCATACGACCGTCACCGACGGAGTAACTGGCAAGGAGTCAGTAGGTTTATTTTAGGTCATATAAAGTACGAACCTCAGGCAGGGCCATGTTAATATTACAGGTAAGTGACATGCAACGTCACACCTGCCCGTAGGTCGTTACAATATCAAATATTTTAACTTTTCCTGAATGAAATTGAACATGTTTGTGATTCTGTCCCCTCTGTAATTCTCAAAATATTTATCAGGATGCGTCTATATTATTATGTAAAATTTGAAAATGCTAAATTATTGTTATATGTACTGGCAAACTTTGAAGAATACAAAACTTTTAAACATTTTAGCTTAAAAAATATTTCTAAGAGAAAGTGCTAAGAATGTTTTCTCCTTTTTAATTTTTGTTTGGATGTTTGGATGTTTAGACAAGTGTCATTAGTTGGGATGAAAGAATTGCAACATTTGTTTTCACTTTGAAGTTGTGTTCTTATTCTAATGATTGCGTCTAACAAAGGTAACTCCATTCTATTTCGGAGAGGAGTTTTGACGTTATTCATGATGGAAAAGACTCTTTCGACGGATGCATTGCTAATAGGAAGAGTGAGAACTCTTAGTGCAAAAGTTGCAATTTCTCGAAATGCATACTCATTTCCAGCATTTTTGTAATGGTACAATTCAGTCCAAAATTGCTGACAGTCATTTGGCATATTTTCATTAAAATATAAGGTCCAATCTTTCGTAATTATTGATCGCCACTGAGATTCAGTTATGCTAATTTCTAAACCTTCCATGTTGATCAGTTTTAGTGGCAATTCACAAAATGGTTTTCTGCATTGACTGAGAATGAGTGCAGGAGAAAGATTTTTTACCTTTCCATACATCACAAAATTACTAGGAAATCGTTGTAGAATTTCTGCACACAATGAACGTAAAAAGTTGAAACATCGCTCCTTTAAAACATCCTTATTAACACCTTTTCTACATTTATGCAGCTCTTGTAAAAATTCAAATCCTAAATCTACTTTGTTTAATGGCAAAAAGATTGATTCAAAATTTGAAACGTTTGTTTCTAACGAGACATGATTAGGATGTACAATTCTTTTTAATAACGATAAGGCCAAGCCTTTCAATTCTGAAAGAATAAAAAAATGGTCAGCATTTTCTCGTTGAAACAGTAAGTTAACGTTATTGAGCTCCTGTAAAACTGGCTTTAAAAAAAGAAAATACAACAAATTTGATTCGTCAGCATACATTTCATGCCATGTAGCAGTGCTCTTTATCTTTAGCAATGGCAAAATGAGTTTTAAGTTCAAGCCATTGCTCCAATAGAACTGTGATGGCATTTAATCTGGAGCGCCACCGGGTTGGAGCCAGCTGAACAAGTTGAGTGGGCTCTGTTGAGATGGTATTAACGAGTGTATACACTTGCTTGTAAGCATCTCATCTTAAACTAGAATGATTAAACCAATTAAAAGATTCTTTTAGTAAAAAATCTATGCTTGAAGGAAGCTTTAGGCAAGCTGCTTCAGCACATAAGTTGAGGGAATGACATATGCATTTTATAAGTACTAAATTAGGACTTATTTCTCTCAGCTTTGTGAATAGGGAATGGTGTTTCCCACATATATTGCTTGCACCATCTACTCCTATTGCCAGTAAATTTTTTAAGGGAATGTCAAGATCATTCATAAGAATTTGTAATTTTTCGAACAGGGCATCAGCTGTTGTAGAAATCACTTCTACCATCCCTAAATACTGCGTAATCACTTTTTTTTTTTTCGAGGGGCTATAATAACGCACTACAATGCATAACTGTTTGGTTGTTGAAATATCAGTAGATTCGTCAAGTAAGAGAGAATAATATTGATCTTTAAGATCTCTTTTTAATTCCTCTAACATAGATGGTGAAATCACCTTTGTCAATAAACGGGAGCATTTAGTTCGATGCAAGTTGAAGTCGGACGTTAGATCACATGGAAAAGACGATTTAATTATTTCTCCCAGATGATCTACTGTTTGTATTGCTGAGTGACAGGCAACATGCACTGCAGCAATACATTCAGCTTTTTTACTTGAAATGGATTTCACAGTTATTCCTAAAGAATAGATTAACAAAATGATCAGAGTAAGAATAGATAAAACTAAAAGATGTTACAAATATACATTCTATCTATGATGTAAACTTCCAATCACATACATTTTTAGTGATCAACAAATATAAATTTACTTACCACGTGATTCCAGTAATGGCCGGCGATGAGCAGATGGATTTGCTCTGGCATATTGCCCTTTATGCAGTGGAGTATCCTTGTGCTTTTTCAGGTCGGCATGGTGGGCCCTTAGACGTTTTTTGCATACTTTACAGTACGCATAAGAAGGATCATCTGAATCATTTATAACAAGTTTGGACTTCAGCATAGTGCATAAGATAACAGGAAAAGAAAGCTTTTATGCAACTTACCAGAACATTCTTCTAGCCATCCTCTAAAGTTCTTTTCTTTTTCCCATGATTTTTGGTAATTTTTTTTATATTTCGCCCATTTACCCATTATACTGTAGGAACAACCAACAATATTTGAATTAGGAAAACAACCACTAGTACTAATAACCACTACTATTCCACTCCATCCGCATTATAAAATTAAATAAAAAATAATTACGTGCTAGCTTTTAAGCTATCGAAATGAAAAACAAAGAGAGAAGATAAACCTAAAAACTGTAAAGTCTACTAACATTTGCGAAGTCTTCTAAAATTTGTGAAGTAGTGCTTGTCGATGGACTACTGATGCTGCTGCACGACAATCGAACAGTGTAATGAAAAAGAAAGACACGAGTGGTCCAGGAGCCAAGCTCACTTTGCACGCTCGCCCAAAAAGTAAACCAGAGGAAGTACACTGAACTGGGAGAGAAGCCTGATGAACCTCTTTAGTCCTCCAGAGAATGAGTCCCGAGAAGGGGCGAGTC
The DNA here is from genome assembly GCA_023313115.1 of Rhysida immarginata. Classification (NCBI taxonomy): domain Eukaryota; kingdom Metazoa; phylum Arthropoda; class Chilopoda; order Scolopendromorpha; family Scolopendridae; genus Rhysida; species Rhysida immarginata. Next base: position 3,229,306 of record JAHWFO010075106.1, on the reverse strand, counting down.
AGATTGTGGATTGACGAATAGAGTCCCCAAAAATCAGCAGGATCTAGAAGATCCAATAGTTGGGGAAGACGGCCTTGTTAACGTCATCAAAGCAGACATCCAGGACATGGCGGGGTCTTCGAAACCTGAGGGGACCCTTAACAGCGAGTGGGTGGTCCAGGATACCAGAAACCAGGGTGTTTTCATGATTCTCCATCTTGGGTAGCATGTTCTTCATAAGAGTCTGGACAAAGGTGCCTATGTGGGTCATCCCCAGATCCTCATAGGTAGAGTGGTTGTTGGCAACTCTTCTGTCAAGTTGGGCAATGGACCGGAGAGCAACATTTTGGAAGGTCTGGAGATCCTTCCACCTGGATTTGCAAGTAGAAGCCCAAGCAGGCATTCCATGAAGTAAGATAGTACGAATCACAACCTTGTATATCAAGAGTTTGTTATCCACACCAAGAGCGCTGTTTCGCCCCAGAAGTGCAATTAAACTGAACCTCGCTTTCTTTGCTTTGTTGAGCGCGTATTGGACTTGGTCGTTCCAATTTAGTTTGGAGTCGATCATGACACCAAGATATTTGTAGCTTTTTACCCACTCAAGTTTCTTGCCAAATAAGAAGAGAGGCTTTGGAGGGTTTTTGCATTTGCGAGTGATAAACATGACCTTGCACTTGTTGACATTCAGCTTTAATCGCCACTTGGTGAACCAGCTCTCGCACTGATGTAAAGCTTTTTGTAGTCGAGTGATGACATGTGCTGGGTTTCGTTGCACCTTGTTTATCAGCTTATATATACTCAATTGCGAATAAAGCACCAATGGGAGGCCAGCGCCAAATTTCGAAAACGGATTGGCTACTGTATCCAGTAAAAGAACAATGATATGACCAAATCACGCCTCTGGCCTTCCATTGGTCTTCTAGTCTCGTCCTTGCTTTAATAATTGTCTAAAACCAGTTTTTTTTTGTTATTTGACAATAATTTCGCCCAAAAATCATCACAAAATTCGCACAAAACAAATCGCCCAAAAATCGCAAATTCGAAATTTTAGTAGCCCAATTTAGTCGCGATCACAAATATGAAATTGTAGTCGCAATTTGATCAAAAAAGTAGCCCAATTTGCGATAAAGTGCCCAACCTGGCAACTGAGTCGTATGTCCGGTTTTTTTAAATATAAACCACCTTCAGGCACCACACTAAGTGTTTGCGAAATTTGGCTACTATTGGTTTAGTGGTTTAGATGTGATGACGTTACAATGGTGACTGATAAGGGAGCTACACTCCGAAATCCGTGACCGAACTGTCCAAGACACTTATGGCAGAATGGCGAAAATTACCTGTTGAAACGTATCAAAAACTTGTGGACAGTATGCCCCAGAGAGTAGAAGCTGTGATGGCAGCAACAGGCGGACCAACAAGATACTAAAATATGTATATTTTTGAGTGTTTCTATTAAATTGATGGTGTCCCATGACTTTTGATAGGGTAGTGTATTGGCATTATTCCTATAGAGTTGAAAAGGTGGGAAACTGGCGTGGGTTTGAAAACTTTTAAGTAAACTGTGCAGGAACCATTTTTGGAGTCTAAATAATCTCAGTAAATTAAATTTGGTGGTTTCACCCCAGAAAAACAAACCATAGGAGAGTGAAGAAGGAATTAGGGCATTGTAGAGTAGAAGGATAATGTTAGGGGGAAGGAAGTGGAGGCGAGAGGAAATGCCTAGACGTTGATTTAGTTTTGTAGCAAGGGCGTTTATGTGGATGTCCCAGGAGAGATTGTGAGATAGATAAATACCTAAGTATTTGAAAGAGTTGGATGAGTTGATCGGTTTGGAGTCGTAGGATGGAGAGAATTCATTTTTATCCAATTTTCAGTTATGCTGGTGGAAAATGACAAATTGTTTTATCAAGGTTAAGGGACATACGATTTGTTGCATCCCATTGCGAAAGCCTGTTTAGAACTGGGTTAAATGCTTCTTTGATTGCCCGAAGTGAAGGGCCAGAACAGGATATGGTAGCGTCGTTAACGTAAAGTTTTAAAGGTAAGTAAGGGGGATAATATAACAGAAAGGTCATTGATAAAATGGTTAAAGAGAAGGGGTAAATAATAGAGCCTTGGGGGTAAAATAACAACAAAATGCTAAAATTCATTCTGAGATTCATTTTTTTGTTTATAATTTTATAAAGCATTTGATTGACATGATTTTAAATTACAATCTGATTATTGTTGTTTTTTTAAGCTGCATGAATACAGATTAAAAGAAGACTTGCACACACTCCAGATTTATCTGCTTCAGAGGCAAAACTAATTCATGGTATTCATCATACATCACTACTTACATCAAAAGGCACTATATATACATGATCAACCTACTTGGAAGTTCTTTATATAACATGAATTCTCTAAAGTGAAGATTTGATGATTCCATATAAGTGAATTCAAAATTAAAATTAATTACATGTACAGATGGAATGTACATTTATCTCCCAATGACTTCTCATGTAGAGAACACCAAACGTTGGAGACTCCCTCTAGGTGAAACACACACAGACTCCAAACTCCAATGACCCTCTGTCCAGATGGTGACAAACTCTCCAATCGAATATGATAGCAGTTGAAAATAAAATAACATTATTATTATCTATATTTTTATTATTATCATCATCATTATTATTATCATTATTATTATTTCAAGGTCAACCAGGACTTTGAAACGATGGCTAATCAGGACATTGAATGCTTGTTTAAATATATTGCTAGATGTGAAACCATAGTTTCTTACGTAATCAAGGATAGTGCTATTCTTAATAAAATTTCATGAAAAATTATATCAAATGTTTTAACTTTTCCTGAATGAAATTGAACATGTTTGTGATTCTGTCCCCTCTGTAATTCTCAAAATATTTATCAGGATGCATCTATATTATTATGTAAAATTTGAAAATGCTAAATTATGAAAATGCTAAATTATTGTTATATGTACTGGCAAACTTTGAAGAATACAAAACTTTTAAACATTTTAGCTTAAAAAATATTTCTAAGAGAAAGTGCTAAGAATGTTTTCTTCTTTTTAATTTTTGTTTGGATGTAGTTAAAACTGCCAAAAAATACCGCATCCAAATAAAACTTAAAAAAGAGAAAACATTCTTAGCACTTTCTCTTAGAAATATTTTTTAAGCTAAAGTGTTTAAAAGTTTTGTATTCTTCAAAGTTTGCCAGTACATAAACACTAAATTCCAAAAAAAAATTCTATATTTAATTTAGTAGATATCTATTGTTCAATTAAAAAATTGTTGTTTTTTTTTTTAATTTTCAATTCAAAATATTCCAAATGTAAAAATAAAGTTAAATTATTTCAGATATTTTCAATATTTTTAGTTCTATATAATAAAAACTATATAAAATAATGTCATCAATAATTTTATTATTTCTCTGTATATTATATAATTCTGTTTCTAAAAAATGAATATGCTTTTAAATAATTATTATTAATTTTTTATTGTATTTTATTCATTTATTTATTAAATTAATCTTGTTTATTGCTAAGAAAGATGGATTTCTCATTTAATCTAAAAATAACATTAATAAATTTCCAATATTCTCTTTATTAATATAATTTTTTATTTCAATGACAAATATAAATAATTAAAAATTTGAAATTAAAGAGCTTATGAATGCAATTTACGTCACCAATCCAAAAGCTGCGAAAAGAAGTGACGTTTTTTATTGACGTTACAAAGCCGGCTAGATAAACCTAGGACGATAATAAACCGGCTAGCCGGCGTTGGGACGTTACATAATGACGTCAGTTTCTCGCGCTGCTTGCAGGAAACGAGATCTGAATGATACTTTTTGCTTTATCCCACTCATAGATATAGTTCTTCAATGATCCCACTACACCAGACACCAGTGTTGCCAAGTTGGGGGATTTTCCCCCAAATTTGGGGGATTATTTTTCAATTTTGGGATATTAGGGGGATTTTATTTTCTGGGGGATATTTGGGGGAAATTTTATTTAAAAAATACAAGCATAAATATGTAAAATCTTGGGAAACAAATCCACAGTTGAAAGGTAATTTTTTTTCTTTACGTATAACTTTCAGCATTGTCTGAACGTCCATTCATTAAACCTATACCATGGTTATTAGAAGTTAGTTAACTTCTAATAACCATGCCTATACTGAACACGTGCTTTCTTTTAAGACTGGATCGCGCTTGATCCAACTGGGGACATAAACAATGCATATTGCCACCTGGCAGTTGCAGCCAATCACTTCGTGACGTCATCATTAGGATTAATATGAGGATTAACATCACTGCAAAAACTTCTGTCTGAATCTCTATACGCGTAAAATTGCCAAAATACCTTTATTACTTTGGGGGATTTTGGGGGGGAGGGGATCTTTTGGTTTTGGGGGAAATTTGGGGGAATTTATGAAAATAACTTGGCAACACTGCCAGACACGGAATAACTAATATATGGAAGCGAAACCGTGGCCTTCGAGATATTAGGCCTCCGCATCGGGCTTGAAATTGCGTGCCGAGGCAGTTTCAATTTTTGACCGCTAGTTGGCGCTCGTCAGGGATAAACAACTACTTTCTACCTCATCGCTATGCTAATTTATCCGACTTTATCTTGCAAAATTCTGGCTCTCACGACAAAGTTAGGTCTAATAAAGAAAACTATCTTTCATGGAAATGATTTTATAGGGAAATTCTTACTATATGCTCAAATTGACAGTGGAATAAAAATTCTATAAATATGTGGAAAAAAAAAACCTACCCTCATCCATCCCTGCCTGTACTTATGGGAGGTTGTCCTTGTTATAAAAGAACATTATCACTTTAAAACTTTAGTGAAAAATCATTACTTAACTGAATTTCCTGTATTCATTGACATTTATGTTGTGACGGGACATGCACGATATTAATTTATCGTACACGGCCCGACACTACAGATATGCTAAATAGGCATATCTGTGTTAGCTAGCTATGAAGGTATGGGCTTTGAAAATTAAAACGAACAAGTGTAGATCATATAGGGGTAGCGCTAAGATATATAAGAGAATAAAAAGGAATTGGGAAGATTAGTTGACTAAGATAAACTAATTAATCTTAGGAGGCAGGAAGGCATACAGGAGAATAAAACTCAAACAAACCCAAGGGTGAGTGACTGATCTCTCTCGACTCAAAAGAAAAATTTGTTTATTTATTCATAAATTTTGTGTGGATCGAGCCAAGTTAGAAAAAGTAGGCCTAGAGCCTGCTTTTGTGTAAGGATTAAGGAACGAAAAAGGTGAACAATGAGCGAAAAAGGGGGAGGTGGGGTGATACCCAGACAGCGGGAGAAGGAGGAGGAAATTCCTGGAAGTGAACTGTGAACAAAAAGAAATCAAGGTCAAGAAGGAGAGGAAATGACTGGAATAAAAGTAAAAAAAGACACAGTTGTTGTAGAGATCTCGAAGTGTAGAGTCGACAGAGAGTATCAGAAAGTTTTTTCAGCGAGAAACATTCCGAAATAGGCGGGCGAGACGGCGACGCCAGGGACCTAGGCAGTAGCGTAGGCCTAGCAGGCCCCCGCATGACGAGGAGTGAGCAGGAGTGCGGTAAGCGGACGTGGCCGGCGGCTTTGCAACAGGTGACCAGAACGCAGGGGTGCACGGTGAAGTAGTGCCTATGTCTCGTACACCGGGGTACCTGGGTGCGTTCGACCTAAGTTGTTTCTCTTACTGCGAACCGCTCTGCAACTGGCCCTGAGAGCGAGCACGAAGAAGCAGCAGATCTGAGCCGGCCTGACCACGTAGCGCAACCGCGGCAGTTTCCACACCGAGAAGGGAGAGGGATCGCCAGAGTCGACGCAACTGATAGAGCGGACAGTACATGCAGAATCCCAGGAGGACGGAATGAGAACCGGCATGAAACCAGCAGGAGTCATGGTATCAACTGTGGAAGTGTCGACATTCAGATAAGTGCACAAACTCTAATTACAGGCCTGCGCGAAATATTTTGGACCGCAAATTTTAGTGTTAATATGATTCAGAATGGAGGAATGGGGATAGTATTAAGCAATTAAAGAAATCGCTATGGCTCATGGTAATTAATTAATAGTAAGAGTAGATTTTAGTGTTAAGATAGTCGAGAGAGAGATAAAGTTTAATTAGGAAATAAAAGAAAAAAAAAAGAAAGTGGGAGATCATTTTTGCATATTTTGTCCTGTTGGTTTTGTACAGAGGATTATATAATTTTAGTGGTGAGGGGTAATTATTAGAGTTGTACCTGTATGTTATTATTTTATTTATTTTACTTGATGAAGTATTTGAATAAATGTGTTATATATCTAGCTATTGGTTATAATTGTCTTATTTAAGAAATTATCAAGATTCCTGTTTATTTTGGGGGGGGGGGTGGATAAGCATCACAATTGGGTTATGATTGAGCAAATTCCCTGGGGCTAGAACTTAAGGAATAATAAGAAAGAGAAAAAGGGGTAATACGTTTCTTTAAAATATTTATTATAAGGGTAAGCCCATCTTGCAACCAGAAGCAGATTATTGATTAAAGGGGAGCGGGACAAGAGGGGAACTAGAAATTAAGTTAATTCTGTTTTTTTTTGTGTTTCATGTTTAGAAATTTTTGCCTAGTGGGATATTTGTTTTTATGGTACTTATTATGATATATGGGAAGGAGACAGAAAATAGAACTATCACTATACGATCATACCAGATAAGAATAGGGACCCTAAGACCATTAGTGATAAGAAATGCTTATTTAAGTGAGTAAAGTAGGCTATAGCTACAAGAATAAGTGCGAAGCGAGGTGCTGTTGCGTCACAAACGACATTGGGACGCGTCAGCGCAACGTTCCGTCACAACTGGTGCCGTGACTTCAAGCTAGTGGCGTAACGTACACTCTTTTTTTTTAGGAGGCTTTAAACGAGCGCGCTAGCCATACCAAGGGGATTGGGGACCACTATATGGTCTGTTAGGCACGAGATTCCTCACTGTAAGGGCGGGCACTGTGAGCCTGCTGCCCGACTAGTAGAGGGGGGATTGAAATAGCAGCCATTGACCTGAGGGGAAAGGCAGACGCAGCGGACAGGGAGCGCGAGCGTTAGGATAAGAACATCTGGGTGAAAAAGGGGAAGCGTACAATCATACAGACAGCTAGAAGTACAGGCAGGACGAAGAGGATGCGCCGCGGCTGCAGTAACATGACGATCGCCCCAATAGCGCCAGACATGGCAGGATACGAAATGATCGAGTTCTTGGGGGAAGACGGGACTGTGAAGGTAGATGATTTCATCGGCATGATGAAGCTCACACAGCGGATCGCTGGGTGGACGGATGGGATGACCGCGGCCGTAGCATGGCAGCAGATAAAAGGACCGGCAGCAGCCGTAGCATGGTAGCAGATAAAAGGACCGGCAGCGGCCGTAGCATGGCAGCAGATAAAAGGACCGGCAGCGGCCGTAGCATGGCAGCAGATAAAAGGACCGGCAGCGGCGTCCATGGCAGCCCTAGGCGTAATGAGCCCCATTGCCTATGCGGATTGGGCAGACCTTCTACAGCGAAACTTTGGGGTGCCATCCATGGATGGTGAACAAGCACTACAGGCGCTGTTCTCGGCCACACAGTAACCTGGGGAGCGAGTAGCGATATTCGCGAATAGATTGAGGGCAGTGTTTGATAATGCGAGGGGTAACCGGTTGCTAGCAGGGAAAGCAAAGGAGGAGATCATCTTAGACAGACTGCGACTGGGACTACGACCAGAGTTTGCGCCCCCATGGATCTACATACAACCTCAGTCAGTGGAAGACGTGGTAGACAAACTGACTAGGATAGAGCAAACGGGCGCACTAACTCAGATAGCGGAGTTACAGCAACAAATACAATCCCTAGGCAGGGAGATAGAGCAGCTAAGCGGGCAGAGAGCGGAACAAGCGCAGGCGAGGGAAGGACGTAGAAAGACCAGGGAGGTGGCATGGGCACAAATCGTCGAACGGGAGAACCATGATGAGGACATTAGGAGGAGGCTCGAGGAGGTTGCGGACGCGTACGTGGACTGTTTTGCAAAAACGGAGAGCGATATGACACAGGTGCGAGATTTTGTAGCTGACTATAATATTAGGAAGGAAACAGTAATTTTTACGCGACAGTATCCAATTCCCCAGGTATACATGCAGCAGTATAAGGAATTGATACATAAATATAGACAAGCAAGCATTATAGGGCCCAGTAGGAGTGCGTGGAACGCACCGGTGCATTTAGTAAAGAAAGCGAATGGGGAGCTGCGCATGACGTTAGATCTCAGAAAAGTAAACGAAGTCACGGAGCACGTAGACTTCCCTGCGCCGCATATTGATGAACTGATCCATAATCTCAACGGACATCAGGTTTTCTCCGTACTGGATCTAAAATCAGGGTACTTCCAGGTACCCATCGCGGCCCACTTGCGACCATGCTACGCCTTCCAAACCCCATGGGGCAAATATCAGCTCACTCGATTGCCTCAGGGAGGGAGGAATTCGGCACAGGTGTTCCAATCATTTATAACGGATGTTCTCAGACACAAAATAGGCCAAGGAGTGTACGTGTTTTTGGATGATATCCTAGTGTACTCACGCATGATTGAGGATCATGAACACATACTGAGCTGGGTGTATGACTGACTGCACTTGTACGACATCACTTTGCATCGTGACAAGTGCCAGTTTGCGCAGACTGAGGTCAGATACCTGGGACATGAAGTGAGCAGAGGGGGTATATACCCGGACAAATGGAATGTCCTAGCTATACTGCACCTGAGCCCACCGAGGACAGTGAGGCAGACGCGTAGTTTCCTGGGAGCCATAAACTTTTACCGTCAGTTCATTCCCCACTTGTCACAAATGGTCGCACCACTGACAGACCTAACAAAAAAGTCGACAAAATTTAAGTGGGACGAGAAATGCCAGCAAGCATTCACAGACGCCAAAGTGGCACTGACGACGGCCCCAGTACTGGCATCGCCGGATTACTCACGCCCGTTCTATATCCATGCGGACGCGTCGACGGAGGCGATGGGAGCCGTGTTGCAGCAAAAAACACAGCATGGGTTACAACCCATAGCCTACTTCAGCGCTAAGTTTCATGGAGCGGCCTCCCGCTACAGCATCATCGAGAAGGAAGCCATGGCGATAGTCAAAGCGCTAAAACGGTTCCGGAACATCATCCTGGGCTATAGCATACAAATCTTGTCGGACCACAAACCGCTGGCGTTTATGAGGGGTATGCGCGCGACAAACCAGAGGATACTGCGATGGGCGCTGGAGATAGAGGAATTTGATATACAGATAAAGCATATAGCGGGAAAACAAAACACCGTTGCGGACATGCTCTCACGACCTAACCATCACGAGGAAGTGATGGCGTTGCTGGCAGATGAAGGGGTTTGGGACACGAGGCTGGCGAACGCCCAACACGCAGACAAATGGGTTCAGAGTCTAAGGCGACAGTGCGTGCAGCATCACGGGCAGGGGGAGGAAGGCCCACCTCCGACGTTCAAGATAGTCAGGGACCTAGTGGTACGGGTAGACAATAATTACAGGGGGCAAGAGGGGCAGAGGGTTCAAGACATGCGACCAGCAGTTATTAGAAATGCGCACGACAGCAACATAGCAGGCCATGGGGGGGTGAATAAAACCCTGAATAGGATTGGGCAAACTTATTACTGGCCCGGGATGTATAGACAGGTAAAACAATATATTCGACAGTGCCAAACGTGCCAGAAAGCGAAATTGAAGAAAACCAGGGCCCCATACCAGTAAGGCATACAGGCAGCGCGACCTTTCCAGACCATAGCGATGGACGTCATCGGTCCCGTGGAACCCTCGAGAAACGGACATAGATACATCTTAGTGATGGTGGATGTATTTACTCGATTCCCGGAGGCCGTGCCACTAAGAGAACAATCGGCGGTAACGGTAGCCAAAGCCCAATTTAAGCACATAGTGTGCCGTTACGGCATACCGGAGAGCATCGTCACGGATCGGGGTAAAAACTTCATGTCAGAAGTATTACAACACATGTATTGACCGTTTCGATAACAAAACAATGCGTCACAGGAAACCACGTGACCGATCCTACGACAGCCCTTACTAACTTCCGTTTCAGAGCATTTAGTACAGTGTAACTACAGTGTAGTTTAAATTACAAGTGTTTATACAATTATTAGGCGATTTTTCTGTTTAAATTATGTCAAGCAGATATTTTAAAAGTTTGAAGGGCGTAGCCAGCGAACGATATAAGCAGAAATTAATGTTTGAAGAGCACAATTTGCCAGATCCCATAGATGATATGTTAGAAACGTTTTTCAAGAACGATGTGAATTCGTGGCCTACAGTAACATCACTCGATCTGTACGATTTCTTTGTGAAACGAATATGTTTCTACGCCAAGGATGATTATAATTATCTTGTAAGTGGGAAAGTAAAAGAAATCCTCGTGGATCATGTCAAGGAGCTACAGGTGAGTGAACGATTTAAGCCTATTGATTTATCGTGCTAACTTTAATACAGTTTTTACAAATTGGGTTCATACAGTTTTACATGAATTTCATACATTTCTAAATAAATTTATTACATTTTTAAATGAATAAAATACGATAAAATGAATTATATTTTAAGAAATTTATGCGAGAAAAAAAAAACGAAAGTTCCGTGACGGTGTACATTGAATGATGAGCGGCCAGGCCGACATGAATGACCGTCCATTAGCTGAAGTTCATCGTCACGGAAATTTCGTGATTTTTTTTCTCGGATAAATTTCTTAAAATATAATTCATTTAAATCCTATTAAATTCATTTAAAATAGTATTAAATCTATTTAGAAATGTATGAAATTTATGTAAAACTGTATGAACCCAATTTGTAAAACTGTATTAAAGTTAGCACGATAATTGGTTCACTCACCTGTAGCTCCTTGACACGATACATGAGGATTTCTTTTACTTTCCCACTTACAAGGTAATTATAATCATCTAATGAAGAGTATATAATTATAATCATCTATTTAGAGTTTTTCATTTGTTGAATAATGAGCGGCCAGGCCGACATGAATAACCGCCCGTTAGCTGAAGATCATCGTCACGAAACTTTCGTGATTCTTTCTTGCATAAATTTCTTAAAATATAATTTCGATAATATGATAAATCATTTACATATTAATTAGGTGTGTTACAATAATAAATTCAGAACATAAACGCGATGGAGCTGATCGATGTCAGCCGAGAAAATTAGGGGATGCTACACGGGATTTTTACCGATTTTAAATAACGCTTCGTTTAAATAAATATAATGCGTGTTTTAGTTCAGTGTAAACGGAGTTTAATTATTAAATTAAAAAAATATTTTTATTATAACCTTGTTTTAGTCAATTTACCGTAAACTTTTTATTATTTTAATTCAATTACAGAAAACAAGCTTGTAACATAAACAAATAAAACAAACGTAACAAGAGTAACACTTAACCGTCGTGTATTAATTAATTGCACTGTAATTAAACTAAAATAAATACAGTAATATTAAAAATATTTTTTCTTCCGTATTTCTGTACTGAGGGGGTAAAATTGTATTAAATTCATTGAAAAATGTATTATATCTATTTGATACAACACAACACTTCACTACACAGTATTGTTTAGCATGGCAAAATGGCGACGCCGGAAGTGTGGCTGGGCTTCAGAGGCCAACTGATGTCGCTACCGCCACCTACATAGAGCTTTCCTCGAAAGGGTCAATAGGGACCTTAACATTATACACCGACCCACAACCGCGTACAGACCAACCTCGAACGGTCTATGCAAAAGATTAAATCAAACCTTGATAGGCACCTTGCGCACACTGTGCCAGAACCACCCCAGTGAATGGGGGGAAATGTTGGATGCCGCGCTCTTTTCCATTAGAACGGCCATACACGACACCATTGGGGACTCTCCCGCATATCTGACATACGGGTTCGAGCCGGTCACTTTGGATAGCTGGCGGACCCCTGACGACAATCAGGTGACGGACCATCAGCAGTATAAGTCACAACTCACCACACGACTCGCGAAAGCCAGGGAGACAGCGCGACAGGTCAGCCAAGCCACACGTCGGAGAAAGGTTGACAAGGTGAATGGCAATAGACGAGCGACAGATCGGTTCCAGAATGGGGACCGGGTATGGTTACTCAGAAAAGGTGGGAGAAAAATTATATTGTCATATAAGTACTTGGGCCCCTTCAAAGTGGTGAAGAAGTTAAACGAGGTGAATTATGAGATAAACAACCAAAGGGGCAGAGGCACACAGACCGTCCATATAGACCGTCTGAAGCGTTACGTCTCCCCTCAAGAGAGCGAACACAGACAGCGACGCCATGAAGGGGGCCAGCGACCAACCCACGCCGCCGCGGACGGAACGGAGCACGAGGATGAGGAGGACAGCGAGAGTGAATATCCGCTCCCCACAAGGGACAGAGAGGGCCCGACCACAAGGGGGGACAGGCCTGCACGTGCCACATATGCGTTGCGCCCACGATCGAATCCACTAGATTACAAACAGCTACATAGGGTGGGAGCAGGGTAAGCGAGCGACGGATGTTTTTGGGGATGTTTGGGAAGAGCTACACACAGGAGCAAATTGAGGTTGTGGGAATTTGGTGCAACCTAGGGGTTGGGATTAGTTTTTTTTTTATTTTTATCACTTATGGTTTTATACAATAAAGTAACAAGAGATAGGGTGCTAGCGTGGACACTCTGCTGGAATTTTTTTGGGGGGTATTGTTGGTATTGCAAGGGACGCGAAGTGAGTAAAATTTTAATAGAGTAAAATTTGCTTTTGGGGGGCAGGGGTAATCCTCTGTGATGGGACGTGCACGATATTAATTTATCGTACACGGCCCGACACTACAGATATGCTAAATAGGCATATCTGTGTTAGCTAGCTATGAAGGTATGGGCTTTGAAAATTAAAACGAACAAGTGTAGATCATATTGGGAAGATTAGTTGACTAAGATAAACTAATTAATCTTAGGAGGCAGGAAGGCATACATGAGAATAAAACTCAAACAAAACTCAAACAGACTGATCTCTCTCGAATCAAAAGAAAAATTTGTTTATTTATTCATAAACTTTGTGTGGATCGAGCCAAGTTAGAAAAAGTAGGCCTAGAGCCTGCTTTTGTGTAAGGATTAAGGAACGAAAAAGGTGAACAATGAGCGAAAAAGGGGGAGGTGGGGTGATACCCAGACAGCGGGAGAAGGAGGAGGAAATTCCTGGAAGTGAACTGTGAACAAAAAGAAATCAAGGTCAAGAAGGAGAGGAAATGACTGGAATAAAAGTAAAAAAAGACACAGTTGTTGTAGCGATCTCGAAGTGTAGAGTCGACAGCGAGTATCAGAAAGTTTTTTCAGCGAGCAACATTCCGAAATAGGCGGGCGAGACGGTGACGCCAAGGACCTAGGCAGTAGCGTAGGCCTAGCAGGCCCCCGCATGACGAAGAGGGAGCAGGAGTGCGGTAAGTGGACGTGGCCGGCGGCTTTGCAACAGGTGATCAGAACGCAGGGGTGCACGGTGAAGTAGTGCCTATGTCTCGTACACCGGGGTACCTGGGTGCGTTCGACCTAAGTTGTTTCTCTTACTGTGAACTGCTCTGCAACTGGCCCTGAGAGCGAGCACGAAGAAGCAGCAGATCTGAGCCGGCCTGACCACGTAGCGCAACCGCGGCAGTTTCCACACCAAGAAGGGAGAGGGATCGCCAGAGTCGACGCAACTGATAGAGTGGACAGTTGATGAAGTATTTGAATAAATGTGTTATATATCTAGCTATTGGTTA